>OY744521.1:194113437-194128437 GCA_963556195.1 Sepiola atlantica | reverse complement strand
ACAGAAATAATAATTATCACATCTGCATATATTTGAAGCATAAAATTAGCCAATTAATCAGCATTTTCTTTTTTATTCGAATTCTAACAAGTTATACATGAATATAGCTTTTTATATGTAGAATATACTACAAGTGTACAGGTGTACACACACACACACACACATATATATATATATATATATATATATATATATATATATATATATATATATATATATATATATAAGAAGGAATAGGTAAAATAAATACCTTTTGAAGCATTAAGATGCGATATCAATTTTTTTTTAATAAAAAAGAAAAATAATAAACTGAAACCGATTTTTTTGGATTTTTTTATTAAAACTCGCATTTTTTTTTGTTAGTTTAAAGTGATACAGATATTTCGCCAAAACCTGGCATCCTCGGTGTGTAATATATCCTGATGTCATCGGATTTGTATTTTTCTATCTCTTTACCGGCTTGTTGTTATACAGCCGGGCCAAATGGGCAAGTTGTTGTTTCCCACCATCAAATATGAAGAACGTGAATGCAGCACGTGATTTGTATAAGTGTTTTGAGGTTCATTTTTTTTTTAAAGCATCTATTGTTAAATTTAAGAAGGAATAGGAAAATAAATACCTTTTGAAGCATTAAGATGCGATATCAATTTTTTTTTATAAAAAAGAAAAATAATAAATCGAAACCGATTTTTTTTTTCAGTGGAGAATATGTACATTTCCACGTTCAAATATTCACTGTTCGTCTTATCCAGTTTTTCCAAAAGTTGTTTGAGCATGTTGCAAACATAAATCACCTCGAGAAAGTTGCCACAGTTACCATGTCTAATATGGAAAATAGCATGTGTGCTACTGTCATATCAGGTCACACCTACTTTAACATCAGCTAATAGATACAAGAGGCGTCCACGCATTTCAATAAAAGGCTCCGTCAAAATGTAAATCAGCTTGTTGGTCCATTGATTTGTCACGTTCAATGTGAAAGAAAATGTGTTAGCTAACAAACCCATTGAATAGTATTCAAATTGATAAAACACTGACACACTGGTCAGTGTGGTTGTCTTTTTTTTCTTTTACGGATTGCGTGGATTAGCCTACAACTTAAAGCAACTAGATAGGTAGCAATATGACCATTGATGTATGTTAGCGACGACTATTGTGATCTAGTGTAATATGCCGATGTACGTATGAGTAAATGCGTAATATGTGTCCTATTTGTAGAGTTTCCTTGAGAAGCCTGATTCCATCATCTTTACGGATTATGTATAAAATATGATGAAACCGCATTTGCCTAATGTCCTCATTCCGGAGGTGTAAGCGAACATAGCTAGAAACTACTTCTCCCTTAGTGGTCACGTAAAATAAACTACATAAGCTAACACGCATAGGGTTTCTGCTTCTCTTTCTATTTTCACTACTACAGCCAACCTCGGTTAACGCTTTACTATATTGCGATACCATCTCCCAGACGGCTGTTGCAAGCAAAGCATTCGTCCTACGACATAAAGTGACAGGAACACTTGGAATAACACGTGTACGCCTATAACTAGAACAGTTTTTCTCATAAGATAAATTCCGCGAATAAGCGTGTTGGCCAATCCTTATTCTGTATATTCACTTTTCACTGTTTGTATATCATTGTTCATTACTTGCCTAAATAGAATTGTTCAAATAATATACACGGTTGTAGCTCTGTTTCTTCAAGAACTGTTGCTCTTAGTTCAAATTTCAACGCATCTTCAGGTATAATTCATATTTTCTCTCGTGAGAGAAATCATCACGATATATGCACTGTATTTTCGATCCGTAACTTGTTATATCACGTTTAAGTTTGAATTTAAATTTTAGTCGGTCTGCTGATATTAAGTTTTGAATAGCGGATTGGTTGGTTCATAACGCTTTATTTTGAAATTAGTAAAATGCATCTTTGTTTGGAATATCCATTCTTGTTTTTCTTTACGTGTACTGAATGGAATCCCCATTTCAGATCAGGTTCGTAAATTTAAAGCACGCTTTGCACATTTTAATAAGTGCAAGTGGCCAGACCCCTAAATACTACAAATCAATCTAAGATAAACTACGTCGGTGACAATCTCATAAAAATAGAGCTTACACTGCAGGAGATAGGGTATAACAGTTGTAATTCTGTAGAAATTAATCTTCAATTTGAACTTTGCCAGTATTATATCCGTGCATTTCAAAACGCTGCACTCTTCAGAGCTTACAGAACCTCCTTCTTCACCATTGTTAAATATTACAGTTGATAAGTTGAGTAGTGAATTTATTAGCACTTGCATATTAGCAATAATGACATGAACTGCTGGAGACAGAAGTTTGAAATGATCAAGGAGTTGACCCGAACTTTAGAATCCAGTTTTCTGAGAACGGAAGTATCTGATACGGGTAAGCTGTTATGACGTTAAATAAGCAACAACAACTGATATGGACTAAGCCTCTCTCTCAGTCTTTAAGAAAAGGGCGAGCTGAGAACACGCGTGAATTATATGGTCTAAAATGTGTATATAATAGACAATACGCTTAACATAACTGAATTGACTCCCTGTTTCTCTCCTCCTTCTGCACGAGGCAATCACAATCGTGATTCGATGTGATTAGCAACGATTATGCTTAATTATCAGTACGGTTTAATAAATACGTTATCATCTAGGAAGGGGGCCGAGTTTCCTGTACACTCTTTGAATGGCTTTTGATTTTTATGGTTCAAGCAATTTTACCCGACCTCAATGGGTTATACAACAATCACAGTATTCCGAGTAAAATATAGGTTGAAATAATTGTGAGATATGTCAGTATATGCGCTACATAGAAAACATGAAGATATGAGTGTCGAGAAGAAGCCAGTAGCTAAAAGCGAACAATAACAACACAAAACAATGAGTGAAAGATTTAGAACATGCCATTGAGACTCGTCAAGAGAACGTATATGCTATTCTCACCGCTGGTCTATTTATCATTAGATTCGTCTAGTGTTCAGATAAGATGAAGACACGTTCAAGATAGCAGATTAACTAGCTGAAGTACCCATCTTTGCCGGGTTTCTCAACTTTTTTTGAATTCCATAGCCAAGAGTGGAAGTCTAGCGCATCTATTTAATAATCTACGTCTATTTTTTTTTTAAATAAGGGTTTATGATG
Organism: Sepiola atlantica; assembly: GCA_963556195.1. Taxonomy (NCBI): domain Eukaryota; kingdom Metazoa; phylum Mollusca; class Cephalopoda; order Sepiida; family Sepiolidae; genus Sepiola; species Sepiola atlantica. The sequence continues at coordinate 194,125,285 of OY744521.1, read as the reverse complement.
ATGATCAATGTCGCCTAGGAAAACAACTGGAACCCTATAAAAAATGTAATCGTCTAATGTGAGATTCGACCTCATATGGATATGAAATATTGGAACTGAATGCGAACGCTTTAGCCACACAGCTACCGATCAAACGAAAATGCTATTGTCTTTTTAACCTACTTAAATTAATTCGGAATTGGGATTGTTTTACCTCTACGCATAGATTGTATAAAATAATTTAATAAATATAAATATGAAACAAAAGATCTCATTAAATAAAAATATATTTGTGAACATTTATCAAATATTTTATCTATTTTTAATAAAAACTACAAAAATATTTGTTTTCACTTCAAAGTAAACAATGCGTCAAATATGTACGATGCTTTAACTTTCAAAGTATAAATAATTATTATAAGTATGTGGTTCGGTCGGATAAAAGAGAAGAATAAAAATGTCGGAACATTTGTTCCTAATGTTATTGTTATGTACTTTTCATATTTAATAATGAGTTTTGAAAAGTGTTCGAGTACTTCTGACATCGATAAAAACATCTGATCGAACGTGCTGATACCAAATCTGCGGTTAATTTGGCTCTTAGATAAACCGTGTAACTGTGATACTACGATACACACACACACACACACACACATATATATATATATATATATATATATATATATATATATATATTCAATGAATAAATGCGAAAGTCAGCAGTATTTCTTCGCATTACCCGTAAAATCAAAACCCCCTATTTCAAATTAATTAAACTTACAAAATAGACGCACCACGTTTTGTTTTTAGATATGTTACTTATGTAAATGCGATATCAGTCGCAATATTAACAAATTTACATATTGTATTTTATTAATTATACAGGGTGTTTCAAAAGTCTTGGGAACATTACAAATGCGTATATCTCATGAACTATTCCAGGTAGAAAAATGAAACTGGTGCCATTTTAAAGCTTGCTTAATCAAGTTTTTGGTCATACAAATGATTTTCGTGTTATCTTTCCAGGTGCAGTAATGGCGTTCTCTAAACAAGACAAGGCATTTTGCGTCCTCCAATTTGCAAAGACTGAATCGTGGACATGTGTTCAGCGTGCATTTCGCAGGAAATTTAAAAAAGAAGCCCCTGAAAAGAAATCCATTGTCAGATGGCATGCTAAATTTGTGAAAGATGGGTGTTTGTGCCCAAGTAAGCGAACAGGTCGCCCTTCAACTTCAGAAGATGCAGTTGAGCAAGATCGGACAGCCTTTCAGCGGAGCCCCCGTAAATCAGTGAGAAGAGCCAGCAGGGAACTTCAGCTTGCTCCAGCAACTGTTTGGCGTGTCTTAAGGAAACGACTGCAAATGGTACCTTACAAGATCAAGTTGGTCCAAAAGTTGAAGGACACTGATAAGCCACTTCGCCGTGACTTTTGCATTGCAATGCAAGAGAAGTTGGAAGATAACGGCTTTGATGACCGGCTTGTTTTTAGCGATGAGGCGACCTTCCATCTGAATGGCAAAGTTAACAAGCATAACACTCGCATATGAGGTACTGAGAATCCTCATGAACTTCTTGAGCACGAGTGAGATTCACCAAAAGTGAACGTGTTTTGTGCAATTTCCAAGAAAGGTGTCTATGGACCGTTCTTCTTTGAAGAGGCAACTATCACTGGTGAATCCAATCTCAACATGCTGGAAGACTGGTTAATGGCTCAGTTGGAACAAGCAGAATCTGATGACTTCATTTTTCAACAAGATGGTGCACCACCACACTGGAGTCTTAGAGTAAGGCAGTTTCTTAACACAAGGCTGCCTGGTAGATGGATTGGGAGATCTGGGCGAGGTGATGACATTCTCATGCCCTGGCCTCCTAGGTCTCCAGATCTTACCCCGTGTGACTTTTTCCTTTGGGGCTTTGTCAAGCAACAAGTCTATGTGCCGCCCCTTCCAAGAGATATTGACGAACTAAAGGCTCGAGTAACGGCAGTTGTGGGAACCATTGACGTCAAGATGCTGGAACGCGTTTGGCAGGAAATGGACTATCGACTAGATGTCTGCCGTGTGACGAATGGTGCTCATATTGAGCAACTTTGAAGAATCCCCACAAAACTTGAAACTTTAACCTTTCCAACGGTACCAATTTCATTTTTCAACTCCTAATAGTTTTTGAGTTATTAAAAATCGTTATGTTCCCAAGTCTTTTGAAACACCCTGTATATTATTTATTAGTGTTTTTTATCTCAATGATTGTGTTGATATAAATATAACAACTAGTTCTGTTTCGCAATATTTTTTCTTACTGGACATTTAGAATGTGTGTTTACATGTTTCTTTGCTTAGAAATAAAGACTTTATGTTAAACACGTGGTGATACCTTTCTAAATTGCAAGTTACAAGCACATTGATGTATTCTTTCTTTTCTTTTCTTTGCCGTAAAATTTAAAAGATAACTAAATTGTCGAATTACCTTTCTATATGAATAAATAAGGCATATTTCCTTTCGGAGTTTACAACAAAGTTATGAATGACATGTTTATTACTGTTAATTAATGTTTTACGTATTTCAAGTAGCTTATTTTGTTAAGCGATAGCAAGACAGAAAAGCTAGTTAGTGTTTGTATATATATATATATATATATATATATATATATATATATATATATATATATATATAGCAATAGACAAAGTGAAAGAATAAAATAAGGTGCGAATCAAATTTGATTACAATTCAATGTTCAAGCAAAGTTCTTTAAAGTCCTTAACTCATGAGTTTTCAAAGATACTCTTCTCCTCAGAGAACCATTACTGCAATGACATTGCTGCAGGTAATAAAAATTAAACTTTCAAAAAATATATAAAAAACATATATATAAAAATACATAAAGGTACACAAAACATCAAATATATCGGCCCAAAACATACTTTTTAGTAAAACTATACAGTTCATCCAAGTCAACAAGTCTAAAATATCTCCAGGCAAGATATCAAAGAGGTTAATAAAGACAAAATAATCCAATTGGTGAATGGTGGTCCAAAAACGACAAAAGGTATCCAGGCGAGAAATTCGTTTGCTATCGATGCAGTAGATAACAGTGAACATTGTATTCAAGGTGTATGCAAGTTAATAAAACGATAAATATATATATATATATATATATATATATATATTATATATATATTATTATTATTATATATATAATTATTATTATTATTATTATTATTATTATTATTATTATTATTATTATAGAGAGAAAAAGAAAGAATATAGGGTGCGTTCTGTAGTCCTTTTTCAGAAATAAATGTGTATATGGATATTGATAAATACATATTTTCCTGATTGTATCTACTGTGATAAACAGCTGTTATCATTTCCCTAGTTATCGATAAACACTTATATTCATATCTTTGCACGCCGACTATGTCACTTGACCTTTAAATCTGGTCGCTATTTAGCTCATGTTTTCTGTAACTCCATGTTCGCATCCTGTTCAACAATTAATCCTGTATTGTTTAGGTATTCATTTGCACTGTTTTGGCACAAGGCGGTTGCATCTGAGCGCTCATATTGATGCATGCATCAAATGATAAGATTTCACGGGATAATCGAGTACGAGACGGAGCCAAATGGGAGTGTACATTTACTTCTGATGCCGATTCCTGTCAATTATGTACATTCAGTGTTAAATACTATACATGAACAAAGGGTTTGTTTGCAAGCTTTTATTTACAACCATCAACATTTAAAATAAAAATACTTGTGTAAATACTTTTGTATGGATTGTGAGGAAGAGTTTTTTGTATTATTTTATTGTCCCAATCAGCGTTAGTATTTATATTTCGACTACATATCGGTCAATGTGCGGTATTTCGTAGATGTATTGTCCATGCAGGACGATGGGAGAGAGGAAAACCTTATCTAAGACTTTTCCGTCGAGGTGAGACGTCAGGATTGACAAACGTGTTAATGGTGGATGGAAATAATTAAGAATCGACTTGGAGCGTGTCAAGCAGGGGTTATAGAATGCGTTTCTTTTCGGTTTGTCAGTTAAATATGTGTCTGTACGAATGCTAAATGTGAACCCTTTCTTTATACAACATGGCTCAAATATTGTTTAGTTGCTTTTATAATATAAAAAAGGTTGAAAGAGTGGTGATGTCATAGTTTTCGTATGGTTAACGTTTGCCACTAAGTCCGAGAAGACCATCGGTGATTCCGAGAGAGAGAGACAGACATACTTACTGCGGGAAGGATAACAGTTGGCGACAGACTGAAAACATAAATTGCATCGTGGAAGTTGATCAGTTGGAACACATACGGTCCGCGTGACATTGGAGTACATTTAGTGCCGAGACACACAGTAGACGACTTCAAGTGAACTCAACGGCACATAGGATCATATTTGGTGCCTTAACAAGGATACAGCACCAAATAACTTCTACAGCACATCGGACAACATGTAGCCAAATATTTATCTAAAAAGTAGAATTGTAGCTCAGTTTATTGTTAAAACATGAATTAGCTTTGATTTGAGATTTTATGATGTGAAATTATTAGTTTTCCTTCAAACTATGCACACATTGATTGTCCTCTCCTCGTCTGAATTAAATAATAAAATAACTTGCTGCACCAGATGCCATGATTCTAATTATTTCGGTATGCCGACACAATTTGAGGCTTTAAAGGCATCATAAGTTTACACTGACTGATCATTTCTCCTGAGTGCAATAGGAATACTACAGATGGGTAAAGCAGTCTTCCGGAGTTTTATTTGATTTTGATCATAGTTTTAATCTCATCGCGAACGGCAAGCAACCTGCGAATATTAAAAAGATAAAATAGTTCAAACAATGACTTTTTCTTTATTGCGGAATGAAATAAACATGATTTAGAGCTAGCTCATTCAGTTAGAAAATCACCACAGACAATAATCTTATTTTAATTAAAGGAGATATTTTTATGCTTTGAATAACATTTGGATCAACGAGCAGATGAGGTTATTAACCTGCTTTATAGAAGAGCGATAGTCAGATGTGTAATCGACGTAGTAAGGGAAAAGTCACTCCTTATTAAACGCTATTAGTACTGTAATCTAATTCTTACAAGAACTGAATATGATAAGAAAGAGTATAGAACAGGGTTGTAGGCAATTAAATAAAAAATGGAGTCAAAACAAACAAATAGGCAACAAATAACTGTTACACAACTTTAGAAGATTGACTTTTCTACTTAACTAAACAATTTTCACACGAGTTTACTGATTGTAAAATGTATTATCTATGCATTTGCTAGCATCACTTTTACTCAGTCAAGCAAGCGTGCTTTTCAATTTTGCCTGAACTTGGTCGAGCATTTCAGGCTTAAGAAATAGTAAGAAATTAAAGGCTGTGTAAGCCTTAATCCGAGGTTTGTTGCCAATAAGATTAGGGTAACCATTTTTTTAAAAATTATTATGGTTTACGCCTAAAATTCGCGACCAAGTACCGGCAAAATTCTCGTTTATCCTAAAAATCACGCTGGCTTGGCTAGTGATGATAGAAAAATACATAGATAAAAAATCTTAAAATCATAAACACGCGGAATAATGATATAGATAAGTAGAAAAGTAAATATTCTTGTCGTTGGTAACAGTTATTTGCTGTTTTTTTTTTTATTCAGATTGTAATATAGGCGCCAGAATTTGTCACTAGTTCACAAGCTACCGGGGAACTGAATCAACAGATTTTACAAGTAACTCATTTTTACATGCTGATGAATACAGTAAGAGGATTAAACATCGCTGTATGTTACCCACCACAAATATCAGCTGACCCAGAAAATAACGCGTCCTCACATTCCATGACTGATGTTTTTTTTTATAAAGGGGGGAGAATTGCTGTTTCAATTGTCTATCTATCCATCTCATTAACCTTTATTCTCGAGTGTTTTTTGTCTTAATAAATAATTACTTATTAGTAAAAAAAATTATAATAAAAAAAAACAAGATAAATGGTTTTCCGTTTTGGTTTTGTGATCCTTAAAAATATCTGCTTGTTCCCAACGAGGCTATATGTTCCCTTTCTACGTTAAGAAATATTGCTTTAAACTAATGTATGTTTATTGTTATTATACGTCATAGTCACGTTGACACGCCGGTTCCTGTTAGCCTACAGAAGGTAAGCGACGTTGAGCCTAGTCAGTACTACATGGATTACAATTTGGTAATACCAGGTGCTGTATGGGCACCATTCGTTTATCTCGGCATTGTTTCCAGTCGTTCTGAACTTCTCCTTGGCACTGGAATCAAGCAGTGCCGATTCGATAGTTGTTGGATTAGAGATTGCGCAACCCTTGCTTCACAATTACACGCGCACCCACCCTTACAGCGAGTATCCATTTTATCTCAAGATTGAACGGAGGCGATGATTTATTTTTTTAAAGAAGTTAAACATTTCATTTTTAAAGCAGAATATTCTATTATTAGATGGATTGTAGAGGGTTAGATGGTTCTTCAAAATCGTAATAGTTTTGCAAGATGGCCTATTCGTGCCGTCCGTTACTGGTATTCGTGCCTCCAAGGCGAGAAATGCATCATTTCTATAGTGAATGACGGTTCGTGTGTAGTGAATAGCCATAGCCTTCACGTGGTTGGCCTGTTAATATACATGGCCATAGCCAGAACACGGAAGATCGCGAGGAGTAAAACTTGAACGAAATAACTCTATTACTTAATGGGTAGTTGTATTTTCTTTTGGCGATCATCGATAAACGAATGTTTCAAATCAAACAATATTTCAGCTTCTTAGAATATAATTCTTGCAAGGTGCACTGTCCCAGTGAGCAGAGAATCGTAAAAGTGTAATGTGTACAGGTTTTGGCGAGTCATACATTATCTAGCCATGAACATGTCGTTAGCAAGTGATTTTGTATAACCTTCTAATCGGCTTATGTGATGACCGTCGACAAATGAACGGTTCGGACGAGAGAATATCCCAGTTTGCTGGAGGTTTTTGACATCGAGGAGGGGCACTGGACTAACTAACCGAGAACTGTAAAACTTTACAGGTTTTCGCAAGCAGTATACTTATTCAGCCCTGAAAATGCTTTTATTAAGGACTTCCGTATAACCTGATAAACCAAACACGTGATTACACAATCGACCAATCAACACAAGACCGTGACGCGAGAACTCAAAGATATGGCGAAGATACGAAGTATGCACATAATTTAACCTAACTAATTAAGGTATTAATACATTAAAGGAAGTTTTCATTTCTTCTTCAATAAATAAGATAAATACAGGTAAGACGCATAACTTTGTTTTATTTAATAGCTAAACATTATAACTTCATAAAATTTCCCTTAAACATATTATAGAATTATTGAAAAGTAACTCTATTTAAGACTACTTAACTTCTTCATATTCATTATTTTATTCTACTCCTTGTGGCGACTGTTTTCTTTGGTGTTGATTGAAAGGGCGACTCTACTCTACGAAATTAACGGCTTTAGAAGAAGAACACGTGAAATTCCTACTTCTATCGCACAAGAGCTCTTGGTAAATCAGTTGATGCTATTCCTGAGGGACTTCAGAAATAATTAGCAAATTATTGTGTCCTGATCAAATTTTAAATAAAACCCAATAATAGAAACGTTCTTTTCATATTTAAAAATTGTAAAAATTCTTGTACATTTTGCAAATAAGAAGTTCCATTTTAATCCACCCATACATTCAATTATTTAAATTAATGGTATTTCTTTCCAAAGCCACGTGTAAGAAAATACCATTGAATAACTGGAGTTGGTGACTTATGGTCTTAAGCGTAACACATCTCACATAAATAACATAACATCTATTACTAATTGAGATTTCGTATATGTTTATCTGCAGCCGAAACTATGTTGTTATTTTAAATGATCTACTATTATACTATGGTTTAATAATCGATTAAGTGTACTATACTATTTCAGACTAATGTACAATCTTCCAATGCTTAATGTAGTGTAAGAGGGGTAGTGTAGTGTATGTTCTTTTATTATGATACAATCTGGGGGAGAACGGAGGTAGTGTTGTATCTGTTTTGTTCCCATAACATCCTCCGCCTTTGGGGATAGTGTAGTATATTTTCATTCGTCATAATGGCTTCCTCCCAGAGATCATCTTCTTCTTTTCTATTCTATCTTCCCATGCATTACCTCCTCCGTTTTAGGGGAGATTTAGCGTAGTATTAGTTCTGTTCTAATTAACTCATCCTCCCAGGTATTAACTCTTCTTTTGGGGGTAGTGTAATATATGTTCTGTTGTCATAAGACCAGTCGCACAAGCATTATATCCCTCATCCTCAGAGTAGTAAGTGTCCGTTCGTCATCGTATCATTCTCCCACGGATTGGGATGCAGTGTAGTATGTGCTCGTTTGTAATTATACGAAATGCTCATGCTAACAAGGAAGTATCATGTATTTGCTTGTGCCCGTAAGTTTCTTAAGCGACACACTTGATTAACTCAAGGCTGATTTCACAAGTAAAATAGTTAGAATTTGAATTCTAAATGGTTCAATAAAAGAAGCAAAATTACAATATTTTACTTTAAAAGCAGTCATATTAAATAAATCTTCTGATTGGACCCGCAAGTATTAAAATATAACTCCGAACTAAAATACAAAGCTACAATCGTAAACTTGTTTCTAACAACGCCACAAAAGAAATTTTAAAATATGGATGTGAAATTCTATGAGCAATCTTTAACAATATATTTTCCTTGTTCTTCTTGTTGTTCTTCTTCATTATTATTATCAATCTTCTTCTTCTTCTTCTTCTTCTTCTTCTTCTTCTTCTTCTTATTATTATTATTATTATTATTATTATTATTATTATTATTATTATTATTGTTATTATTATTATGATGCTGATGATGATGATAATAGTGATGGTGACGATGATTATGATGATGATGTCGTCGTACATTAATAATCGCAGTGTTTTCAATTGTCTGAATGAAACAGATAAAATTTGAAGTCTGACAAAGAACTGGATATCGATGTAATTATGACTAATTAGAGATTAGCCTTCGGGTCGTTGAACTCGGTATCAGGTAAAATTATGTAAGAAATGTGCTTAAAAATGAGATGATGAATTAATAAAGATATAAATGACTAATGTCTGATAGAAATGTGTGTTTTAAGTTGAAAAATGTTGCATATCTCCCTCTCTCTCCCTCTCCCTCTCCCTCTCTTTCTCTCTCTCAATATATATATATATATATATATATATATATATATATATATATATATATGTATATATATAACACAATACTCAATAAGTCTTATCCTGATGTATAGGTGGCGCCACTAATAAAATAATCTATATCATTTTTACAAACTACGTACGTTCAATTTGCAAGTTAAAAATGTAAGCCTAATCGTATTATTAGTTTGAAAAATACAATTATTTAAGTGAAGCTTATGTTGGAAATCTTCAAAATAATGTAAAACTCTGAAGTTTGTGTGTTGATGAAGCATTTTTGTCTAATGGAAAAATACTGTTCAAACAAAGCAATAGCTTTGACTGTTCTCCATTGGGAACACTTGTTAAGAGGCGGTATGCTGATTTTAAACGCAGTCGCTTAGATACAAATGATGCTGAACGCGCACGTCCCACAAATCCGGGAGTTGTGCCGGAAAACAAAAATTAATCAAAAAAAGCTACAAACACTTTCCTACGACCGTAAATTAAAGTTGCGTTAAATAGCAAACGGATTACAGATATGAGAAGCGAATGCATTCATAATTTTGTATGAATATTCATTAATGAGATAGCTGTGTTTAAACTGAATACCGTGTTTCCTTACCGTCGATCAACAATCAAAAACGTATCGACGATTCAGACTGTTATTTCAGCGCAACAAAATAGTTTCTGCGTAAATATCTGACAATGGCTGAAACATGGATCCACCACGTAACTCTGGAGCCAAATTAGCAGTCAGCTGACTGGACATCAGCAAACAAGTTTTTAATATCTGTATTTTGAAATGTACAAGGCATTTTGTGGATCGATGACCCTGTGAAAGTTCATACATTCATTCATTTTGTATGAATCAGCGAATTTTGTTGTTTGTATTTGTTTGCCCAATATCTTCCTCGTTAGAATCATTTCTACAAAAGACATCGGGTACTCAGAAGAGATGACACATAAAGTTTGCCAACATCCTTAGTGAAATTTTTTTTGTGGAATGAACTGGATTCGAACTTGACACACCTGGGTTGTCAGTTCGTGTCGTTATCTACTTAGCCACCTTCATCTCTCCAATAGTGGACATCATATAGCATTATTGGTGCGCTTGAAGGAAGAAATGAACAAGAAATAAGTGATTATTCATCAAGACAATGCGCCGTGTCACAAGTCAATCGCAACTATGACAAAACTGCATGAGTTGCATTTCGAATTGCTTCTGCACCAACCCATTTTCTATATATGGCCCTCAGTGACTACTGGTTGTTTACAAACATCAAAAGAATTCTCCACTTCAATTAAGAAGGGATATCAGAAACTTAGGCAAAATCGTTCTATGAAAAAGGCGTAGAATTGTTACAGAAGCGTTGTAATCAGTGTATAACCCTAGAAGGGGACTATATTGATTAATGAAGTCGAAGTTTCCTAAAAGTGTTTGTTTTATTAATTAGGACAGTGACTTATTCATATATATATATATATATATATATATATAATCAAGGGAGGCGCGAGAGCGTTCTATCCCTTAATAGACTTCAAAAATAACCTATGCTAAAAATCTCATTTCTTTGACCAATCATAACTCAAAAACCAATAAACCAAATTAGTTAAAACTTTGCACCACATTTTCATTTGATAGGCTCTATAAGTTGGTAGAATTTCAGTATCATTAGTCAAGGCAAGTCAGAGATCCAGAAAGGTCAGGCATGATTTTGTGTTATCCGTGTGTACGTACGTACGTATGTGCCACCCTGTATCTCATCAACTATTTGATGGATTCAGCTTAATTTTGGCAGAGATAGAGATTCTAGGGTCTAGTTGATGGCATTTTAATATCAGTTTACCATATACCTTAGTTTTTCAGATAATTCCAAAAAATTTGGACAATTTCCGGCAAATCCAAATTATTAACTGTATGATTTTCTCCGCATATTTCTTCATCCTGAGAAAGTCTACAATAAAGACGTAACGTTGATGGATACATGGATAATATTGTTTTTACTTTCCTTTTCATTTCCCATATATATATATATATATATATATATATATATATATATATATATATATATATATATATATATATAATGGTAATAATCCAGGTAAAAATATCCACAGGGTGGTAATCCAAAGAATTTTAACCGGGTTTATAAAAAGTGCTCAATATCAAAATAGAGCTTTATATATGATAATTTTATTTACACAGACATGTACAAAATCTGCGACACTGGCATGTCGATGTTATCGATCAACACTTACTATAAACTGAGATCTCATCAGGCAGAGTTAGAATCCCCATCTTAACCTCAGGTTAAGATCTTAACCTGAGGTTAAGATCGGATTCTATGTATACATTTATATATATATATATATGTATACATGTATATATATATATATATATATATATATATATATATATATATATATATATATATATATATTATTTGCCTTCATGCCAATATGTTACACACAACATCAGGTGAGATTTTAAGAAACCTGAACACTAGAATAAGTGTACTATAACCTACAACAAACATATGGGCAGCCCCGTTGGCATTTCCCGGTAGAGTTTCGTCAATTAAGTAGCAAGTCACTATTTCTCAGTAGTTAACACTGTGGAAAGTGGACCTCGTAGAACTTAAGAGAACCAGACTTCAGCCCGACACT
>OY744521.1:194070937-194108437 GCA_963556195.1 Sepiola atlantica | reverse complement strand
AGTATTAGAGTATTAATTGAAAAAAAAGTTGTAAACAACTCTGTAAGGTGATTAAAATAGGATTTATCATTGTTTTAAATCAAACAAAATAGAGTTTTTTTAATATTTTCTGTGACTTACTACGATTGTAAGCAGTAGTTTATTTGTAAAAATAAAAACGCTCCTACCACCCACAAAAAAATAAGTAAATGTGATCCAAAATATGCTTGAATCTTTCCAAGTTCAGTGAAGGAAAAACCCTTCTCGAGTGATACAATTTTTATCCCAATCTGGATTGCCCTTTTTTGTAATAGAATTAATGTACCAGGCATAAAAAGCCATGTTGGTTTTTAATGTGTTGAAACTTCAGCTCCTGAGGAAATATAAAATTGCCGCACTCGAGAAGAATTCGTTCTTCACTGACAGAGAGAAAAGAATAAGTTTAACACTTCACCGATTAAGAAGAGATCAAGTAACAGATAATACACTGTAAAGTTCAGTATAGTTTGAAACTTCAAAATTAATTAGTAAAAATATATCGAATTAAATTAATCTTTTTGTTTATTGTAGCTAGTAAATAAAGAAATGAAGAGAGAGGTTTGTGGGAGGAGGCGTCCCAAACTCATCTTCTGAAGATTAAATTTAAAATTGCCGCAGTTTAGAAGGATTTCTTCTTCACTGTAAGAAACGATTATTTTCTGTTATTGTAATAAGGAAATGAATAAATAGAGAGTGTGAGACGTAGAGAGCGGATTGTTACAATATGTAAAAGTTAAAATGAAAAGAAAAAGAAAAAGTAAGAGATTACATAAAAGAAAAATCACCAAATGTATCGTAGTTTTCGAGAAGTATAAAGGGAAAAATCACATCTAAAAAAAATAAAATAATAATCATAATAATAATCATAATCATAATAATAATAATTATTATTATTATTATTATTATTATTATTATTATTATTATTATTATTATTATTATTATCATTAATTAATCATAATAATAATAATATATTCTGAGGTTTTGCGATTGTTTGAATAATGTTCGATAAGTATGAAGGTAAACATTTTAACAATTTACCTGCTTTATGTGTTTTTAGTACTAGCTAGCGTCGTGGATAAAAGCTATGACGGGTGTCCATGATATTTATATGAGCAATTGAATGTTTTTAACTGTTGACGCTGTGACTTAGAAGTGTTATCGATGCAATTGCCGAAGTGTTTAAGGCATACAAATATAAATAATTAAAAGAAAGTATACGTGTAACAACTAAAGATTCGTAACTGAAATTCATTTTCTCGAAGAGATTGATAAGTACGTGACGCTATTTTGAATCAATGTACGAAAGAATTCATTCAGTTCGTTAATGTAAACCTGAAATTCTGGAATGAGTGTAAGTGTATGTTTAATAGTTATAAGTAACAACGAACAATGAATAAATATATGTAATCCGATATTCTGTAATTTAGAAGGACTATCAGGGAGCGATTATTAATTGAATCAGGAATCTTGTATGTATTTATTAGAATAATAAAATAAAATATTTCCGGTGATGCGTCTATAAATTATTCGATGTATATGTATATATATATATATATATATATATATATATATATATATATATATATATACTAGTAAAAATCTGACCTGTCGGGTTAGATTGTTTGAATAAAGAAAAAATTAGACCGTTCATAAACCAAACCTCTTAGAAAAGAAGCTTTAATTACTAAAATTATGACCCCTGGGACAAAACTGAACTACTAAGTGAAACGAACCTTCAATCCGCAACCCCCTGTCACTACTTTGACATGACTGACTACCTCCATCTCTACCATAAAGACTCTGACAAACATATGCACGGGCTAGTTTATGGTCGGAACACACTCCCCCTAACTAAAAACCTAGGTTAGAATCAGATGACTAATCCTACATGTGCTTTAGATTGACTTTACCCCCACAGCGTTAGTTATTTATACTTCTCATAACGTTCACCTTCGACCCAAGACTGTACCCTGCTAAACTCTGTTTCTGAAAGCATAGATAAAGCACTCGCACTCGACTCGAATGCCCAATTACATGTAATTGGAGATTTTAATGCACACCACCGTGACTGGCTGGGATTTTCTAGCCTTACTGACGCGTATAATTTCTCCGTAGCTCACTCCCTCACACAGACTAGCTCCCCCCCTTCCCTGATCGAGTAGACCAACAAGCCTTACTTCTCGACCTGTTCCTATAACCTCACTGCCCGAGGCTTGTGTGACTGAAGCCCATAGCCCACTCGGGAACGCTGATCACGTCGTGGTTATGATTGCTATCATCCTAAAAACATGTTCAAAAGCTGACGAGCCATTGCTCAAAACAACGAAATACTACGAGCGGGCTGATTTTGAGTCCATCAGAGATAACACCAGCGATTCCTCATGGACTGAAACCTTCTCACTCCCTGTTGATCAGAGTTAACCGAATGGGTCAAAGTAGGCATTGATGCTTATGCACCCATGCGAAAACTCTACAGCAAACCCCATGCCCATCAATGGTTTACCTCTAAATGTGCAGCTACCATTGCTGGGAGGCAGCAAGCATTCCGAAAGTCCGTCCACCGTAAGTCAACTGCGAATAGACAGACATTTATAGAATAAAAAATAATAACGCAGTGATAGGTGAAGCAAAGAGAAGGTATACAGAGATAACCAAAAACGCATTAAGTCACAGAAACAAGGCACTCGCGATTTCTGGAAAATCTGTAATAGTGTGGTGAACAATGGACAATCAACAATGGTGTCGTTTGCACGGCAGCTGATAAGGCTGAACTACTTGCCCAGCGTTTCGCTATTAGCTCCACTTTGGACTCGGCAAACCACCATCTCCCTAAATTCCCATTGTGGACTGAAGCCACACTTGAAAACCTGGTCCTCACCACATCTCAGGTCAAGGTCATCATAAAAAACCTTGACATCTCAAAAGCATGTGTGCCTGATCTTATACTGGTAATATTAATAAAGAAATGCTCTGCTATGCTAGCCCCTGTCCTTTCATAACTCCACAACAAATGCCTTGTTAGAATCTTGCTTCCCTGATAGCTGGAAAATTGCCTCTGTGGTACCAGTCTTCAAGAATTCTGTGGATAGAACAGATCCTCAAAACTATCGCCCAATCAGCCTACTACCGATCTTTGCTAAAATCCTTGAATCCCTCATCAAACTAGCGATAGTCCGGCACATAGTTAATGCTAAACTTTTTTCTGACCTCCAGTATGGATTTAGACAAACAAAATCTACTGCAGACATCTTAACGGTCATCTCTGAATGCATATATCATACACTGGACAAGGCAGGTGAAGCTAGGGCAGTGGCGCTTGATATATCCAAAGCCTTTGACAATGGATGGCATAAGGGCTCCTCATAAAAAATCACTCATATGGTATTACTGGACGAATATTTGATATAATTAGATCCTTCCTAACCAAAAGAAAGATCCAGTTTGTCCTCTATGGCCGTTCATCTAAGCAAAATGGCATAAATGCAGCTGTACTCAAGGTATCGATATTTCAACCTTTATTGTTCCTGATTTTAATAAACGAGCTCCCTGATTACATTGTGTCTGAGATGGGTATATTTACTGACGATACCACGTTGTACTCTCGTCGTGTGGGCCAAACTGACGCGTACATATCCGAGGCAATGGCTAAATCATTAGAAAGTGACCTCCAGGCTGTAGTGGATTGGGGTCATAAATGGTTGGTAACTTTTAATGCCACAAATACATTTTGAACTACCGATTGCCATGGCAAATAACATTCTATCTGAGAGTCCATCCTTAAAACTACTCGGCCTAACATTCACAGATAACATGAATTGGAACAAATATATTGAAGACATTGCCAAGGCTGCCGCAAAGAAGGTGGGTTCCCTCTACCGTACTAGTAAACTCCTCACATCTGACATTATCCTGTATCTCTACAAAGCCACCATCCGCCCATGTATAGAGTATTGTTGTAACACATGGGCAGGTGCATCATCCACTAGTCTCTCTCTCTCTCTCCCTCTCTTAAACAAGGTCCAACCAAGAGTCGCAACCTTAAAATTCCCCTTACTATCCACCAAGCTCCAGCCCCTTTCCCATCGCCATAATGTTGCATCCTTGTGCTTGTTTACAAATACTTCAATAGATTGTGCTCCGATGAACAAGCTGCTCCAGTGCTCCCTCGACGCAAATACAGTAGAACAACCCGACAATCAGCTCGGTCCTATACATTCACTGTGGAGGTCCCCAGATGTCGAAGAGCCTTCTACTCCAGCAGCTTATTTCCTCGTGCTGCCGGCCTCTGGAACTCCCTTCCTGCTCCCTGTTTCCCCGACATTACTGACATGCAGAGGTTAAAAGCTAATGTAAACCGACATCTCGCTACACATCTCCCAACTTAGGATGACACCCTAAACCTACTCTCTAATTCTCAGTAGCCCCTTACGTCTACAGTGGCGTCCTGCATTGTTTGGTGTCAAATATCTTTTTAAAAAATGTCTAATTCAGACACAAGGCTCGGACCGCTTCCAAAACAGACCCTAGAATGAGAATGCTCCATAAAATTCCAGCCATTTTATTACGTTCCTCCCACGGCAGCGAAATGTGACACAATGCCAGTTATATGTGAGGATAATAAATTCACCCGAAGTTTTAAAAAATAGCCAGGAGTGAACCAGTTCGCATTCCTCGGTAAAGGCGTCACAGGGAACAAGCAACAGAAAAGTCCCACTCCAGCAAGAGAAAATAATCCCTTGGTGGATGGCCTTCTAGGATAAAATCGAACCATACCTTAATCAAAGGAAGGCATTTATATGCTATGATATTACTTACCTTTCGGATTAGGTTATGTTTGAAAAAAATCCATTTAATTGTTCAAATGAGTCATAATTTCCAATTAACACACGAAGTGGCCCATCTCTTACAATGTGTTTGTCCATCACAACTCTCTAATTGCATGTTATTTAACACCCACTCTTATTTATTTAGTGTCGATTAGTTTCGATTTCGTCTCTCTCTCTCTCTCTTTATTGATATGTAAAGTTTATAAAACAAGCCTATTCGGAAGGAGGATATGATTCATAAGAACTCAAGATCGGAATAGTCCATTGTTAATGAAAAAGAAATATCATCACAAGTAAAATACGCTTGTACTCGTAACTGGAGATGGAGAGCCAGAAAGGAAGAGAGAGAGAGAGAGAGAGAGAGACAGACAGACAGAGAGAGAGAGAGAAAGAGAGAGCGAGAAAGAGAGAGGGGAGGCTCAGATAGCGAGTAAAAATACTAATTTTTGATGTCGTCTTTTTATTTTTAACATTTAATTGGTTTTGGAAACTCACATTACACGAGCTCAAAGGATGATTGAATGGGTTACATTTTCTTTACTCTCTCTCTCTCTCTCTTTCTCTCTCTCTCTCTCTCTCTCTCTCTATATATATATATATATATATATATATATATATATATAAACTTAAATGTTCCGCTGTCTTAATTTCGGTTCGGTGATGTTATTTTCTTGTTATATATGTAATTTAATATTGTTTTTAGCATATGAAAATCACAAGAATGCTCAATTAAGTACAAGAGCATATACTTTTATTTCAAAGAACACTATACATTAGTTTGATTGTCCATCCTTAATTTCCGTTTCACAGAAATATTGAGATTCAGCCCGTATTGCTGAAGATACCAATTGCACCCACTCTTCAGCCGATGTTGTGATTATCAGGAGCAAGGCACGTTCTGGTAGGGTAGAATGATCTAACTATTTTCCAGCCACTCTAGCTACGGATTTAATGTAAGTCTTCGATAATAGTGCTAGAGGGAAAGTCGATCTTAGGAGCTTGTCGAAGAAGGAAGTTCCTCAACAAAAGATCCATTCAGTTTGACGGGGCAAACCAGTGATCAGGACGTTGGCGATGAAAGCATATAAACTTGGTTTAAGAAGTGTTAAAAGTAACAAGTAACTTTTTGCCGTCATTGACCACGTGTTTATTAATGAAGGTTAAGAAGAAGGTTTGGCCCAGGATATACCCTTGTGGAATGCTTGACACTTTTCCCCATCAACGGATACTTTTGGAGACCTATCAGAAAGAAAGAATTCAATGGCTGCGAAAACATTTCCAGATATTCCATAGCAGGCAAGTTTGTAAAGGAACACTTTGTGCACACCATATCGAATGTATCTGATATATCAAGAGCCATTGCTCTAAAAGCAATGGCCTCGTCAAGTGATTCGCTGATTCTATGCATTATTACAGTAAGCATGTCAGCAGTTAACGTAACAAGACGAAATCCGTTTAGCTTGTCATGTAGTAGTTTGTTTTTGCTAATGGTGTTGACATATCACAGATTTAAGCAATTTGTTCATGGCGCCTAGGAGACTGATCGGTTTGTACTGTGATGTAGAGGATCGCTCTCTAATATTCTTAAATACCGGGCAGACCAATATTTTTGTAAATATGGAGAACCCTAGCGAAAGTTCCCAATGATTGGAATATTGTCAAGGCGTGTTGTCTTGCTGACATCGAGGTTCCTGATAAGTTTGGTGACATGCCGGACAGATATATATATATATATATATATATATATATATATATATATATATATATATATATATATATATATATAGTCACTCACATACAGACTGTTTCGTTGTATCACAGCTCTTCTGAGCTAGTGCATCAAGCCGGGATGGAAACTCAACCGTCTAGCTGACAGTCGGCGCCTCTACCCCTGTGCTATCATACGATATTGACTGAATGTAAGTGATATCTCAATGTAGCTCGGGAGCTCGAATTCGCTAAGATTATATACGGTCATAAGGAGAAATTCCGGAAGTGTATGGCCCTGGTCGCGATATGTGATGTGTATAGCAATTTTTGACCTCATCAGATGCTGCGGATATCTAATTTATATACTTTTTGGGATGTGCAGATATACACGTATATAAATAAAATGTACCCGGTGAAAATAATGATGAACTATTTTTCTAAATGCTCACAAGAAACATTAAACTTATAAGAGAGATTTTGAATCAACATAGAGTGATAAGTGACAGGTAATTATAAATTACGCCTAATTAGAACTATTTAAACATTTTTTCAAACGATACTTAATCCTAGAACTAAGGTATATTTTAGCATTTATTTTGCGTTATTATATTGTACAGACATAAGAGAAGGCTGAATAGGCATAGCAGGCTGGAGGTGTATGCTGAAAACCGTAGCTGCTAGAGCGTGCTGTGAACACGTGTTCCAATAGGAGTGAGGAAGGAAAAGACCAACAATTGAAGGGGAAGAGAGAGAGAGATGGAGTTAGAGAGAGAGAGAGAGAGAGAGCACAGACGACAGAGGCTGCATCAAAGTGGTCAGTATCAGCTGCCATTTACATCTGTGGTAAATCCAATAGAACTTACCAATACATAATCGTCCTGCACAGACAAAAAAGCTGCAATTCGATAGCATGCTAATCTGGGGCGCAGAACTGCCTAGTCTCTCGAAACAGATGCTAACATCAATAACAACAACAAAAGTATATAGTAAAATCCTTAGCGAAAATAACGTTGATTAACTCACATTTAGTATAGTAATCGATACTCACAAAATATCACGCCAGATGGAAACCTTACACACCAATCCCTCTTTCGCCTATAGCTTACACGACACACACCACAAGTACCGTTAATGTTCGTATATACAACAATGTTACAATTGTTCAAAGATGTTGGATTAATCTATTGTAAAATAGTAAACATAAATTAACTCGCAGAACGATAAGTTAACATTACTCATTTCAGCTCGTGTGAATATATTTTTATCTTGCAATAAAAAAGTGCTATATCTCGAAACAATGTCCCCATGAAGATAAGCCAATAAACTAATTGAATGAAAGACTAACTGCATTAGGATCAAGTGGAATCGAGAATAACGAGATCTTTGCGCCTTGAGTGATGATGAGACTCCACCATGACAGAAAAGGTTAACATCTGCTTTCTTGAAAATAATCTACTCAAGAGCAAATCGTTGCAGGCTATGTCTAGCTAGCCCTTACTTTACTTGTTCTCTCTCTCTCTCTCTCTCTCTCTCTATATATATATATATATATATATATATATATATATATATATACATATATATATGTAAATTATAACTAAAAGGTAAACTTTTAGAGAGTTGGACCTATTGTGAAATAAGGAAAGCTCAATATACTGGATAGAGCAAAAATATATTTCATTGACGTACTATATATATATATATAAGGAAAGATGAAGATAAAGAATTGCATAACATTACATAACATTACCTAAAATTGATACAAATTTTATTACATCGAGAGTTCAGATGCAATGAGTTACACTAATCCTTAATCCATGGATTTTCAAAGATAAACCTCTTCTCGTCAGAGGATAAAATTGATTGCTCTACTAAACGTATTGAGCTTTACTTTAGATCACTTTAACGATACTTCACTTATCGTTAATTCTATTATATATATATATATATATATATATATATATATATATATATATATATATATATATATATATATATATATATATGAGAGAGAGTGGGGGAGAAAGAGAGAGAGAGAAATATCAAGAATTAGTACGCAGAACGCGATAAATACAATTTCTGAAAATTGAGAAATTAAACTTTACAAAGACGAATATTTCTAATCTAAAATCCGACCGTAAAAGCTTCTCTTTATTTAAAAGCAACAATATCAATGTTAGGAAAATTTCAGATTGCTTTAACAAGATAATTTGTAATGCATAAGAATGATGAAATCGAGCACTTTTTCCTAGCGGTAATTTAAGAATTTGTAAAATGGCGTTTATCGCGATTTACATTCGAACTTTTCATATAAAGACTTAAAAGGAGGTAACAGACACCTTCATTATCATTAATAAGGTCAAAAAGTTCTGATAAATGTAGGCGACATGATATTGATTATTTTCCCTCTCTGATGAATTTCGTAATCACTCAATTAAAAGTTGAAAGTAGAATCCGGAGGTTTGCGGCGATTTGACGATGATTAATTTAACTTTCATATTAACCTATTATATAGCATTTCTAAAAATCTGACATTTCTAACGCTTCTTTGGCCCATGTCATCTTTAAATTGTGAAAAAACTTTCCCCGTTTAGCCACACCGAAAACGTCTATACGCCGAAACAGCTATCTTCCAATAACTATATATATATACATATATATATATATATATATATATATATATATATATATATATATATATATATATATATATATATATATAATCTGGGAAATGAAAAAGGAAAATCAAAAAGAATGTTATTTTATATGTTCATCAACGTTTCTTCTTTATTTATAAGACTTCCTCAGGATGACAATTTTAAGAAAAATATCATGCAAGTACGTGAGAATATTGGGTTGAAATGATGGGTTGATGAGAAAAAGTAGTGGCCACTACTGGGTGCGCAGGACCGAGGTCCATTCTTAGAGAAGTCAGTAGCATGGAATGAAATTAATGAGGATGGTTCTGAGTGAAAAAGTAGAGGTGTGGAGTGAACGGAAATAATGTGAATGGCTGTAAGTGAAGAAGTAGAGAGGTGGGGAAAGAGGAGGGGAGGGGGAGGCTCTGTGATTTTGGTATGTGAGTAATGTCATGGTTTTAGAAAATATTTTTTAAATGAAGGTGGTTTGAAAGTGGGAGGGTGGGTAAGAGTGTGAGAGAGTAGTCGAAAGGGTGAAATGGGTGAGGGAGAGAGGGGAGATTTTGTTGTAGTTAGGTGTGAAATTTTTGGAGGGTAGTAATGTTTGACCAGCTGGCTTTGTCGAGAATGTATGGAATGAGTAACTTAGGAGGTTGGGATTCGTGGTGAATTAAAATATATGTGTTTGTGGAGGGACTGTGTGTGGGTGTGTATGCGGAGACTTGAATGTGAGCATAACTGAGAGCGAAGAGAAAAAATAGAGGTTAGCCATGATCTAGGTTAAGTTTTTGTTCAGTGAGGATAATTTTGCTTATTAAGGGGGCTAGATTATAGAAGCCATTTCGTTCTGTGATGGTGTTGAGAGCTGTGATTAGTGTGGTTTCCAGTAGTTTTCGCCGAGATTTGTTGTGGATGTATTTGGTGATTTTGGCTTGTTCAAATTTGAAAGCATGACCGTGCTCTAATGCATGGGAGAAAAGTGAACTGAGAGAGTTATTATTTTTTATGTCCCTTTTGTGTTCATTCGTTCTTTTCTTCAATTGACGTTGTGTTTCTCCCACGTAAATTTGATGGCAGTTGTTGCATGGGACAGTGTATAAGCCGGCATGGGATGTAGGTTTATTTTGGAACTGTTTTGATGTGTTTAATGCTTGTTTCATGGATTGTGATGTGGTTTGTACTGTTGGAATGCCTAGTTTGTTAAGTGTGTTGCATATGGATGTGTTATTGGAGTGCATGGGTAAGAGAAGGGGTCTGTCTATGAAAGAGGTGTTTGGTGTTTGATTTTTTTGTGTGTTGCTTTTGGAGAATATTTGAAAGGTTTTCTTCTTGGCATTTAATATCAAATGTGTGGATTATTGCAGTGTTTTAATGAATTAATGATATATTTTATTTCTTCATCTATGTATTAGAAACTACAGATTCTAAAAGCGCGTAGGAAGAAGTCTTTAATCATACCTGTTTTTATCTTGCTATTGTGGTGAGAGTAGATGTGTATGTAGTCATTTTTGTGAGTGTTTTTGCAGTGTACCTTAAATTCTAGTTTGTTGTTTGACTTAATTATAAGAGTGTCTAGGAATGATATCGAGCTGTCTATTTCAGGCTCATGTGTGAATTTTACGGAGGGTTCTACTGTGTTGAGTTTGTCTTTGAGGCTATCGATTTGTATATTTACGAGGAGGAAAATTAGAATATCATCAATGTATCTAAAGTATTCGATGTTAGGGGGTAGTCTAAATTTGAAAGGCCCGGATTCTAAGAATTCTAAGAAGAGGCAAGCTAATAAAACGCTTAGGGGGGTTGCCCATGGGGAGTCCAAATTTTTGTTTGTAGAATTCTTCGTTGAATTGGAAATATGTTACGTCAGTGATGAGTCGAATTATTCCTATTAAAATGTTGGGGGAAATGGTAAGTCGGTTTTGATTTTCTTAAGATGTGTGTGATGTAATTTAGGCATTTTTTAACTGTGACATTAGTATAAAGCGATGTTACATCTAGGCTATGTATGTTTTTCTTTTCTACGTTAATATGTTTTATTTTGTTAAGAAGGTCGCCTGAGTTTTTGATTTGGGAGGGGCTGATGATGCCCATTAGTAGGGTGAGAATGTTATCTATGGCCCGTGCGATTTTGTGTGTGGTGCTACCTATGCTTGATACAATGGGGCGCATTGGGATGTCTGGTTTGTGGGTTTTGGGGAGCCCATATAGTGTAGGAATGATGGGGTGATAGTCAATATATAATGTCCATTTTTTGTTGTTCTTGATTAGGTGTTTTAAAGATTTATTGAAATGTTCTATGAACAAACACTTAACCTAAATCATGGCTGACCTCAATTTCTTTCTCTTCGCTCTCAATTATATTCACATACAAGTCTCCGAATACACACCCGCACACACATTTTCATTCATCACGAATCCCAACCTCCTAACTTACTCATTCCACACATTCTTGACATAGCTAGCTGGTCAAACATTACTACCCTCCAAAAATTTCACACATAACAACAACAAAATCTCCCCTCTCTCCCTCACCGATTTCACCCTTTCGACTACTTTTCTGACACTCTTACCAACCCTCCCACTTTCAAACAACCTTCATTTTTCAAATCTTTTCTAAAACCATGACATTACCCACATACCAAAATCACAGAGTCTCCACCTCCCCTTCTCTTTCCCCACCCCTCCACTTCTTCACTTACAGCCATCCACATTATTTCCGTTCACCCCCACCCCTCCCCCTTTTTCACTCAGAAGCATCCTCATTAATTTCATTCCATGCTACTGACTTCTCTAAGCATGGACCTCGGTCCTGCGCACCCAGTAGTGGCTACTACTTTTTCTCATCAACCCATCATGTCAACCCAATATTCTCACATACTTGCCTGACATTTTTCTTAAAAGTATCATCCTGAGGAAGTCTTACAAATAAAGACGAAACGTTGATGAACATATAAAATAACATTTTTTTTGGTTTTCCTTTTTCTATTCCCCATTACGTCGGATTACCTTCACCATTCCTTTCTCATATATATATATATATATATATATATATATATATATATATATATATATATATATATATATATATATATCATATGGATCAATGGTTTCGGGCACAGAACGCAAAACCTCTGGCTCTCATCCGCATAGAAAGTCATTGGTGAAAGTCATATAATATAGTACTTTCTCAATGGACTCACGTGCGTACCGTTAAACGAATGCAATGATGTGGGCAGGTAGCGTTCGAATGAGACAGTTAAGAATTTAAAATGTAAGTTTTAAGAAACCGGTAGAACGTTCCTTGCACGTAGTGTTTAATAATACTAATTTAAGTAAAATGCACAGCGTTTCATTTCGCTAAGGGGCGTACCTCTATCAATTTTATGAAAATATTCATTTATTTTCGAGATATTTTATTAAATTAAAAAGCAAATAATACAACATTAACTGTTAAGCAATAAATGAATAAATAAAGAAAGAAAGAAAAAAAAAGAAAAAATAGAAGAAAAATTAAAAGTTAAAAAGAATATATAGAAAAAATATGTTAATATAATAGGGGAAAATATGTTAATATAATAAAAAATTCAAGACTAAGGGGGATAACTCAGTAAAATAACTTTTGATGATAAAATCTATATACAAGGAATATATAAATATGGCATCACTTAGAGAATGGTTCAATAGTTTGTTATGTTACTCGATCCGCCGAATTTATAAGGGATGCTTGTTTTCTGTGAATATATCCCTTAAGCAATTCACCACGTACGTTTAAACAGGACGTATATGGGTCAATAATGGCTCTGAGGATATCATACTTCTCTGAATCATATAAGGGGCATCTGTTTTATGCGGGGGGAAAAGATGGTCTTCTCTCAATAATTCTCCATTTGATGTTGAAAGGTATTCCTTAGTCTTTAAGTTCCCAAATACGTTTTGCAAGTGCCGTATTGACCATGTCTTTATATTTAAACGTATACTTGTGTGCGTATAGTCTTGTCTTAAAATTGCCTTGCGTCATTCCAATATATTTCTCGGCCCTGTCATTAGACGGACTGGTGACAGTCGCCTCATAAACAATGGAGGCAACCTTGCAATTCCGGTCAAGGGGACAATTGTTTTTTTTTAGGCACAAGCACCTTGTATTAATTGTTGTTATAGACTCTCTGGAAATAATTACCCTTATAGATGGCATGGTGGAGTAACTGATATTAATTGTGTTTCTGTTGAAAAGTTTATATAAGTTATGTGTAGGGGGAACCTTTTGTCTAGTAATTAATTTGCTGTTGGTGGAAAATGGCGGGGAGAACCAGATCACTGATCTCGTTCTGTTCCGGCTGCTCTGTGGTTTCTTTCGGTTGGGGGTATGTGAGATTTCCTCACCGAATCCGCTGTTACGCAGCGCTTTATTATAATAAGGAACAGTAAAAAAATCGTGGCTGGAGGAGAGGTTGTAGATTATTTGGCTAATGTTATTTATAAGATTTTTAAAGACAGTTGATGGATGACAGGAGTCCTTGTGGATATATTTCGTTTGGGTTGTGGAAACGTTGATATGTATTGTTTGTAAGGTTTAGTGTGGTGTCTAGGAAATCAATCTGATCTAAGTTTGTTTTAATAGTAATTTTGAAGCCTTGATACTGGAAGGTATGTATTAGGTATTTTCTAAGTCTATCTAGTGTGTGGCCGTTGTGGTTGCGTGGGTGACAGAGACCATCCTCTCTATATAGACCAATAAAGTAGTCAGAAAACTTGTTTTGGAGGCTGCTTAATATAAATAGTCCGACTATATATATATATATATATATATATATATATATATAGAGAGAGAGAGAGAGAGAGAGAGAGAGACAGAGAGAGAGACAGACAGACAGACAGACAGACAGACAGACAGACAGAGAGGCAGAGATAAGGGAAATTACTGCTTTATATATATATATATAATTATGTCATTGTTATATATATATATATATATATATATATATATATATATATATATATTTAGCTTGACGATTTTACTCGGTAAATTAAACACACTCGTTTCTGTGTAGCTTACTTGCCACAAGTATATTCTATACTATACTTATATATCTTATTTATCTATTTTCCAAACTCAGTGTATATCTTATTTTGTTTGTTATCTGATGTTATGGTCCCAATGCACACTGGTTGACATCAACAAAAGTCATGACATCACTAACAGATGACGCCATGTATTACAACAGAAATAAACTATAACCAGGCACAGTAAATTACGCCACAAAATGATGACCTCATCCATATAAACTGAGAAAGAGTGAAGAGGAAAGATCCTTTATGGCGTTTTATCTAGATGATAAATGATAGCCAACTACTAAATAAGACAGCCTATATTTTATCTCTCTTGAAAATTCTATAAAAACGTTCACAGTATAGCAATTTTCTTTATAAAAAAAATGTGGTACAATGCTAGATATTACCATTTTACATGAACACCGGGAAACATAATTTCGAAACGTTTTCGAGCCATGATGAGTTGGGAGAAATTACAAGAGGTGTCGAAAAATACCACAAATTGTAGATGTATGTAAAATTTCGAAATAGCTGAAGAGAATATTTAATGAATGTCAAACATAATTTCAACACTGGGGTTGTGTTACAATGAAGTTTATGGAGATCTGAGAATACGATAATAAATATCCCCATGGTAATATGATCTGAGAATATCCAATAAATATTTATATGGTAATACGTAATAAATATCTATATAGTCATATAATATCATATTATATCAGAATATGTAAATGAATACCTATATAATAATATAATCTAAGAATAGGTTAATCTTCATTTATTTCGTTCTCACTCTCCCCTCTTTCTCTCTCTCTCTCTCTCTTGATATATATATATATATATATATATATATATATATATATATATATATATATATATATATATATATACTGGAGTATCAGTTTCGAATTTCGCTAGGTATCGCCACGCTGATGAATCGCACAGACAACGAAACACGTGTCTATAACTAAGTATATTTTATAAATATGTACGTTTCCATATAAGGACATCACACTGTTAAACAACACAATTATTCTTACCTAGAATTAAAGTAAATATTTTTCTTTACAAATAATTGAATACGTTCAATTATCAGTATCGCAAATAAAATTAAAAAATCAATTAATGGCAATATTCATAATGCGATACCTCTCTTCTACTACTCGCGGGGTTCGTGGCATAGTCGTAAAGCGTCGGATGACAGTTACTGGTGTTACCGTTTCCAATCATTCTAGGTCTGAGGAATTATACAGACTACGAAACAAGTTTACGTGGATAACTATATGTTCTGGATATATACACTCCCATATGGGGGTAGCAAACTGGTAAAAGTAACAATGATTTTAACTTAGCATTTAGGTAAATGCTTTTATGAAAAAAATAATAAAATAGGTTCACTTATCAGTATCTCAAATGAAATAAAAACATTAAAAAAATAAGTTATATAACGCATCTCTCCCACTATTAGCGGGGGTCGTGACTAAGCGATAGAGTATCAGACCACAGTCACTGGGCCCCGGTTTCCAATCTCGCTAGGTCCTTTCAAGCTGATTTGTCTTAAAAATGATGAAACACGTGCCCCTGAAGATATATATATATATATATATATATATATATATATATATATATATATGTATATATATATATATGTATATGTATATTCATTGTTGCAAATAGTGAACAAAGTATAAAACGATAGAAATTGAAATTCAAGCGAAAACATTGAAAACATTGAAATTTAAGGCTCTCACTTCAATTTTGATAAGATAATCATAGAAACTAAAGATTGACAAATCAGGGGCGATAATTCAATGATAAAAATTTATCGTTTGATGTGATAATGCAAGGAGGATAATTCTACTGTGGCATAAAGTATATCTAAGACTCTGAAATCTTCAATTATTATGTGTCTAAATTTAAACAAAAATTAAGTTAACTAAATATTAAGTTTATTAAATATATCATCGTTTTTTAAGTAAGTTAATAGATTATTAATTTAACAGAAATAATTATATCAATCGGAGATTACATATTGAAATACTGGGTGTAAAAGATTGAAGAAATTTTGGGGCTTAAAATTTATATTTAATTATAGATGTTTGATTGATACTATCATCACCGATTTTGTAAAGATTTTAGCCTATTGGATAGTAGTAACGTTATGTAGAAGTAATAACGAAATACAAATATCTCAGTATAATTATTATCACTAGCATATACAGGTGAAACTACGGATCATTGCATAAAAGTTGAAAATGTTGGGTACAAGTTAGCCTTAAATATATTAAGATGCGCACATAATAAACATGTATTATTGCCCATCTTAACATATCTGAGGTTATCATACAAAAGATAAATCTTATCATTCATTTATCGCGTTTGTTGTTGTTTTTCCAGGTATAAACTTAGTTGGTTTGTAGACTTGTGCAGCTATATTCGCAGGAAGACAGTAATGTGATTGTTTAAACACATCGAATAACTATTCAATTAATAGTAAAACATAATAATAAATCGCAGTGTAATTAAATCAAATAACATCCACATAAAATTAAATTTATTTCCATTGCCTAACTAAGATGGCGTCTATATGAATAATAAATAGCCAACATAAAACGCATCTAATAACGGTGCATACAAACAGTGTCTTATCAAATAAAATCATATTTTTAATGGGGGTATGGAAAGAAGTTATCAGTGTGGGTGTGTGGGTGTGTGGGTGTGTGGCCCCTCTTGCCATCTATAAGTATATACAAATAGCGATTGAAGTGTATATTAAGATCCATATAATCGATTGGAAAATATTTCAAGAGTATACTCGAATGAAAACCATATGTTTATATCGAAACAGATTAAAGTATAAAGTTATAATTAAAGAACTACTAACGCTAAACACATCGTCTGGTTATATTTCATATATAAAACTTAAAACGAAATTTACTGTATAAAACAACTGAAGATTCGCGTATTTTCAATTAAGAAACAATGAATAGTCGTAAAAAAACGATAAAAAAGAAAGTAAAAAAGATGACACAAACAAGATTTGATAGTTTAGACACGTCCATTCAATGTGCGCGTTTATCGATGTAAATGTCATTTCTAACTAAAGCGTGACAGACACACTGAAATGGCATTCCTAACGTAACCGTGATAGACAAGCTTAAACGTGACAAGCACTAAAAATGAAATTTAACATCATAACTTGTCGGCAAAACGAAAATACCATTTCAAAATTCAACGCAACAAAAAATCAAAAATGCAACTGAAGATTAAATCGTGAGAGATAAATGAACATTCTATTTCAAACTTAAGCCTGACATACTGATCGGCCAATAGATCTTTATAGAAATACTTGATCGCATCTAAAATAACAGCTCTATTTACGTGTTCATGCGATCTAAATGAGATTTAAAACTTGAACGTGACAGACAAATATGTTATTTCAAAGTAAAGCGTGACAAACAAACGAAAATACTATTTACAAAATTGACGTTTGACTGACAAACAAAAGCGTCAAATACCAACGAAAATTCTATTTACAAATGAAACGTCTCAGATAAACGTAAATAATATTTGAAACTTTAATACTAATGAATTCCCACTTATCAAGACCAAAAGCCACTTGAGGATGAAGGTTATCAAGATGGATGAATTGTTAGTAAACTGATGAATATTACGAGAGTGCTGAAAATGATGAATAGAATGGACAATGGTTGGGAGCCTATGGAGATGGTTTCTGACTTACATTGGTTGGCATTGAATTTGAGGCTGCATCTATGTTGATATACGCTCATTCGATGTACGCGTTCATCGCTGACAATCCTATTTCAAACTGAAGAATGGCAAAGCTGACGTAGCGGTCAAGCCTCTAGAAAAAAAAGTGAACATAAATATTAAATAAAAACGGAGGTAAAGAGAAAGGCAAAATGAAGTTAAATGAATTCAGGCAGAGACTAGAGAAATTGCCGGCAATAAACATCAATCAGTTATTGATTTCGTTTCAGAGTTTGCTTTGAAAATATAAAAGACGTCCTCTTTGAATTTGATTTGTCCTTACATTTTTATTGTATTACTTGATGCAAGATGTGGGTCTGTACATAAACACACGACTACGAACAAGCCTTGTCATATTTATGTCTATCTATGACGCTCACTGACACTAGTAATAGAAAATACATTTATTTTTTTATCGTAATCGATTGTGGTAAAATCTTTAGGAGAGAGATACATTAACAGAAACTGAAGATAGTCCGGTAAAGACACTGATTATAAGTCCCCTTTGTAAGGATTTGAAACCGACGGTACCGATGTTGTTTTGATTTTCTGTAATGCAAATGTTAATAAATATTATGCTGTTATTTTTTGTTTTTCTTACTAATCGCGCACTCTGCGTAGGTTCTCTCTTACTAAACTTACATATATTTAATATATATATATATATATATATATATATATATATAGATATGTGTGTGTGTATGTATGTATGCGTGTGTGCGTGTGGGGTATGTGTGTATAAGTATTGCCATTACAGAACCGACGACGTGTGATGAACGCAGAAACTAATGTTTTATGTGAAGTTTTTATCTCCCTCTCTCTCTATATATTTTATATATATATATATATATATATATATATATATATATATATATATATATATATATACGTGTGTGTGTGTCTCTCTCTCTCTCTCTCGCTCTCTCTCTTTCTCTCTCTCTCTCTCTCTCTCTGTCTCTCTGTCTGTTTTTTTACATTTAGACGTTCATCGAATGGTAACTCTGAGTGTACTAGAAGATTTTCAGAAAAAAACCCAGCTCGGAGGGGGTTCTTGAAAAATCATATCCATCTATATATATATATATATATATATATATATATATATATATATATATATATATATATATATATATATATATAATTATCTCGCCGAAGACTTGTGGCACTCATTATACAATGTGACACAATTAAGTAATGTAATGCCTTCTACAACGTATTTAGGTATTTTGAACAACATTGCTTAACATCGATATTAAAATAAAATGTATTCCACTTCAGAGAGGCACCAGATAGTTTTAATGTTAACGCCTATGTTTGTTGCAGAAAAAGTATAAGGATAAGAACTTTTTTCTACATCATAGACGCACCATATATTTACAAATTTAACTTGTGTGTCTTTTTACAAATCAGTCATCTTCGAAAATTCTTAGAATATCAAGCGAAACATCAATGGACATAAAAATTATATATATATATATATATATATATATATATATATATATATATATATATATATATATATACGAGAAAGGAAGGCTGAGAGTAATCTGACGTAATTGGAAATGAAAAAGGAAACACCAAGATATATTTTTTTTATAATCATCAACGTTTCGTCTTTATTGCAAGGTATCCTCACGATGGAAATTTTTCTTCAAATTATCATCCTGAGGTTGTTTTACAATAAATATATACACATTATATATATATATATATATATATATATATATATATATATATATATATATATATATATATATAATGTGTAATATGTCAGTTGATATTAATCAGAAAACACTACATAGATAACTATTGAAAACATATGCAAGTTTTATGGAGCGGACATTCAATCAAATCAAATAATAAAAACGGATCGCGAAAAAAAGTTAGCAAGAAACGAAGGTATCATAGGCTATTCAATAATTACATCGGATTTCCCTTATTTAAATACGAAAACTTCATTCTATTTATTGTTTTATTTGTGTCAGTTTTCATCCTGAATTTGACCATCTAGCTCCAATTACATGATGCGAATTTCGATATAAATATATATATATATATTTTTACACCGGCCGTTCTTACACAGGAGAAACTACACCGGTTGTCACTATAAATAGTGCGAGTCACCAGAGACATAGAAGACAAAGCACAGTCTTGTAACTGTCTAGCCAAGAGCTAGTCAGTTTCTTACTTTGTTAATACACATGTTAAACCAACCCTCGACTTGACTTCCTTTATTTATTATTTACCGTGGGACAACTTCACAACACACATATATATATATATATATATATATATATATATATATATATATATATATATATATATATATCAGTAATACCATGAAAGTATAAACACTTGACATAACTCATCTGATATATACAGAGAGAGATAAAAAGTATCTCTTTATATATATATATATATATATATATATTGTTTTCATTTTTACAGCCTTGTGAAGAAGGGGAAGCGTTCTCTTTGCAGAAGATAGTAATCGAACAGTGTGCTTTGGCGAGTTAATTTGCATACGTTCAACGAATTAGTGTCTGTATGTAGTGAGATAACTTGTTATATAAATGCCAACTTTTTTTCTTATCCGTTTGCGTCAACTTTATTGCTAAGAAAAACACGCACGTGCTTATCATAATCCCAACTCTTTAAAAGAAACGAAAGTTTGTTACAGTTGCTATAGGAGAACATACACACCCCCAATCTATGTTATCAGTGGCGGCGTCTTGGGTTCTCAGGAAGACAGCGGGCGTTCTACGTTATTTGATTCGGGAAAGGCAGTATTTTCACAAAGTACTGCCGGTGCCCTACCCGATTGTTCTCCTGACCAGGACACCCAGATTTCTCGTCAATAAGAATAGTGACACTTTCGACACAACTTCTCTTGCTGATTCTTTTTAGGATCAGCGGAAATTGGATTGTATGAGTTTACCTCAAACGCCCACCAGTGCCACTTTTGACTACCTTTTTATCCCACTAAATAAACCCGTTACATGTTCATGATTAGTTTGCACAATAGATAGTACTATCAAATCACACATGATTTAAGTTAAATACTATTATAATTAATAATCGCGTTGTTTATATCTAGGGAGACAACCATTTACTCTTATCTGCCATCTACTAAGTATTAACACGTGATTTTTGCTGAAAAACAGTTCAAACCGGAGGTCATGTGATTCACTCGCTTTTTGTTTAACTGTTAAGCCCAGAAACAGCAGTTGTAGCCGTGCACCAGTTTTTTGTGGATTCTGGTGGTAGAAACGCTACTTGATAGTTTTACACTGTTCGCCTCCGTTTGCCATTCTTTCCTTGCAACTGCCGTATTTTTTTCTGTGGTGTCTCAATAATAGTTAAAAGACCAACCATCAGCATAAGACTCTGCTACAGTTCTTTCTATCGCTAGATTTTGCTCGTTACTAACTGTTTTCTTTGCCTATGCTTTTCTATGTAACGCATATACAGACGCCTATCTTAGCTTCAGTTATATAACAATACATTTTATAGTCTACTCATATACATACATTTTCATTGTTGATTTAAAATGAGTAGACTGGGTTCGTGTTCAGCATAGATGGATAACAAATATAAGCTATTTTGGCAAAAAAGGTCTAATGTTTATGAATACATGCTTGTCGGATTGTGTTTATTTGTAACCATTCTTGGATGTTATTATAAACTGAAAAGCGTCATACGAAGATGAGACAATAGTCGTCACCGAAGATGAGACAATAGTCGTCACCGAAGATGGCATGCCCACCACTCAACTCCACTCTCCAGAAACTCGTTCATAACATTAACAATAACAATTCCCTTATTTATCTTTCTGATATTCATCTACGCGATTGTAGCTTTCTCGGTAGCAGACATCATTTTCCTGGTGCCTATATTGATTATTTTGTAAGATTTTGAATGGACATTTAATATGCGGTCAGACTGTCCTCGGTTGAAACGCTGGCAAATGAATTATTTCTTACTATCATGGTAAGCGTTTTATATGTGTGTGCAGCACGATGTTTTTTTTTCTTTATTTCTATCGTTTAGACACACAAACAAAAACAGAGGACAAAAATCTGGAGGGAAATATTGTTCCACTTCTGTCCAAGCAAAAGTAATGTTCCACACGGATAAATAAGCTGCCAAAGGTATAACAGCATGAGTGGGTTTAATGGGGCTGAGCTGGACTATATGAAGTCAAAAGTAGCAGCCCTCATAATAAACAAAAAAAATCTATTAAAAAGCCACATCACACTTCTCACAATACCAATCATCGGGCAACACATAACACTAAAAATACAGCCAAAACCGCATCGCCATTCACCCGTGGATCCAGCGGTACAGTCCGAGACCATAACACTTTACTATGTGCCTTCTTCACCACCAGGATCCCCATTAACAACTTGGTTTCCCACCACCATCATCTGTCTCTTTACAATCCAGGATTTAACTTTGAATTTAATGTTGTTCCTTTAACCTTTTTATCTCTTAATAAGTATAATCCTTAAACCAATTTTCTCTCTTTAATTTCTTTAGAAGACACAACATTACACCCCAAAACAGTAACGGCCAAATATATACGACTCATAAATACTGGTTCACGGGATTTATATAGAATATTTTTATTTTTATATTTTTTAATTTTTTATATCTTCTCCAGTTTTAAATCTCAACTGTTACTTTTCACCTTCCCTTTTTCAAACCTTATTAAACCTTCCTTACACTAAATTTAAACAAACACACATAACACTCTAAGCAAATAACGCGTCCAAACGATAGTGACACGTGACTTCACATTTCCGAAACAGATGACAACAGAAGCTGAAGAGAGCTGGATGGCTAAGTCTTTCTGCGCTTGAAACCGACGGTACGAATCCTGGTTTATATATATATATATATATATATATATATATATATATATATATATATATATATATATTGTGTGTATTTAGGCAGCATTTTCTCATTTATGCTAACATTGTTAAAAATAACAGAATTCGTCTGGTTTATTATTCCTTTCTTATTTTTTTCATTTTTGCGAGGACTTTACATACTTCGGCTTCACTATCTCAATCAATCTCTCCTTGGACGCAGAGCTGTAGAAACGTATCGACAAGGCGGCAACAGCAATGGCTCACTTGACGGAGAGAGTGTGGAACAATAAGATGCTGACCACCCACACCAAGATGAAAGTGTACCAGGCCTGTATGCTCAACACACTGCGCTACAACAGTGAATCATGACCCCTCTACTCCTGCAAAGAGAACAGACTCGCCACTTTCCACCTGCGAAACCTTCGGTGAATATTAGGAATCACCTGGCAAGTCCATGTCTTAAACAAGAGCGTTTTTGATTCCAAGCATTATGGCAGGTTGCATTAGAGCCCGTAACTGAAGACAGGAGCTGCTGAGAGTAGAGATGTAAAGGCATACTCCAAGAGGACTGAGGAGAAGAGCGACCAGCAGTGGAGTGAAACAAGAGATCACAGACGGCAAATGGCTGCAATAGACAACCCGACACCACCTTCATCTGTTGACACTGTAACAGAGCCTGCCAGTCCAGAATAGGCTTGCACAATTACAACATACGCTGTAATTCGGCAACGGACAAACCTGAAGCGCAGAACCCCATTGTCTCCTGAGACAGACGGATGCCAACAAAACAGAATCTTTCACATACACGTGTCATACTAAGTATAGTATCGGTTGTATACAAATCTAGGATGGAGATCTAAATGAGTTTCATTTTTGTCTAACGTAACTTTTGAAATGCGTATGATTTTGTTTATTTATAATGTTATTATCATTGTTGTTCATTTTGTAAAGGTGTTTACTCACATACACTCTAGAGCTACACGTATTTATACAATGATGTAATTTGGACGGTGTAAATGTTCTAGTTTTTGGAGTTTAAGCCGGACAAATCTACCTGTATATAGACGAATCTATTTTTTTATTATTATGCGAATGCAAAGTTAATCGGAGTTTCTCACCCTAAGTATATTTCGTATATATTTTTAATACATGTTATAATATACAGCAATGCGGAGATTAAGTTATGTTAAGAAACATCTTTCATTTAAATTGTTCTAATTAGCTGAAAATGGCCAATAACTCATCCAATTACCATCCCTTACTAACTTTCCTTCTATCACTTTCACACTCTCTCGTTTAATGTTAATTGACCTCGCTGCTATTATTCCATATACGTAGTGTATTACTCTCATTTCCCACACACACACTCTTCCTCTCTCTATCTTTGTTTATTAACAGTCGAAGGTAATTAAAAGGAAAGAATAAGAAGATTTGAATAGTTCATTGAACACAACAGAGAATATTTGTTGCGCACCTCCTCTCTCAGTGGAGGCCTAAATCATTACAGATAACAATACATTGTATATGTGCGTTTATATAGTATCGTATTACTGCATGCCGGTCTCAATCGTAACTGCGCCTTGTGTTGCTCGTTTTCCTTCATAACCGGTAGAGATAATGACTGTTGTGTACCAATGCCTTTCAAATCACAATTAATTTGAATATACCAGATGATAAACGTACCTTATTATCGTATACCACCATGCTCCTATAGCGTCGTAGTTCTCCTTTCTTGACTGAGGACACCTGCAATTAATAGTTTCACAACCACGAAAAGTTTGGAAATCATTGATCTGAAGAAATAGCATTTATTGACTGCATTGATGGTCCTTCTTTCCTGTCAGCGGCTAAGGAGAGAACGCATTCCCGAGCTAAGGGTTGTTCGATTTTCAATCGTCGATGTCCAGACATTCTCGGACGTCATCGTTTCACAAAAACTTCCACGCGACTCTGCCTTCTTCCATTATTTCTCTTCCCGACTCACGGCACACCCGCTTTCAGTACACCCAGGGTCGATATGACATTTTAATGCATTCGCTGACCCGATGACCTGATTAAAATTACGACATTAATACTAGCAAACGTACCCACTTACTATGTAACATATCACCACAGGCAGAAATATCATGTAACTTGTAGCTTGAGAAGAATGGAAATATTGACAGAAAGGAGTGAGAGTGAGAAAAAATATGTATCTATAGCGAGCAGAAAGAAACTAATTCGCGTTTTTTTTTAAATTTAACTTGATTTTAAAACCCACGTTTTCATAATTCAAAAAATGTAACCAAAACTAAATATGTGGCCTCTTTTAGTAAATATATAGATTTATTCTTATTTTGTTATTTTTTTTTGATATCTGAGTTTAAATAAATGAAAAAGAACAAGACATATTTTATTTATATTGCCAAAACATTTTTGATTGATTTTGTCATCGTAGCGCACTCTTGTGTTCTGGTGTAAAAGTATCTCTCGTAGGGTTTCTGAATGTTTGTTACAAAATTCCGGTACTTGTCTATCCTTCGTAATGCATTGCATAACTATATCCATCACTCCTTATCTCACTGTATTTTTCATTCTCAACTCTTCGCCCCCTTTTTCTCTACCTTACAGTCTCTATGTGTGCCTGTCTTTTTATTTCTTTTAAAAAACTTTATTCTATGTTACGTCACTACTTCCGTTTTGAGGTTATATTTCCGGTGGGTGTTCAAAGCTCCACCATTTTAAATCCATTAAGAACTGCGAACAAACGTAGTTTTTTTCAAAGGTTTCACTCACTGTTTGCAATGCTCAATGGAATACTGAAGCATACTGATACATGTACGTGTATGCGTATGATGTATGTAACTTTATTCATGTGTGTTCATATATATATATATATATATATATATATATATATATATCGATCTAAAAGAATGTTTTCTAAGGTAAGTTTTCGATTTTTAAAATATCTGTCTGATTTTTTGTCTTATTAATCATTGCCCAAGAAAATTCAAGATATGGTTGAAAATCTTGAATTTCTTAATAAAAGAATAGGCTGTTACAATTAATCTCTTGCTGGAAAAGAAAGATATTCTTGTTGGAATCTGCTTTTTTATTGCCCCTCTGGCTAAATATATATTTCGAACTATTATTTTAATTGTCAATAATAGAAAGCAACGAATCCGATTGGTAGGTAAGCTAGAGTTAAGATATAAAGCAATAACAAACCATACATTCTGGCATTTATGCAGATGAGTTTCGTTCAGGATTTATACATAAGCGTTTCTGTATAGCTTACTTCCATGCATATATTTTAATACTACTACTACTACGACTACTACTATTATTACTACTACTACTAATACTACTACTACTAATAATAAGCTATACTCACGTATTGAACACTGTTAGAGTAAATACTGAAAATATATATACGCAATATATTCTATTACCTTATACTATTATAGGTAAATATACATGATATATATATATATATATATATATATATCATGTATATATATATATATATATGTGTGTGTGTATATATATATATACTTAAAATTACAGATCAGAGTTATATTATGTGATGGCTTCATGTCAATTTCGGAGCAAAAGAAATCTTACACATGTTTCTGGAGAGAAATGCTAAGCATTGCTATTTTTTAAAATACGTCTTTTAAAGGGGTAAATATCGAATATTGAGCTTGATTTTTCTTTGGAAATTAGTTCTCATAAGAATTGATCTGAACTATATTAAGAACTTGTTTTTTTTAATATCATCAGACATTATATATATATTATATATATATATAGTATATATATATAAATATATATATATATATATATATATATATATATATATTTAAATGTTGAATTAAATAACGATAGTTTAATTATCGTTTAATAATAATAATCCATCGTGATACTGTAAAGTTCAATATATAGAATAGAGCAATCAATTTTACCGGTGAAAGATGAGAATAAAGAATTGTAAAGATACAATATTTATTAAAACATCAAAAAGTTCAGAGCAAAGAGCTTCATATCCTTAATCCATGGCTTTTCAAAGATTACAATCTCCTTATCAGAGGATAGGGAGAGCTGATAATGTAGTTGTAAATATTATTGTCAACATTTTACTTTGAAAATTTTATATAAAGTAAAATAAAATAGAAATAGAAATATAGAACAAAGATGAGGGCCAAGAGGTAAAGAGTCTTATGTTGAGGTGAGGGTGTAAAGTCAGGGTTTATGATACTTTAAAAAGCACACGTCAGGGCAAAAATAAAGATAAAAGAAGCCAGCTGTTGTTTTGGAAATGAATGCTTGAAAAGGAAAGCAATACTCAAGTTGTTTGGGAATCCAAATATTTTTGTAAGATGCTGGTAGTTTGACTGTAATTGGTTACTTCCATTTTATCCTGTCTATGCATTAGTTTAGTGGTGGAATTGTTAATTTCGTAGGGTTCAGATTGATTTTTGTCTGTTAGAGATCGGTATATATAAAATTGAACATTTTGAAACAACCTCCTGCTTCCTAGTTGAACAGAAAATCGGCAGGTTATAGGCGTCCATTCAGATCTGAACATTTTCAAGATAGAGCTGAAAAAATTTGTTGTTTGATGGGGAATAAACTTTTCTCTTGTTGGAATGGGTGTGAATATTAGCTGTTTGTGGTGGTGGGAGGAGGGCAATGAGTTCAATTGGGGTGTATGGTGGCTAGGGAAGAGTTGAATGGTAAGCGTAGATATCCACATTTTCAAACACACGCACAACAGATATATATATATATATATATATATATATATGTATACACTAACATTGATTCATACAGACTAAGACACATAGACATATACTCACATGTACACATAAAATATATATGGTCGCACATACTACCGTGTAAATATATCTTTTTTCATCTTCTTTTTTTCTTTATCTATCATAATGAGCATCAGGTTACATTTTGGCTTTTAGGAAGTATTATATTTATGGTAGGGGAGATTTTTTACTATTTCGTCCAGTTGAATTAGTTTATCTAAGTGTTACACCGGCCGTTCTTACACAGGATAAACAACACCGGTTGTCACTATAAATAGTGCGAGTCACCAGAGACACTGAAGACAATGCACAGTCTTGTAACTGTCTAGCCAAGAGCTAGTCAGTTTCTTACTTTGTTAATACACTTGTTAAACCAACCCTCGACTTGACTTCCTTTATTTATTATTTACTGTGGGACAACTTCACAACACTAAGGGTGAGGCTAGCTCAAACAAAGGGATTTGAAGAAACAGACTGCTAGTCTTGGCGTTTAAAAGGTCAAAGGCTAAAGTTATTTGTTTAAAGTTGTTTTTTATATAGAAAAGTCTATTATAAAGCTATATTAGGGAAGTGATTATCTTAAATATTTTCTTCTTTAGGGAATTTATTTTCCAATCTTTTTTAAAAAAAACCTCTTTAAAAAGAATCTTTTAAAAAAAAACTTATTATAAATTTATAATGATAAATAGTATTATGGGTCTGAGAATTCGTATTAATTTCATCAGGTTTACGAAATATCCTCTGTTGGGTATCAAGTATGATTATGGTCGCAATAATTTTGAATTCAAGTAACAAATAACATTTCAAGTAACAAATACATAAGATGGCTATATGCTTATAGGGAAGTAGATACGTGAGCATCGATGTACACGTACCATACGGATGCGTGTGGGTGCATATACCAAAAGCAATGGGGCTGTCGCGCGGAATACTTCCTGGTATAAAGCAGGTAAGCATATATACACACTCATATATAGATATATACATATGCATAGCCAATATGTATATCTAATATATAAATGCCCAAAATAACGCTCATACGCTAACACATACACACGCATACATACACACATACACATAAGGAACACATATACCTACTCATACAAATATATAATCATACAGTCATACATCCGAGTTGTAAACTCTACTAATCTCGTGTTTATTCTTATATGAGTGTAGAATTTATGCATTCAATACATAGAATATAGCCAGATATACACATACATACACATATATACATACATATTCATACAGACATATATACAAGTGCAAACGCATACACATCCAGACACATGCATCATATATACAGGCACATCCCCTATATCCCTCCCGGGTACAAATCACCTATGTACACATACACACACATACACATATATAACATACATATACTCACAAATACAGGCATACTTACGCACATATAGGTATACATACGTGAATGCCGATTCAAAAGGGTCAAAAGTGATATATATATATACATGATGGATTGGAGTTATGGGTTCTGCAGTGGAGGGAGTGTCTATTGGTGTTATAAGTTGGGCGTATTTAAATTATCTTTCATGGTGACAGTATGAAATTATCTCATTTCTCGAGTTTACAATATTTTTCTCTCTTGCAGTGGTGATTATCATTAGTGACTAAGAAGTGCAAAGGTGGCAATGCTTTGCGCCCCGGGTGTAGGACCTTGATTTTTTTAGGCATGATTATTTTAGAGAGAATGGGATATTATTTAATTTTAAGTGTTTGACTATGTTTGTTAAGGTTGTTTTATTATTGGTGTTGTTGTTGAATGAATACACGTGTGAGGAGATGCGGCTCTTTATTAATTGGGAAGTTGAGCCTATGTATGTGTATATAGTAGGTGTAGTTGTTCTGGTGTTAATCGGATTATCCCTGCTGTTTGAGGTTGTGGTGTTATTGGTGGGGATTGGGTGCGTATTTCTGGTGTTAGGTAGTGCTGGAATGATGGAGATTCGTTGGTATTATTGAGATTAGAAGATTGCTGGGGTAATTTGATTACAGTGCAAGCATAGACCACGTCTTTATGTATGCAGTTATTATTGAGTGGGCATTGATGCGGGTTATGGCAATTACAGTTATTAGTGGGGTTTGAAGGGGTAGTGATTGATTGGGCTTGCCTGATTTTCTTGCTGTTAGTCGTTATTATAGTTCGGGCCAAGTTCGGCATTGTGGAGTATGAGATCTTAATGGCGTTTGTGTTTAGGATAGTGTTATATCTGTGTGGGTGTTTAAATGAGTTTTCAATTATTTTGAAGAATTCCTTAGGGATGTTGGTTTTGACATTATTATTGTATGGAGAATTGAACCAAATGCTTTTCTTCCTCCTTAGAGACTTATGCTGATTTTTAATTTGAGGCTTAGAATGCATGTCCGCTTCACTAGAGGTATTGGATATGTTATCTTGGATGTGTTGTATATGTTATTATTCGTATTAATGGGATTAGTATTAGATCTATTATTGGGATTTTTGCGTTTTTGTGTCATATTGTGTGTAATGATATTGAGGGGTCGCTTTTGGTGTGTGTGCGGTTCTTGTTTGTATGTGATCTTATCGGAGTAGCCTGAGTTCAATATCGCATTATTATATAAATTAGAATGTTGGTCAAATATTAATTTGTTTGCTGATAGTCTAGAGATTCTATTTGAGATGGATGAGATTATTGAATTTATGATGGATTTAGGGTGGTGGGAGAATTTATGCACATATAATAGAGTCAGGTTGGGTTTGTGGTAGGGAGAGAAGGATCCAGAGTTTAGGTTTAGTGTAATGTCAAGGAAGTTGGAGGTTTTCTTCTCTGGGTCAATAGTTATTGACAGGTCGAAATTATTGAAGAAACTGTGCAGTTGGTCAATGGTTTTGCTGTAAATTCTGGGCCTTTCTTTAGAAACAAAAAGGGAATCATCTCTGTACAAGCCTCCCTGGAGATTTTTGAATTCATGCTTTAGTTCGTGCAGAAGAAAGAGGCCAACTAAGTCAGTGATTTGGGCAGAGTCAGATGCTCCCATCACTATATCGTAGTTGTTAGGGGTGTTTTTCCTGGTCCGATGTTTATTGTCGAAGCTAAGTATAGATCTTCTAGCTAGTAGTATTAATTTTATTCCTGTCTCAGTGAGGTCAAAGTTATTTTTAGCTAGAATGAGTGATTTATTATGGAGGATTGAAGGTATTGATTGGTAGAAGTTGTTATTATCGAACGTTATGAAATTTAGTCTAGATTTATCTAACCAATTAATCACAGTATCTGAAGATTGCCATAGAGAGAAGAATATTTTTTCCTTAATTCCTGGTATAATTCTGTCTATGATTTTTTTACTTATGATATATATATAGTTACGTAGCTTTGTTATTTTTACTGCCGATAGAAACAGCGTTGATTTTTAGAATTCCCCCACTTCTTAAACGGTAATTAATATGTAGAATATTGCATTAAGACGATTTTAATCGGACGTGTCACTACTTGTTTTGTTTTTATTTCATATATATATATATGTA
This sequence comes from Sepiola atlantica, assembly GCA_963556195.1. Taxonomy (NCBI): domain Eukaryota; kingdom Metazoa; phylum Mollusca; class Cephalopoda; order Sepiida; family Sepiolidae; genus Sepiola; species Sepiola atlantica. The sequence goes on along the minus strand of OY744521.1, from coordinate 194,077,240 downwards.
TTAATTAATAAAAAATATTTATTTATTTATTTTTTAAAAATGTAATTAATTACTTTTACTTTTATGTACGTAAACATAAATTAATATGTATATGCATATATATGTGTGTGTGTGAGTGTTTATTTATATATATATATATATATATATATATATATATATATATATTCCATGATAAATGCCTATATACTGAAATCATATGCCCTTAATAGGGTTAAGATGAAAATTCATATACACTAAATGTAAAAAAGCAAGGAAATTCCCAAATTTTTATACTTTTATTGTGATTAATTAAGGATATAACTACATATCAACCAAAGCATTTCATTATCACATCACTACAGTATAAATCTCTATGCATAAGTGGATGAGGTATGTGGGGTGCGCTGAAGAAAAATTCCTACCAGTAAAATAAATAGCCCTGTTGTGCTCGCATAACCCATAATGACAATAAAAGTGTACACATTTGGGAATTTCCTTGCTTTTGTACATTTAGTGCATATGAATTTTCATCTTAACCCTATTAAGGGCATATGATTTCAGTATACTGGCATTTATAATGGAATGTCACTACTTTTGTAAAGGCTATGCCTCAATACAATGGTCATTTTTAAGGTTTTTTGGAAATTTCTGGAAAACTAAGTTATATGGTAAACTGAAATGTAAATGTCATCAACTTGACTCTAGAACCTTTATCTCTGCCAAAAATCAGCTGAATCCACCAAATAGTTGATGAGATACAGGGTGGCACATATGTACGTACGTACGTACGTATACAGATAACATCATTTCATGATTAATCTTTCTGGATCTCTGGGTTGCCTTGACTAATGATGCTGAAATTCTACACACTTACAGAACCTATCAAATAAAAAATTTGTGCAAAGTTTTAACTAATTTGATTTATTGGTTTTTGAGTTATGATTGATAAAAGAAATGAGATTTCCAGCATAAGGCATTCTTGAAGTCTATTAAGGGATAGAGTGCTCCTGCGCCTCCCTTGATATATATATACACACACATATATATATATATATATATATATATATATATATATATATATATATATATATATATATATATGTACGTGTGTGTGCATATATATGAAAACACGTTCGTTCTTTTCTTCTTCTTCGATTCTTTTTTATTTATCCGCGAAATTCTAGCAATGAAGATATTGTTTAATTAGAAATCGCTTCAAAGAATTCGACATGATATGTTTTTTATATTCAAGTCTGAGAAACATTGAAATCGCCGCCATGAATATAATCCATTCGTTTAGATTACAAATCAAATATTTTAATTGCCTTTGTTTTCGTTTCAGTTTCGATTTTTCTTTTAATATCATTATTTTATTATTTTCTTGGTAACTTTACGCCTTAAACATCGCACGATGTTACATGTACAAAACTATCAATTACCGCAATTAGCAAAGCGTAAAATGAATAAAACAAGAAATACAAGTTTACCTAAATAAACTTCTTTTAAGATTAAAGAATATTAAATGAACTGAATAGAGTAGAACAGGGGTAGACAATCAAGTTTGCGCCGTTTTTTTGTTAGTTTAAATTTAACGGGTTTAATAAATAAAAAAATAACAACTAATTAATCAATAATGTATTCTTCCTTGGTGTTTACAACTTCTTCCCAACGTTCAATCAGATTTTTAATACCTCGTGGGTAGAAATAAAAAAAGCAAATAATTAAAAACAAAATGTTCATTTTTTTCCTTATTTCATATTCCATCTTAATGATCTTAAAATAAATAAAAGTTTACTTATATTAACAAAACCAAAAACGATTACAAAATAATTCTAAAATAGATTTCTTGAAAATCGATTTCAATATTTGAAATTCCAAAACATCAACAGATCGGGAACTAACTTGCAAACCCAATAATATATTTATGTGGTATTCTAGATTTCCATGAATAAGTTTTCATGCTTAAGTTTAAAAAGAACAGTTTTATCGCTAAACGCACTTATTAATAGACGAATCTTAATATTCGCTCGCGTTTACTTATAAACATATTAGTTGTTCCTCTTTATATAAATATAATTTTTATAAATATTTGTTTTGTTTATGATCTATGTGCGATACGTTTCGTCCTTTAATCGGGACTCGTCAGTATAGAGATATGACTATTCACTACTAGTCACGTTATTTGAAATCCCGGGCCCCGAGTATATTATACACGACCACCGCTGAATAGCTAGATAAATAGTGTTTATTTTAACATTTATTTCAGAAGCTTGACTTAAAGAGAGCGTTGAACTTAATGAAAGGAACGATGCATTTATAGCTAGCGATGTAATGCTGTGTTAATACTACACTTACAGTGCCCATCTAGAGTGTTTTATAGGGGCTACAAATAATATATATATAAATACGGCACAATCACGTTGACACACCGGTTCCCGTTAGATCACCGAAGTTAAGTTGGCCAGTACTAAATGGGTGACCATTTGGGAATACCAGGTGCTGTATGTGCTCTCTGCTTATTTTCGGCATTGTTTCCAGTCGTCTTGTATTACTACTTGCCATTGGAATCAAGCCATGCCGACTCAGGAGAGCGGTTGTTGGAGATTGCGCAACACTTGCAACTACAAATTCACGCGCGGGCAGCCCCTGGTGGGGCACTCATACGTCAAAATCGACGATAGAGTCCATCATATATATATATATATATAAAAGGAGATTGTAGTTTGCTTGAAGCATTGCTGGTAAATGTAAGTGTAAATTAGTCCTCCAAGGCTATAGCAATGCGATGTGGTTGCCGTGAGATGGAAAAGTGAAAAGAAATAAACGCAGGGAGAGAGTGAAACTCAAAACGATTTATTAATAATTTCACGAAAACTGATTAAATACCAAATAGTATTTTTTTTTTTTTTTTGGTAAGTAACAGATCGGCAAAGGGTAATCTTAAATTTTCGAAAGAACAACTTTCATTATCAGAAGACAACAATAGAAGACCGAGAGGGTCGGAAAAACGTGAAAAAACCCGTGTCAGATCATCGTATTACAGGGGAAAACAATTGGCAGTAGGAACGCAGAAAACGTCAAAATTCCATTAAGCAATCATATAACTAAGGTTAAAACATTATAAACATTAGTTTAGTAATATACCAATTTTTTAAATTTTATTATGTTTCATTTTACATGACTCATCAATCTTTATTTATTTATTTATTTATTTATTTTTTTTTTTTTTTTTCATTTATTCTCTTCAAATCTAAATTTAAATTTACTGTCAAAGGGAGATAACTTATTCTAAATAATATATTCAGACTTTAGAAATGAGATTGGAAACTTGAGAAGGAATTTGAGTTGTGAAGTGGATAAAAGCCAAGGATGGGACCTTTTTTTTTTTTTTTTATTAGCAGGGGAAGGGGGGGGGAATAAGAAGAGAGAGGATTATAAAAAAAAAAAAAAAAAGGTAAGTAAGTTGTGGGTGGGAGTGTGAGGATGTAAGAATCAGAGGATGAAGGGAGATGACAACTCGAATCTGTTATTCAAGGCAGGGCGAAATTTAGAGATTAGGATAGCTTCCGAAATTCGAAGCTGGCCTATATTGCGGACAGAGTTGAGGATGCGGACACTAATGGAGCGATGTGTGTTTCCACATGAAATTAAGTGTTTATGGAAGGAGGAAATGTGGGTGTTTAGATGCTCTTTAATACGTTGGTGTAGAGGCCTAACGGTACTACCGATGTAGAACTTTTGGCACTTAGAGCATTGCAGGTTGTATACTGTATATGTTCGGAGGCAGAGGCCAGAGTTGGGGATGGGGCAACTAGCTAGAGAGCAGGGGTCTGGGGTATAGTGGCTTTTTTTGGATAAGTGTTGTCGGAGAGAGGTGCCTGTGTGAGAAAGTTGTATGTTAAGGTTCTCACTACGTATGTCATTGCGGATAGCAGAAGTGATACGGTCGCTAAAGAAAGTTTTTCTTTCGAAAATTTAAGATTACCCTTTGCCGATGTGTTACTTACCAAAAAAAAAAAAAATACTATTTGGAAATTATTAATAAATCGTTTTGAGTTTCACTCTCTCCCTGCGTTTATTTCTTTTCACTTTTCCATCTCACGGCAACCACATCGCATTGCTATAGCCTTGGACGACTAATTTACACTTACATTTACCAGCAATGCTTCAAGCAAACTACAATCTCCTTTTATCTCTCAATCTCGGCCAGACAGAGTTTGCATACACCAAGAAAATGTTCCGACTTTCGGAGAAGCGGGCTAGGACCGGCTGCCAGATCAACTTCCTGAAGAGATGCCTCAGACATGGAATTTTCCCCAACACTATCAAGAACATTCACCTACCGTCGTGCTTCTACCTATCCACTCTCCACTCTGCACGCTCGTTCATACATACCTTTTGTATAAAGAAAACCATCAAACACCTCCATTGCAAGCTACACCAACATATCAACGCTATGTCTGATAGAAAATTTCCCCCCCCCTCACACCTTCCACCCCACATCTCCGCATCTGTCAACAAAGCTTTCCACCACTGTTTCCACACGGAAAAAAACAGACTCATACTTAAATTCAACTGGCTCCACCAAAAACAGATCTTACAGCCACTTACCAATTATGGAGCTGTACACGGACCCCCTCTCCATCCTCAAGCTACTACCCAACCACTTATCACTGACCTCACGCGTTCTCTCTCCGCAACAGAAACTGATCTCCTCAGCCTCGGACCCAAATTCTTCGTTACACAAAAACTTAATGACCAAACCCTCCTCGATATAGAAACACAGTTCTGCAGGACAGCGTACCATTTGAAATGGTTATCAGCCTTTGAACCACCCTCCCTTGACCCACTTAACGACTCCACCCCCACCGATCCCCCTAATTTTTCATCCAACCCCTTCCCCGTTTATCAACCTGACCGCCCCCTACACCCTCCTCCTGAAAACCACCCTTTAGACCTAAAGTTGGTAAATCTCAAACATAAGATTTTCTCCATAATACAACGGGAAAAACACCGTATCACACCAAATATCTCCCATTCCCAGCGTCTCACCCTCAAAGGCCTTAAGAAAAAAAACCTGGTCTACCTACCCTCTGACAAAGGCAAGGAATTCTGCATTATCTCCCAAGAATCCTACAATACTCTCGCCCTAGAACACCTCAGCAATACATCCCTTTACACACCCGATAATGACATCTCTGCTACCCGCATACAAACCACTATTAACAACGCTTGGTCCCAAATTTGCTCCAGACGTAATCTCCCCAAGGCTTATAGGCTCAATCTCACCACTAGAAACAGTAGACTCCCCACCTTTTACCATCTTATTAAAACCCACAAAACCAGCAACCACCTACAGATCAGACCTATAGTCTCCAGCACTGAGGGACCTCTTTACAAGATCTCCTGGCTCCTCTCCCACTTACTTAAACCGCTACTCCCCACCTTCCCGGCACACGTCAGCAGCTCTGACCAGGTAATAGATAGACTCAACTTGCTCCAACCCTAACAGCTCCGCGTCAACAACTACATCTTCAGCCTTGACGTAGTCTCCCTTTATACTTCCATTCCCGCACACCCCGCCATTGACCTCATAACTGACCACATCTCCTCTAACAATCTTGACTGTTTTGGGCTTACCCCTACAGACATTCATCAGCTCCTACGTATCATTGTGGATAACACCTACTTTAAGTTCCAACAAGACACATACAAACAAGTCTCTGGCCTACCCATGGGTTCCAGTCTCTCCGGCCTCCTCGCCATTTCTTACATGAACAGACTGGAGCAGCAAGCACTTAGCACCTGCCATTCCCATATTTTCTTCTCGAGATACGTCGACGACATTTTGATCCTCACTTCATCCCGAGAGGAAGCTATCTCTATCTTTAATACATTTAATAATTCTGACCCCCACATTAAATTCACCATCGAACATCCCAACACCTCAGGCTCTCTCTCACTTCTAGACTTCAAACTCAGCATTAATGACGACGGATCTCTCCACACCACTTTCTATAGAAAACCCGCCTGCAGGAATCTCTTTATCCACTACAAATCCGCACTACCCCTCAAATCCAAAATTAGTTACGCACAAACCGAAATCACCCGCATACAAGACAAATGCTCTTCTTCTTCCGATAAAACAACACACACCGAAGCCTTCCACCAAACTCTATTGACCAACGGCTTCCCGCTAACTACCATATCTAGCCTTAACAACACCAGAAGACGTAGACACCACACTCTCACCAACACATGCTTCCTTAAACTCCCCTTCTTTAGCGACCGTATCACTTCTGCTATCCGCAATGCCATACGTAG
>OY744521.1:193980937-194065937 GCA_963556195.1 Sepiola atlantica | reverse complement strand
ACATTTAACACATTATCTATAAACTACCAATAAATAAATGGATTTTATTCTGTGTATTTACCTTTACAATCCTGTAAGTGGAATACATATACAAAGGCTTAAAAGAGTAATCGTTTATTTTAACATTTAAATGACATCAACACTGTATTTCTGCAAATAACAAAACTTATACACTAAAGAAAAAAAAGAAAAATGAAAATTTGCTTTACTACATTACAGCATCGTTTTCATTACGCCATCTTTTTCTGCGCCATCTTATTTTATGTCATGTTGTTTTAGCTTTTCTCGTGCGTTTTATAGAGGAAAATGGCCCGTTACTATGACCTGCTCGCTCAATGGACTTATCCCCTGGTGATCTTGTCTTGTGAAGTCTCTTAAAATGAAGATTTCAGAAGGAAATGGCAAACAATTAATTAATTAAAGTCATTTATTTAAGAATAAAATCTGAAAATGACTCCGGAATTTTTTGAAAATGTAATGCAATCATTTGTGAGTCGTGTGCAGATATTTATGGTAAGTAAAATAAATTCGGTGTTATGACATACATTTCTAATTCATATATTGTATACATGTGTATAATTATTTTAATTATGAGAAATACAGTTTATATGAATTTTTGAAGACCCAGTATATTTAAAACCTCGTGTACCAATCGTACTCTTATGTTAGAACCAATTATATGCAGTTCGTTATTGTTTAAATATTAGTTTATGTTACAATCAGTTAACACTTTAGAATGTTGCAAGGATAGTTGAAGACAAAGAAAACATGATGCAACGCTTAGAACGGCGTTTTTTTTGTATGCTGTTCATAATAGGACGTTACATTCGACTATATCTGTCTGGTGATAGTGGTGTAAAAATGACGGTCTGAAGTATCGCTAAACGAAAAGGAAATCGATAAACATGTTTACAATGAAATATAGTCGACTCGGAAGAACCGACAATACATGCCATTAATATAAATACGAGATGTTATTTTCTGACAGTAGAACAGCGACGTTGTATCAGAGAGTAAATAGAAGAAGTAAACATCTATCACTAATAGAGGTTAAGTATTTGTCTGTCTGAAACCGACACTATACTATTACTATCTTTTAACGCTCAACTCCGATGATTATACTATTTCAGACTAATGCAGCATCTTTCAATGTTCGATGTAGGTCAGTAGTTTACTATATATTCATGTTGTCATGATACCACCATCCAAAGGATTACCTTCACCATTTTGGGGGAGAGTAATATAGTATATTCTCTGTTGTAATGATAGCACCCTTTCATAGATTACCTTCTACTTATAGGAGAGAGGTAGTGTAATATATGTTTCATGTTCATGATACCATTATCCAAGGTATAATCTCCTCTTTTTTGGAGGGAGTAGTGTAGTATATGTTCTGTTGTCATAATACCATTTTCCAATGTATTCTCTCTTCATTTTGAAGGAGATTAGTGTAGTATCTGTTTTGTTACTATGACTACCATCCTCTCACTCATTATCTTCTGTATTTGGGGTGGTAGCGTAGTATTTGTTCTGTCATCATAAGCCCATCCCCACGGGGATTACGCTTTCTGTTGGGATGAGTGTAGTATATGTTCGTTCGTCATGATACTATTCTCCCAGGTATTACCTCTAAGTTTGGGGGTAGTATATTAAATGTTCGTTCGTCATGATACCATTCTCTAAGGGTGTAACTACTTCTTGAGTGTAGGGAAGGACAGTGTAATATACGTTCGTTCGTCATAATACCATACTCCCAGGTATTACCTGCTCGTTTATGGAATAGTGTATTATACGTACGGTCGTCATGATACAATTTTCCCAGGTATTACCTCCCACTTAGAAGGCGGGGTATCGATAGGGTAGTATATCTTCGTTCGTCGTATATACTGGTAAACATATTCGATCAGAGGGAGCAAAATTTTTGTTAGTAAAGACACTGAAAGATACATGCGTTCTACTAAAACGTAAAACAGATTGATAATATGAGCGTATGAAATGCATGTTCCACATGAATATTCTTGATTATTCGTTGCGTCCTACAATATGTACTCACATGGCTGTTTCATGGCATCCGTTCAGTCTTGAGAGACAATAGATATCCCTTTTAAGGATGGCTTCGCGGGGAGTCTATTGGGAAGCGAGGGTTGCCAAATCCAGAACCACACCTTTCCTGGATCAGCACTGCTTTATTCCAAGGGAAAAGAGAAGTTAAAGACGACTGGAAACAATGCCGAGATAAACGGAGAGCACAGACAACACCTGACATTACTCAATATTCACCCATTTAGTACTGACCTGGCTCAACCTTGCTTAACTTCGATGATCTAAAGTAAACAGTGTGCCAACGTTATTATGTCGTATATATATATATATATATATATATATATATATATATATATATATATATATATATATATATATATATATATATACACATATATATATATATATATATATATATATATATATATATATATATATATATATATGGCTGTTCAGTTTTAATAAGAAGACTGATCAAGGCAGATGTGGATATTTTCTCAAAGCCATCATTCAGAATTACGTTGAGCAGCATTTCTTAACGGCGGTCCTCAGTATGACCTTTAAGTTCGTTCGGTGGTAAGGACCCTAATTTGGAAGCTTTTGAAAGTATGGAGTTAACTCTTAAATTCCATTATTCTAAGATCTAATTCACCTCGGCGTGGAAGTGTCTGCCAGTGCCCAATGAATGTGTTAAATAAAATGTCTCTTGGGTAAGATAGAAAATTACATCAGACACCCTTATGACAGTTGCTCGTCTCCGAATCACTCCACCACACTATTCTTCCCCAGATTTCCTATTTTTATTCTTACTACTTTATTTCCAAGCCCTATGAAATATCCAAAATAATCTTGGATATCATGCAAAATGCCATCCAGTGGTGAGGCCTAAATTTTGAAGCTTGAAAGTGCGTAGCGTAATCACTTAGTTATCAATACTCTCAAGTAGATTTGACTTCGGGTTTTTTAATACAACTCTTCAAGCCTCATTAATCGGTTACATAGAAATCATGGTTTACAGACTATTTGTATAATAATATATGCTTGTAAAACACATTAATTTTGTAATTTTGTATACAAAAAAAATCATAAGAACATAAGCCAGTCGTAAGACTGTACACTTCTGTCTGGCAACTAAAAGATGAGTCAGTCTTATTTTGGCCTAACGTCTCGATATTATGTGAAGTATTCATAAAGTTATGCCGCAGAAACGAGAATAACCTACAAAATATTTATCTGCTCAGGCTGAAACTTTGCATGTTTTTTACTGTAATCAAAGAGGATCAGATGAATACATCAAAGTTTAAAAATCTAAAGTTGAAATTCCGTAAAACATGTCCGGACTTTTAAAGTTCAAGATTAAAGGTACACGTCACATGAGATGCAAGTACTTATCTGCTACAATGTGGTTTAAGTAGTGAGTCTCTACGATCAAGAAAACCGAACTTATCGCCAAAAGTTTGACTTTTACATTTTCCATTACTTTCTCTTGATCAGTAACCTTGATATCCAAAATGTGTATAAGGTCTAAGTAATACTGTGACCGATATTTTGATCAAGTTTGGTGACGATTTTTATATTACATTAATGTTGGCATTTGTTTTTTATCGATGACCCTTTGTGATTTAAAAAAAATTGTTCATCTTCCTGGATGAGGAGCCACGCTTCCTCAGCGATTAAAACTGGTATGGTAACTCTTTTAGTTTCCGATACAACAGTTAGTACTTTATTAGTATTTAGTAGCAGACAGCGAGTCAATGTAATACGCACTCACATACGTACTGACACCCGTTCACCGAAATATACTGTTGTAATAGAATACCTTTAACCTCTTTTTCCTATGTGAGCTTTCCCATTGATTCAATATACTGCACTGAATATTGATTTTTGCTTCGGACCTTCGTAATTCCTCACTAAGTTCAGTCTCTCTTTTATTGTACCCTCTATGATTAAAAACCTTGTCTTCTTTTATTATAATATCGCATTGGCTATTCTTTTTCATCTTGAATAACTACGTTGTTAATTGTACTCAAACACTGTCGATGAGGATTCGATAGTTACAATACATACCTACACTGATTAATCCTGGTTTGAGATATTGTATCAGCGTGGATTGTTGTCTTATAGACTAAGCCGGCTTAATTATTCATATGGAAAGTAATTCATAATTTGATTTTAAAATGTGGGTAATTTCGTCGACATTCTCAGAAATCTGCTGTATTTATTATTGACGTAGACTTCGCAGACGATCTACCATTGATATGCAACTGTATTGAACAATCCATAGAATTCGTCCATAGACTTGAAACTGCAACAAAGACAACACTTACATATCAACCTCAAAAAGACCGAATACGTGATGTTCAAGCTTAAGAAATGGAGGGAAATATAATAAAAACCAATGGATAATGTTAAATATATTGGTATATGTTGTGAAGTAGTCCAACAGTAAACAGAAGAAGTCAAGTCGAGGTTGGGTTAAGATAACACGTGTATTAACATAAAAGGTACAAGGTAAGGAAGCTGACTGGCACTTGGCTTGACAGTTACAAGTCTCTCCTTTTTCTCTCTCCCGTAACTCTGGTGATTCGCACTATTTATAGTGAGAACCGGTGTAGTTTCTCTTCTGTTAGAACGGCCTGTGTAACAGTATATGAATGGCAAACAACAATACATACATGAAAGTCTAAATTGGTTTGATTGGAATACATTGCAAAAGTTGGATAAGATTTTGAAATCAAACCTAAGACGGAGGCTTAAAGTCCAGTACTTCGAAATCAAAAATAAAGGGCGTTTTATTGTACTGTACTGAAAGCTGGACACTTACATTAGAAGCAGATTAGATGAGACATACACTGGAATGTTTACACCAATCTTTGGTTATACTTGAAACGAATAGATAAACAAATAAGGAGCTATCTGTTAAAATAAGACTCATAACATCATGTTGGTGTTCATTGGACACATGTGAAGGAGCAACGAAGAACTGGTGCACCAGATGTTCCATTTGGTTATCTATACTGGGAAAGAGAAAAGATAGATCAGTTGAGAAATGAGACAATATTGACCAATGAAGAATTGAATTAGATTATGGGCAAACGTGATCAGTAGAGAAAATTAGTCAGTGATGTCCAAGCAAGCGCCAGATGATAATAAGAAGAACAATACGAATGTTTCTATGATACTATCCTCGCCTTATGCTCTATTCTTCTACTAGTTGCAACATGCGAAATCTGTTTCAACAAAAAATGATGACTTGAAGCAAGAAAGGTTAACGATTTACTGTAGTGGAATGTCAATGTTCTCACGGTACTCTCATATTTACATATACACTCAACTTTGCAGCCTTGTTTGTGGGTGGGGAGCAAAATGCGAAACGTCGACTTACCTCTGATCTCATATCTGGTTCTATTGTCTTTCCCTGATTCTCTTTGATTGGTAATTGTAAATCCGAAAATTGTTTTTAAGACATTCCCCAACCTAAAATAACTCAAACGGTAATTAATGAATGTTTATATTTTCATTTACGTCTGAACAATGAAATTATTAAAACAATCACAGTCGCATTCCAAACTCGATGTCTTCCTACACACTCGTGTTTACTTTCATCTCATTAACATGTAGATTATAATTATTATTCACTATCCATGGTTTTCGTTCACGCCGTGTGATACCGTTACACTTTGTCCCATGAAGAAAGTAATGCCAAATTCGGAAGACTAGAACACATATGTATTCTGATATGAACAGAGAAGTTCAAAAATAGAGCAGGTGCGAGAATGGCATCACAGATATACTAGGAAAGGTATGAACTAGCAATTTCAACACAGGAAAAATAGCAACTTGTGTTCTATAAATCGTATACAGTGAATCGTTTACAGTGGTGATATGTTTGACAGTAAATAACCCCGATTGAAAAATAGATGTAGAAGTCTATAGAGTAAACATATTCACAGAGGATTATACTAAGCCTCTCCAGAAAGTAAATGACAAAGGGCATAACATTTGACAATTTTTAATAACTTTAATTTTACATATTTTTAGGCCGTGTTGGTGTAGGAAAAGATACGCATCCGTGGCAATTATGTTATTGATCAAACATTTCCTTCCAGACAAAATCCATGCAACATAAAGCGATAATTTCCTAATTTGTAATCTAAGTTTCCGTAATCTCTACTGTAATTAACATACTCGCAGAGGCATTTTAACCGTCTTATCAGATCATCTGATTATTAATATAGAGGACACACGCAGATATAAAATATAGAAAAATACTTTTTTTCAGAACGGATAAAATTAATTCCCCAAAGAGAATGGTTTTGCACCACCCCATTACGAAGATTAAAATCAAGAAATAATCATACTAAACCGTATGTCTAGAAACTTTATTCTGATTTTGATTAAAATCAATTTCATGATTTTGATTATAAAAATTGTCGAAGATTTAACGCTCAAGCTTAAGAGACTCTAAAAAGAAATTGAAATTCAGCGTATCAAACTTAATGTGTGTCTAATAACTGTGTGACAAAATTCAATGCGAATCTGGAATATTTAAATTTTCAAATAGGAGATTGTTTGCATAACATGCCTCCTACAACCTTTAAAATACTCCAAAGAAACTAAAATTTGGGTAATATTTATTAATTAATATCTAATACCTATTGTTAAAATTTCAAAAATAAGGCGGTATATAAATTTTCACAAAGGGCTTCCACGTCTTTAGTACCCTCTTTAAATAAAACTAAAAAAACACAAAATACATTCCAAAGTTAAACCTTTACGTTTACAAGGTTTGTTCAAGAATTTATAATGATCGGTTAATTATTTTAGGAGTAAATCCTCTATATGCAAATATATAAAGATATAAACATACTTAACTTTTTCAAATCCGCTCTATTCTCGCTGGGGAAATTATATTTGTTGTTTCACAAATACTCAGTTTTAACCAAAACCAAGTTCCAAAACACATCACTTTGTTATTTAAACTAGGCTGGCTACGAACATTTCATATATATTAATATTCCGATTATGTGTGAAAACAAGATGACAATGCTAAAAGGTTGATAATACTCAAATCAGATGTCTACTGGTTTTAACATTGGAAAAAAGCTAGAAAATATCCTCCAAAATCGAAAACGTATTTTAGAATGTTTTTTAAGTAAGTTTTCGATTTTGTGGCATATTTTTTTCTGATTTTACCGATGAACCATTGTCCGAGAATATCTAGTATATGCTTGAAACCCGCAATTATCTAGACAAATAAAGTAAAGGCTATTAAATGAAACCCCTTTGTAAGGAGATAAATATATTGTCATTCACATCTGCTTTCTCTTATGTCTATTTATAAATATGAAATTAAAAATGGAACAGTAGAAGACCCATAAGCTCAACGTTTCGCCCGATGTGATGTCGGCTTTTTCAAGAGCGGATGAAAAGTGTACTAGAAATTATAAAAGACGGGAAGGTCATATAATTGGGGAATATATATATAGTGGTAGGGGTTGAATGGAGGGAATTATATGCAAATATGTAAAGTGCCAGAAATAAATGTGCAAAATGTCAGCATATAATTATATATATATATATATATATATATATATATAATACATAAATGTATGCATAAATAAACCTGTAATTTCAAATGTACATAGTAATATAAAAAAGAAGGAACAACTAGAGAGAAGATAGGGGCAAAATAAAAAAAGAAATAGAGAAGAAAATATATATATATATATATATATATATATATATATATATATATATATTTAAAAAAACTCGGAAAAGACCTGAATTCAGTCATTAGATCTTGGACTAACTGATGTTTCACGGCATTAGCGATCTATCACAAGTATATATATATATATATATATATATATATATATATATATATATATAAAAAATAAGTTGAGATAAACAAAATAAAATCATCATTTATATCAGTTCCAAAAATTCAAACAACGATTATTTGGCGTACGATCGTTTCGAAGACAATTTTGAAAATTGAGTTTGTGTTATTCTTTCGATACCTCAACATAGTACTTCATCGGCTCTCTTTTTGCTTCTGTTAGTTCTGTTGGATCGAAACAAATACGATAGACTGCTCGATTATTTTGCGAGAGGGTAATATTTATTCATGATTTTACAGTAGTTCAGATCTAATTGTACCACAGGTTTTGCAACTAAAACGGAGCCTGGCAAAAAGATTCCCGTTCTATCCCTAGTAAGCAATTTCTGATGTATATATGGAAGAAAATTGTATATAGGATAAAATAGAATAAATTAAAAAAAATAGAAAATATTAAAAAATCTAGAGATGATTAGTTTTTGTTATAAAATATTGATGTTACTTGCTTATCGGGGGTGTCCATTGTGTCTGTGTGCGGGTGGGGGAGAGTCGTGCATCGTGATTGTACATTCTGATTTAATCCTATTTCCTTTCTCATATAAATTAATATACTGTTCGATCGCTACGTAGAAATAGTTACCTGTCATCAACCTTTTCGTTGGATCAGTATAAATAAACTAGAGAAAGGTGAATTGGTTCTGTAGGCAGATTGATCTATGTCAATCCATGGGTGATAATCAACCCGGGCGTAAGTTACACGAGTTACTTCCCCCATGTTCACGGTTTATTTTGTTGTTGGAGCTGAATTTATTTAACTATGTCAATCTTTAATCTTATATAAATTTATCTTTCCCAACCTGTTTTAAATAATTTTAGCCTTTAATAATTAAAAAAAAATACTTCCGTGTACTGCAAATGATAATAGTGTTTAAGGAATTAAACTCAATTCCTTAAAAAATATTATTTTTATAAAGATATTGTATATATTTCAAGTAAGCCGATTCACTGGTGATACGTGTTAGTTACTCCGATTGAGCCGAACAGGAATGTTATGGTCAAAAACGAGGCCAGCGAAAGATTTGTCATTCACACATCTGTATATCTCTTCCTTGATTTATGTACATAATTGATCTATCCCGTATATTGAGCTTTAATCATTTCACTATAGGTTCTATTCTCTAAAAGTATACTTTTAGTCTCATAGTTTATTATATATATATATATATATATATATATATATGAAACTTGAAACACATGAAACATGAAAAAAGGAAAACCAAAAATATCATTTATGTTTTTATCAACGTTTCGTCTTTACTTGCAGACTTCCTCAGAATGATTAATCTAAATAAAATTATACACAAGGTATAAATAAGTGAAACAATGGAAGTAGGATGATAACAGCTTATAGAAGGATTTGTTTTCATCGAATTCGATTGTTTAAGTACCATACCCATTCGAAAGGTTACATAGTCCACCTTTATGGACACGGGGTAATATTTTATTTGTCGAGGACAGGAACTTTGTGGTCATACTATTCTCACCGGTTAATTGAAGACAATAAATCCGATAAGACTCGCATTCGGTATAGCTGATTCCTTATGTTTATCATGCTTCCCCCTTCTCTCAGATTGTGATTGCAAACAGTTTTGATCTTTGTCAAAATTCTATAAAGAAAAACAAAACATAAAGTAATCAAACATCGGTGGAAAAAACGACGTGTGCTTGTTGTTTTTAAGTTAATATGACTTACGAGTTATGTTTCCTACACAGACGCTATGCAAACTCGATAACCCCTTCAGCTTGCATGAAGTAAATACTTACTAATTCCGACAAAAAAATATTCGTTTAGTTCAAATGTAGGTTTCCTTGTATGTAAACAAGAAGAAAGAAAACATTCGGAAAGTAATATACTTGTCTGCTGCTTCAATAATAATAATCCCAATGTATCGATATACACGCACACACAGATACAAACAAGCACACACACACACACACACACACACACACATATATATATATATATATATATATATATATATATATATATAGTAATCCAGGTAGGATAAAAATCCACAGGGTAGAAATCCAAAGGGAATCAAACCGGGTGCTCAATAAAAAATATAGAGCTGTATTCCTGGAATTCAGCAACCAGGTTGGATCAAAAAATAATTTTCTGCCTGATGAGACCTCAGCTCTTGAGAGCTGTAGATTGATAACATCGACATGCCAGTATAGCAGACCTTGTACATGTTTGAATAAAAGCATTCACTATATATATATATATATATATATATATATATATATAAATGTACAGATCAAAATTGTATCCTATTGAGATTCAATCTAAGTTTCGAAGCAAATAAGCTATAACACTTGTTTTTAGTAGAATTTAGTGATTTCAGCTATTTTGTAAGTGTGTCAATTACCATTTCCCTATTAATTATTTGTGGTGTTTTCATGGACATTTGAATACATTTTCCATGAAGTTTCAGTTTTATGGTGTACGGTTTTTATTTGACAACAATCTCTGACGATTGGAATTTTTTGTTAACAATCTGAACATGGTAGACTATGTTTTGCATTCTCCTAGAAACACGTGTTAGCTTTATTTGCTACGAAATTGATATTACATTTTACAGTATGATAAGAACTTTTATCTGTAAATGTCTTTACTTATAGCTTTATTGCAAGTTTTTAAATAATGATTTAATAATTTATATAGTGAGCTTCACTTTTCTCAAGAATTTGGTTTCCATAAGAATCGATTTGAACTATTAAAATATTTGTATCATGATTATATATATATATATATATATATATATAATGTGGATAATAATTAATAAATATTTATTATTATTACATTATTATATACATACAACGTTCGTTGAAAATCTGGAGAGTCTACTGACTTTGCCCACTCTGATTAGGCATAAATAGAATTAATTCTTTTTCTTTACGTGGGAATTTCTAACGAGCGATTGTTTGAGGAATCTTGGGCGATTCTGTAACTGGGTTCGAATCTTGCGACCGTCTGAAATTATCAACTCCTACACTGATGATATTTTAAAAAACAAATAATCTGCGTTGTTCAGGTTTTCAAAATATTTTTTCAAATATTCTCATTATTGCCATTTCAGCAACGTTTTCAATGTGTGACTTTTTAAACTACCTTATTCACGTAACCGCGTGCTACACACAGCGGCATATCAACATTGGTCGTCGATAGCATCAAGACGAATTTCAACTTCACTGTGATAGATATGTCTCAGTCAGGGATAAAAAAGAAGAGAAAAAAATATGCTTATATTTCTGACAAGGGTGTTTAACACCGAAAGTACTCAAGTTTAAAGAAAAATTTTTATAGTAAATAAATAATTTATTTTGAAAAAACATAAATAATTTGCGTTGTCCAGGTTTAAAAATATTCAAAAAAATATTCTCCTTATTATTGCCATTTCAGCAACGTTTTCAATGTGTGACTTTTCAAACTACCTTATTCACGTAACCGCGGGCTACAGACAGTGGCATATCAACATTGGTCGTCGATAACATCATGACGAATTTCAACTTGATGGCGACAGATATGTCTCAGTCAGGGAGAAAAAAGAAGAGAAAAAAATATGCTTATACCTCTGACAAGGGTGTATCTCACAGAAAATACTCAAGTTTTAAATTTAAAAAAAGTTTTAAAGTAAATGAATCATTTATTTTAAAAAACAAATAATTTGCCTTGTCAAGGTTTTTAAAATATTGTTTTTAAATATTCTTATTATTGTCATTTCAGCAACGTTTTCAATGTGTGACGTTTCAAACTATATATATATATATATATATATATATATATATATATATATATATATATATATATATATATAAATCACACATGTATATATGTATATACTATAAATATTTACTTAAATATTAAAGTTTTTTTCACGTACAAACAATATCGTGTGGTTTAGTTTACTTCATCAGGGCAGAAGTGGCGGTTGCAGGCGGTTGTAGGCGTCGCAGGGACTCGAACGCCCTTCGTAGATTCAGTCTAGAATCATGAGACAAACGCTCAGGCTTTGTGAGGCTCTCTATTTGTGTAGGTCCTGCTTGCGGTGACGCTGACGTCAGTGTGCAAGTGGTAACCTTGTCAAGTTTGAACCTTACAGAACATGTTTAAGATTCATAAGTTACGACAGCAATTAGCGTATTTTAAATGATTGTTTTCTGAAAGTCTGATTACGATGTCATCTACTTATTGTTTAAATCTCATTAAAATCAAGAATTTCCAGTAGTGTTTCCATGTCCCCATTGTTTGTCGCTTTATATATATTTATATATTTTTTGTACTTATGAGATAAAGGTTAATTTCAGATAGACGGTGGGACAAGCACGTTGAGGATTGGAGATGATGACTGAAACTGGGCAGAATATGATTATTTGAGAGGAAGGCTCAACAAGTATTTGTTAATATAGGACGTGAAAAGCAACCTCGTGGTATTATGTTCCACAGACGGGTTGTTCTTCGCAAGAAACTCTGTTCATGGAACGTACGTTAAGCTCCAGATGCACAGTGGAATAAAGGAAAATAATTTACATTGGTTGTAGTTGGCGAGTTTTTGCATTGAATATTTTATAGGGGAACAAGATATTAGAGGTTAGTAAAATGAATATGACGCATAAAGATTAGATTCAAAACTCAAAAAATCATCATTTATATAATTATTAATATGAACAAATGAAAACAAGATGGACACTGAAATAACTTATTAAAAATGGTTGTTTAATTCTTCTTCTTTTTTCTCGTCGTGTCAGAAATCAATATTTAATTAGCGCGGCAATCACAGTTTTACTTTTTCCATTTCACGTTCATAATTACCCGTCAAAAACAGAGCACATAATTTTAATCTACTTAATTATCCTTTTTATATTTGATTAAGTTTATTTGAGAGTATTTTTAAATAAAGTTATCAATATCTTGAAAGTTATATGGGTCTGAAATTCATCGTGTTATTATTATCTCGAGTATTCTCTGTATAGTAAAGTATTACACAACAACATACACAGACACACACATACATATAAATATATGTAGATATGAATGCATATAGAATTAAAGTAAGAAATAAAATAAATATATGAGTTTATTTGTTTTATTTGTAATTATGACAAAAACTGTTTTTTTTTTACATCTCTCACAACATTAGTATTTTAAGTTGAACTTTTTTTTTCAATTTGAAATTTTTAACATAATACAGAAATAAACTAGTGGTAAAACATTATTTATATTTTGAAAATAGTAACTAAAACTCACCACACTTATATTTTTAATGATTTGCTTGTATTTAAAAAATAAACATAACAAAATACAGTATGAAACTTATCACACTTAACTAAGAACTAAAAGTACTCGAGATTTATAGAAAACGGGAAAATATTGGTGAACGAAGCGTCACTATTAGGAAATTTAGTTTCAGTGACAGAACGCAAACATTCGGGAAGTTCATTCTCCAAGGCTTTATTTGCTATCTGAGAAATCGCGACGGAGCTGCTCAAGCATGTTTTGTAATCCAGAATGTACTTAATATTGTGCGCCGGCTTTTCTAAAACTGCACTTGACTTTGTGTCTAGCTCCAGCAAAGTAAGTAAAACATACTCGGGATTGTAAAAAAAATGGTTAAGATGCCTATCCCGTGAATACTCAGGATAATCAGGGAAGAAGTTTGTATTGGATGAGAAAAAATGTAAATAAACTTTCTGGGGAAATAACAAATGTATTTTGCGAAACGTGTCATTAACTGTATTGCTATAGCAACGTGCAGAAACAACGACTCACAAATTCTTTTTTTTTTTAACATAGTACATCCCAAACAAGGTAAGCTGCCACTGTAGATTTAAGGTGAAAGTTAAGGGGGTCATCCTAAATTGGGAACTGTGCAGCGAGATGCTTGTTCACATTAGTTTTAAATTTATGCATGTCGGTACAGTCGGGGAAACCGCGAGCATGGAGGGAGTTCCAGAAGTTGGCAGCACGAGGAAAGAAGTTATTTGAATAGAAAACTCCTCGGCATCTGAGGACCTCCACAGTGGATGGATGGGATTGAGCTGATTGTCGGGTTGGTCGAGTGTATTTACGTCAAGGGCTCACCTGAGCATCAAGTTTATCGGCGCACAATTCATTATAGAATATTCTTCATATTTAATAACAACTGTACACCTGGGTGAAATTCTCATGAAAATCCGTTCAAATGTTCTGCGAGTTTTTTTAAGGACAGACAAATAAACAAAAAATGGATAACATTTAATTTCATTGGTAGAATTAAGTACAAAATACAACCGTTTTGATATTTGATGGGACGTAAATCCATCAACCTAAAAGACCTTTCAGAATTTAAATTACAACATGGCATAACGTCACCCATTTACTAATTAAGATACAATTAACTTTTCATTTTTATTCAGTTCAAATGTTTAACTTCTAAGCGTATTTTAGCTTACAGATAAAACCACTCGGAATGATAACTATTGTATATGCTATAATAAAATGTGCTAATAGCAATCACTCGAAATGTAATAGGGGTCGTAACGACGCTAAGTTATAAAAGTAATTCATCATAGTAAATAGATAAATGCATAACTAAATAAAAAAATAATATCATCTACGGATACGTGTTTCGCTGATCAACGTGGCTAGACCTGGCGAGATTCTAAACCGGAGCGAATGACTCGGCCTCGAAAACTTGCTAGCAGTGGAAGACGTATATCGTATATCAATGTTGTCATTTTTTAGCATTTAATTATAGGCGTCTCCGTAAAAATATAGTTTAATACGTTCATTTATAATATCGCAAAAATAAAAGCAATAATATAAATAAAATAAAACAAATACAGTTAGAAAAACTCCGAAAATATTTCGGCCAGCTATGGGTAAAGATGTGACGTGCGATCGGCTAATAGTATCCAATTTTACGCTGACAAAAAGAATTGTGTTTTGGTTATAAATAGTCAAAAAAGAGTTGATATTTCGGTGACAGGACAATCCAAATGAAACTTCCCCGTCTTCAAAACTACCATGTAAAAATAATTGCAATGGTCGGATATTGTATTATTTTTCCACATTAATTCATATTACACACAACGGTCTTCGTTGTGAGCCATAGCATTTTTTACTCCGTCGTATTTACGAAATTAGGGATTATTTTACCCATTGCGAAACTTCACTCGAAACACATTTTAAACATCACTTAATATGTCTCGGGTTTTACATATAGATAGCGTCACTAATAAAAAAAATCAATCTGGTTTTTAGAAAGTACTAATTTCAAATGGGACGTGTCGAAAATTTGAGACCAATTAGATTAATAGTGTACAAATTACATTGTTGCAAATTTTCAAAACAATGAAAAAATCTGAATTTGATGTGTTTATAAAAGAGTGCTTTCTGCAAATAAAATTATTGTTCAAGCACGGAAATGGTTTGATACGTGTTATTCGGACTCTGTTCAGTTGGAATAACAGTTAAGAGATGGTATGCTGACTTTAAACGCGGTCGTACAGACATAAATGCTGCTAAACGCTTGGGTTGCCCAAGTTCGGCAGTTGGTCCGGAAAATATCAAACGAGTCAACCACTCGTTTTTGTTTATCGTAAATTGAAGTTGCGTGAGATAGCAAAGGAGTTGAAGATCTCAGAAGGAAGTGTATTCAATATTTTGAATGAACATTTGTCAATGAGCATGCTGTATTCACAGTAGATACCGCGTTTGCTCACAGTCCATCAAAAACAACAACGCGTCACCGATTCAGAGCGACAAAAAATGAGTTTTTACATCAATATGGGGCAATAGCTGAAACATGGTTCAACAAGATTAACCGGAGTCAAATATGTAGTCAGCTGAGTAGACAGCAGCAGGTGAAAGTAATCCAAAACAACCAAAGGCGCAAACATGTTAACAGTGTAAGTATTCCCAAATTGGCAATGCTTAAAAGGAATATAATTCTAAACCATGTTCTTCTAATGGAAGGTACAACAGCAACTGAGATATACAACATGCGAATATCTAACCACAAAATCCCCCGCCAGTAACGCTGAAGATTAGCTATACCTTTATGCTCTGGAAGCAGCATGGCTATGAAACATCGCGCTCGTTTTTAAAACATTTCTCTGTACCTATTTAAATCAATGTGTTAAACTCTTACTCCGGTAATTGAGCACTCTCGTCAATTTTTCTTCTAAAAACTATATACGTGCTCTCTCTCTCTCTCTCTCATTCTCTCTCCACCTTCTCTCCCTCTCTCATATATATATATATATATATATATTGGTACAGAAAAATTAGTAGAACATTCGTACCGTGGGTTTCAAGCACAGAAGGACTTAGCCACCCGTCTCCCTTCAGCTTCTGTTGTCATCTGTTTCGGAAATGTGAAGTCACGCATCACTCTCGTTTGGACGCGTTATTTGCTTAGAGTGTTATGTATGTTTGTTTAAATTTAGTGTTAGGAAAGTTTAATAAGGTTTGAATAAAAGGGGGAGTGTAAAAAGTAACAGTTGAGACTTAAACCAGAGAAGATTTAAAGAGATATTAAAAAAATGATAAATAAAAAGCTATTTCTATATAAGTCCCGTGAGCCAATATTTATGAGTATCGTAAATTTGGCCGTTACTGTTTGGGGTTTAATAATGTGTCTTCTAAGGGAATTAGGGATAGAAAATGGGTTTAAGGATTAAAAAAGTTAAAAGGAACCACATTAATTCAATTCAAGTTTAAATCAATCCCAAAGGAATTTAAATAAAGATATCATCCGGGCGTTCTAAGGGCAGTAACTCTGCAAGGTTTTTGAATGATTTGTATTCGGGATTTAAAATTATTAACTAAGGTATAGTGAATATTTATGGAGGTGATTAAATTTGTATTCTGATTAAAGTAAGAATTGGGTCGACAAGATTAGATTTGTTTGGGTTATATGGGAGATTAGAATTATGACCGAGAAATGGTGGGAACTTATGGGTGTAATAATAATGTTGTGAAATGGGGGTGTTACTCTCATAATGACTGGATAAATATTGTTGGGGAAGTTATAATTATTGCTCTTGAAAAGTAGTGTGGATAGGGGTTGATTCAGGTATTTGTTTGTATTTTTTAATTTTATTTATATTTATGAGGGGTGATTGTTGGGAAAATTTTCCGGAGTAGAAGTCAGTATGTAATGGGGCAATTATAAGGTCATGTTTCTTTTCAGTCACACACATCTTTTTGGCTACATATGTGGATACATGTTTCGGCTAAAGACTGCTTAGACTAGGCTATTTTAAGCCAAGTTGTTATAATGAAACTTCTCTGTTTTGTTTTCACCTGAAGAACATGGCGTGAAGAAGCTTAGCTTAATAAAATTGCAGCTGAAACATGCATTCACATGTGCA
The DNA here is from genome assembly GCA_963556195.1 of Sepiola atlantica. Lineage (NCBI taxonomy): Eukaryota > Metazoa > Mollusca > Cephalopoda > Sepiida > Sepiolidae > Sepiola > Sepiola atlantica. The sequence goes on along the minus strand of OY744521.1, from coordinate 194,048,635 downwards.
GCCTAAATGTTTATATAAACGAAAATTATACTATATATATGAGCACATTATTTTTACTTGGTATTTGGGGGGGGTGATAAAGACAAATGAACGAATTGAATTATTAACGGTTAAATTAATTAAATTATCAAATTCTATGAGGGAGCCACCTCCCTTACACCGTGTTTCGTACTCTCTATATAGGAATGTCTATATTATTTTTATTTATTAAATAATTATTAACGGACGCACGTTTTGCCCTATATACAGCTTATCAGCGTGGCGAGATTAGAAACAACGACAACAGTTACTTCAATCCGGCGACAGTTAGGCTACGGAACCGTGCCAGAATAATTGGGACATTTTATCACTCATAAATGTGTACACATTATTTTGTTTGTTATTGTTCATTATATGGAGGGGGATGAATGCAAATGGAATGGATGCCGAACAACAGAAACTGCGGTCACAGTTCAGAATCTTACCAAAATTTAGCCACGATGAGAAATTGTATAGACGGCGTAACGCGCGTCCGTGCATAGTTATATATATATATATATATTTATTTTTATTTTTATTTTTTATTTATTTATTAAATAAAAAATATTTAATAATTATCCACATATGTATACGTGTCATCCATACGGAATCTTCAGTATTGAAATAACAATTATTTATGTCCAATTAAGAGAACAACTAAAGTCAGTCGTCTTAACAGTGTTTAACAAATAACGCAGATAGGGACTTGCATTTTTGCTTAGATTAGACGGCTTATATTACTTTCTCTTAAAGAGCCCCGCCGAAAAGGGGCTATCAATAAGCATTAAATAATAAATAGTTAATTATTATTCACATCTGTGTACGTTTCATCATAACGGAATCTTCAGTGTGAAGATATAAGTAGCCTATGTTACATGTTTTATGATCGAATTTCATACGAATTATATATACTGATTTTAAAATTCCTGAAACCGTATGCATCTAGTATTTTTCTGGTCGTGGTAAACAATTTGAAGGGCATCCCGACCAAGGATGCCTCGTAGCAGAATATGACCATGTTTCTAATAGTCTAAGTAGTTAGCGGTCATACGTACACACACACGAATCTACGAATCTCATAATACAATCATTTATTGTAAAAACAGAAAGTCTATTACTTTCCATCATTCAGAACGTAATAGTTATAGTAGCGTAATTCATTGATGAGAAAAATGAGAAACCAGAGGACGATGACGATATTGATGAAGCAGTTCTCTTTCACGCCACGCTGTTGATTCATTAAATTGCAGAATGCGGTCATCTTCAAATCCTGTTTATTTGTAGATCAACGGATATATTCAGTTGCTGATCTGATGATATTTCCTACGATACAAACATCATTCATTCATTATTTCGTCCCAAAGGATTAATTCGTAGCCGTACAATTTACGAGATACTGTTAGGTTTTAAGCGGCAACTACGCACGTATCCGTGTTACAATAGATGCCGGAAATACAACTAGGTTAACGTAGAGTGCAAACGAACTTTGTCAATGAAGGAAATAACAATGACAATGTATGACTTACGCAGAAATAGAGAGGAACATCTTTTTGGCAATTTTTATCTACAGCTTAGTGAGACGATTATATAATGCATTAGTATTTCTAATCATCACTAGATGAATTTCTATCATAATAGCCTGGAAACACACAACGTTAATAGTCCTAGATTGTTGAGGAGATGAAATGCCGGTGTTTTTTCAACGAAAAGTAAGCAGATTAGTCCAAAATGTAAATAGACTCATAGGTACAACGATTGTCAATCTTAAAGTAGCAGTATAAGTTGAGTCACTGGGAAAAACACGAAAGTGCTTTAATCTTTAAATGTTTTTCTTTCAAATATAACACATGCAAACAAAATGTCTATTTAATATAATATTCAACGAACATGTGTCAAACTACAACAAGTTTCACATCGGCAACGATCTTATTGGCAAGTGTGAGTAGGTGTTAGTATGATGTTGCATCAGAACACCCGTTAAATAGGTAATCAGTATCTTTGATGTCACGGGCGAGTGAGGATATGATATTATAAATATAATAACGTTTGTTCTGTCTGGTACGCGTATAATATACATTTTGTTTTTTTTATGCTGTCATATTACGGCCCAAATCAATTGATATACTTTTGTTCTATATTTTATATATTATTTTTGAAGCAATTATGTCGGTTGTTGCACATGTGCAAATATTGCAAATATATATCCTCGTTTAATTATATAATCCAAATGTAATCCAAGATACAATCTTATGTTATTTAGCTACAAAGATGTTCTACATGTAGTTCTATAACATGCAAGAAAACTATTTTGATTTGTTCAATTGAATGTTGCTGAACAAAAGATAAAGTATTTATTCATCCGACGATCTTAAACCGTTATAAACATTTATTAATCTTTACAATTGTTTTCTATTACGGCATATTGTGTCTCTCTCTTTAGTTTATGTGATACTGCAAAACATCTGTATATCAAACTAATAATCCAATTTAATAAAAAATAAAAAATAAAACCTATAATTGTTTATATGTTTATCGACGATTTTTTTGATTTTTCCAGATTTTGTTCACGCCTAAGTATTTCTTTCATTGAATGTAGAATTCGAAAGCAGAAATTGTATATTTTATAGCATCGATAAACCCAAGGAACACATCGGAACATGTCAATAATTACAAGATGAGAATAAGAACAGAACAGAAATTCTGTAATCGTAAGGATTAGTAATTATGAACAAATCACAGAACTAACTGTTTATATTTTTTTCTGAAGACGTACGTTGATGCGAACGAAACCGGTAAACTCTCTTGTTTCTTTATTATGTATCTCTGTATATACACTTGTTTTTTTTCGTTTGTCTCTTTTAAACACACACACACACACACACACACACATATATATATATATATATATATATATATATATATATATATATATATATATATATATATATATATATATATACTTTACTAATACTTATAACGTGAAACCGGAGCACACACCACTTGTGGACATCATTACACAACGAGCTTCGTTAATATCTGAAGCAAAAGATCCAGCGACACAATGCCGTTTTAAAGGAAAGGAAGTAAACATTTTGTCTATTATCCTGATGAAGATTCCTGTGTGAATTAGAAAATTAGAACTGAAATAAATAATATGTTTATTTAAAACAGTATCTGCTTTTTATTGGTTAAAAAAACGTTTCAATTACAAAATTTAAATGCATTCTATACAGTGGAACTTTATATATATATATATATATATATATATATATATATATATATATATATATATATATATATACATACATACAGTTAATATCCCTTCAAGATTTATAGTCTTAATAGTGGAGCACTGTCTGGAATGACAAAGTTTGTTGTTATCAGCGATTATGCAAAGTTCTGCTCGAGCGACGAACACTCTCGACAATAATAACGCCTTCCCCCGTCTTTCGGGTAAGTGTACGTTAATTTCAGCTACTGTCTGTGGCGATCTCTCGCGGCCGCGTGGGCATATACGTTAGCATCGTGGTTCTAGATTGAATCTACGAACTGCGTTTGGCCCCATGTGACCGCGTGCAACCACCACTCCTGCACTGATGAGTATAAAAAACCGAAACACTATCGTCTTTAAGTTCAAAAGCACTTTAATACATTAAAATATTTACTATATAAATATATATATATATATATATATATATATATATATATATATATATATATATATATATATATATATATATATGGTAATTTTATTTACACAGACATGTATAAAATCTGCGACACTGTCATGTCGATGTTATCGATCAACAGTTACTATAAACTGAGATCTCATCAGGCAGAGTTAGAATCCGATCTTAACCTCAGTTAATATTTGGAGAGAGGTTCGCAGATTTTGTACATGTCTGTGTAAATAAAATAACCATATATAAAGCTCTATTTTGATATTGAGCACTTTTTATAAACCCGGTTAAAATTCACCCTGTGAATATTTTTTACCTTGATTATTACCATTATATATATATATATATATATATATATATAATGTAGAAGGATGAAAAGGAATTAGAAAAGCAAAAGTCGAATCTTTTTTCAATTCAGTTGCTCATAGCAAGGTATATTCTGCAAAAAGGCAATTTATTCAAGTTAAATTTTTCCTTAAGCCAGGCTTTTCAAAGATCAAAATCTGATCATCAGAGGAAGACGCTGCAATAGATAAGTTGGCAAAGGCCAAAATTTAAAATTTGAGAATGTAAAATAAAAATTGTAGGGAAAAAACACAAGGAAAAACTCTGCCCGAGTGCAAGCAAATGTCTGATTGCAAAAATGTCCGGTATCAAAAAGTCCAGCGGAGAAAGTGAAATGTAGATAGGTAGGTTGTTACTTTTCACAATAGGTTTTACCTTTCCTAAAAGTTCGCTTTTAGTTCACCACTTATATATATATATATATATATATATATATATATATATATATATATATATATATATATATATATATATATATATATATATATATATATATATATAAGAAATGATGAAAATATAAATAAAATTTTCATTGATCAGATTGATTCACAAGGGAACTTACTTTCAATTACAAAAGTTCATGGTCGATAATTAGTAAATGAATAGAGCTGATACATGCATTCATTTCAAGATTTTTATTTTTATATCACCCCATAATAATTCATACCCAAAACAACCTACGGGTTTACAATTGTTTTTAAAAAATTCTGCACAGTAAACAAATATCAATTTGTTTTTATCTGTTTATGTTTTGAACCAAGGACACTAAAGATATTTTTTTTCATGGTAAACTACCTGGGTATGTTATTTACTGTGTTTAAACCGGTTGCAGGATACGAGTCACCTTTAACTACATTCCGAGCGCTTTAACCGATGAGGTCAATTCAAATCGTTTTGCAACAAGTAAAGAAATACATCCTATTTATGTTAAATTGAGCGGGCAACCATAGATGAGATCAGACAGGTTATATTATTTTCTCTTGAAGAGGTCGGTCGAAAGAAAGCTATAAATAATTATTTAATAATAAATATGTAATTATTATCCACATACATAACGGAATTTTCAGTGCGGAGATAACTGTTCAAACCTGTTGCATGACTCGAACCCCGGAATACGGGTCACTTTTAACTCAATGCCTCCGTGTGGTTGCAGCCGTTCCTACTAAGAGCGGTCCTATCACCGGTGTAACCTGCTGTACGTGCCGCGGCAACAGTCACATAACGAGAGACTGCTGAAGACGTAGAACACATTGTTACTAATGCGGCAAGTTTTGGCACTGCGCCCAGAACTTTTCAGGTAACGAGGCAGCGAGGATACATCAACGCCAGCCTTTCCCTCACAAGTGTGTAAATACGGCGCTCCCGTAGATTATCGTCCATTTTCTATGTTGATAAATTGTGCGGTGTTTGGCGTAAATTGACACGGGCTGTTCGCAGACAATTGTAGTTGCGAGTCAATGCCGATCCCGGAAAGCAGCAAGGGTGGACATTATGACTATTGGAGGCGCGTCCTGGGCATGCTGAAATAGTGTAGTGATCACCATTTCAACAGATGAAAACAAACCTGCATGGATCGATGTTCTGGTGCTGCGTTGTAAATCACTGGCTTCTTATCTGTTATTGGGGATCGATACGATAAAGGTATTGGGAAGCATCACTAGTGAGCCAACATGAGCGGTTCGGATCGGCGACAGGAAAGTCGCCACGTATGCGGTCATCTCCATCAGTGAACCTGACTTTATCGCTATCTTCGACCATCGGATGCGAGCATGGATCGTGTCGTGGGAGTGGTCAGATGACCGCTCACCTGAAGGACTGTGCAATAGAATGTCCTAATATCGGGTTGCTGCAGAAATTCAATCAGAATATGAGCAGGAGCTCCGCGATTAGATGGACAAGGGTTGCCTCATGCCATACCCGAAAAAAAACAATGACCTCCCAAGGATTGATTCAGTTGATGGCCGGGATGCAGCGTAATGAGACAAAAGTGCGCTCAGAGATGGACTATCGCAAACTTTACCATCCTGTAGACATTTTCACGACAAACTCAAATGTTTGCGCTGCTAAGATGCGCGAATGTCGCAAAAAAGGTCTAACGCATATCTGCTGGACCTCAGGAGAGCGTGCCTCCAAATACGAGTCCACGAAACGCTGCGTCTATACCAGACCGTGGGGATCAACTGAAAGAATTATTGTCTGAGACGTTTTTGGGTTTGGATTGAATGTTACCTCCCTTTTCATGAAGGCTATCGTAAGCGCAGTGCTATTACAGGATGAAGCAATGGACTGCGCAATATCGACTTACATCGACGATATACTTGTCGACGAAGATGTCGTGCCGAGTCTCATGTCAGGGAACATTTGGCTCAGTTTGGGCTAACATGTAAGAAACCGAAACAGTTGGGAGACGGCACAAGTTTGCTGGGATAGATGTCTGGAGGGAGCGCGGCGCCCTGCGCTGGAAGCGAGGAAACGCGCTCCGGGAAGTTCCCAATATCGTCACTCGACAAATCGTATCCTTTATTGTGTACAAAGCTCGTTGGGCACCTCCCGGGGTGTGCGTGGCTTCGTATAGTATGTGGAGTAATCAAAAGGAGGGCTAGTTCGATCACAAAAAGCTGAGATGACAAAGTGACAGACTTCCTCCCTATGCATATTATGTGCTAGATCGTGAATGCGGAGTGATCCAGCGTGTATGTGCTGTTCTGTGGACGACCGGCAACTAATTGTATGCGTCGATCTTAGCTTGCTAGAAACCGGGGTGGCATTGAAAAGGTACAGGGCAGTTTTAGAGGACGCTTGTTCGTTGTAACCTGAGAACGATGCCCAGCATGTGTTAAAATGCATTAACTTGACTTTCCAGTGGCAGGGAAACGTATTGCACATAATAACGGACTGTGTGTGTGTACCACTGTATATCGTACACTCTCACTGGGAAAGTTCACATCAAGGCAGCTAATGGAATGCTCACTAGGAGACGGTTGAGCAGACACAAGGAGCTGGTGAAGGAGTACGAGCTCTCGGTGGGCGTTACGTTGGTTGCAAAAATTCAAATAATGGCAGACAAATTGGCACGCGTGCAACAGGGGGGTCCGACCCAGTGAGGAAAGGGAAGTTGACCTCAGCTCCCGATCGATGCTGTACACGTAGCTTAACTAGACGCTGCCCGGATCATGACAACTCACAAAAGCAATGGACACGAAGGAGTGCAAATCACTACTTATTTCGTCAACACCGTTTGCCCAGAAAACAGCAGTTAAGTCTGATATACGGGACTGCGTGGAATTCCAAACGATACATCCAACGCCAGTCAACTGGGAAAAGTAAAACTGGAGGTGAGCAGCAACTGGCTTAGTTTGGGGATGGCATCACACATTACGGTGCTTCCCATTTCCTAACAATAACAGATTGTGGCCCGTCGCAGTTTTACGTGTAGAAGCAGTTTGCACGGCAAGTCTCGACAAGTGTGATTCGTCAACTGGAAGCAGTCTTTTTTTGTTTAGTGTGGCTCACCGCGGGAGCTACTCACGGATAAAGAATGCAAGACGTTAGCAGATTAGTTAGGCGTGAACCTTAGATTTCATTGCGTGTATTCCCCAGACGTGACTAACAGAGAAGAGCGATGCTACCATACCATTAAACGGATTGCTGTCCACTGGCACAAAGTGACCCCAAAAGACAATGACTCGTATTTGACCACACCAGTCGATGCGATCAACCGTTATAAAGTTCTGGTATGAAGGGTTGATGTTATGCCACAATCATTAAGTTCTTACGAAGTTGGAGACTTGTGTGGGTGAATGCACAACAGAATTTGGCTGGGCTCGGGTCGGGAAACATTAATAAATAGTCTACAAGTTGTCCTGGTAAATGGACTGCCCCGACATGTGAACCTCTGCGACTCCTGGGAAGACAATGGAAGTGATCTCGAATTTTTACGTTACACTCTATGTGCCGAATATGTACGTGGCCCCATCTTTAAGTGACCCATGATGGCAAAACACCTTAAAAATTAAAATGCGTATATCCGATTTTTATGAAATTTAAATTATGTGGATAAGACACTAATTTAGAGAGTACAATAGTTCAGCTTCATTAGGAGCGAAACAGGAGGAGGGACATAATAACAGCAAAGAAAGTAATATGGTGTTATGAGAAAGTAATATGGTGTTATGAGAAAGTAATATGGTGTTATGAGAAAGTAATATGGGGTTATGAGAAAGTAATATGGTGTTATGAGAAAGTAATATGGTGTTATGATAAAGTAATATGGTGTTATGAGAAAGTAATATGGTGTTATGAGAAAGTAATATGGTGTTATGAGAAAGTAATATGGGGTTATGAGAAAGTAATATGGTGTTATGAGAAAGTAATATGGTGTTATGAGAAAGTAATATGGTTTTATGAGAAATTAATATGGTGTTATGAGAAAGTAATATGGTTTTATGAGAAAGTAATATGGTGTTATGAGAAAGTAATATGGTGTTATGAGAAAGTAATATGGTGTTATGAGAAAGTAATATGGTGTTATGAGAAAGTAATATGGTGTTATGAGAAAGTAATATGGGGTTATGAGAAAGTAATATGGTGTTATGAGAAAGTAATATGGTGTTATGAGAAAGTAATATGGTGTTATGAGAAAGTAATATGGTTTTATGAGAAAGTAATATGGTGTTATGAGAAAGTAATATGGTTTTATGAGAAAGTAATATGGTGTTATGAGAAAGTAATATGGTGTTATGAGAAAGTAATATGGTGCTATGAGAAAGTAATATGGTGTTATGAGAAAGTAATATGGTGTTATGAGAAAGTAATATGGTGCTATGAGAAAGTAATATGGTGTTATGAGAAAGTAATATGGTGTTATGAGAAAGTAATATGGTGTTATGAGAAAGTAATATGGTGCTATGAGAAAGTAATATGGTGTTATGAGAAAGTAATATGGTGTTATGAGAAATTAATATGGTGTTATGAGAAAGTAATATGGTGCTATGAGAAAGTAATATGGTGTTATGAGAAAGTAATATGGTGTTATGAGAAAGTAATATGGTGTTATGAGAAACTAATATGGTGTTATGAACATAGTGAAAAAGCACATAGTAGTGAACTTCATTCAATTCCAAACACCGTCGACTCTTTTATAATTAAAATGAAACATTCTAAAATTATTTATTCCGAAAACAATTTTTAAAAATTAAAAATACTGGAAGCTATCTACATAAAAACACAACCTAAAATTAATAACATCACATATGAAACCAGTCGAAACATTTTTAAATGCTTAACGTAATGCGATTTTGTTCTGTAATGCCATCAAACGTTGCTGAATTTAAATCGTCAACGACTTCCTGGAACAATGCGAAAAACGTTCTCTGCGTGTTTCTCCGTTATGTTTTAAAAATTATCTTCTTTCTCCAGCTTTTTTGTTCATTTGCTTTTGACACCTAAGGATGATTCGAGGAAGAATTGAAAACATTCGTTAAACCTGTGAAACCTATAGAACATTTTTTTAAATTATTTTAATACAAAAAGACCATTAAACAGACGAATTCAGTTATTTTTAACAATGGCTGATTCGTAGTCAAGAGCGTTCCCCCGTTGGGCACAGCGAATTAGCTAATAATTAAGGAGGAATTTAACTTTGTAAATACCGAGTCGGTGGGTATTCACCACGAGCAGTGAAAGTGATCTTACAACAATAAACTGTGTTGGAACTCGTATGAAGTTATTAGTACTGCTTGTTATTAAACTCACTCAGATTGCCCGGCCTTTAGTAAAGGGGGCTTATAATAATATTTATAAATACATATTAATTATTTATTACCTACAGACAGAGATGTTTCATTTCATACATACATACATATATATATATATATATATATATATATATATATATATATATATATATATATATATATATATATATATATATATATATATATATATATAGTTCGGCAGCAAGTTATTTTTTATGCAAGCGTCATTAAAGACCACGGAGTTCTCTCTCTCTCTCGCTTTACGATCTTTCTTGTCAATTTCTCGACGCGACGTGTGTGTTTATGTGTGTGTGTGAAAAAGACAAACGGAAAACAGATTTTAGTACAGAAGAAAAACAAGAAACGAGAGATTTGACCGGTTTCGTTCGTATCAACGAACGTTTTCAGAAAAAGTGGAAATACGAAAGATTTTATTTCGATAGCGGCACATCCATAGGAAAATCAACAAAACGCACAGCGAGATGTTATTTATCCATGCGAGAAATTTTAACGACTATGAGAGATATTTTTAGCAAGTAGGAGAGATTTTTCTTCTATATATCTTTTTGTTCGCCCCTACGAGATAGTATTGGGATTGGCATGGCCATGCGAATGGGAAAGACAAGTAAAGCGTTAAAGACGGAGAAGGGAAAAGAAGAAGCGGAAAAAGACAGTTATTTTGAGCCAAGATAAGCACTATAATTGGAATAAGCAGTTTCATTATTTCATGTGTGTGTGTATGTGTGTGTGTGTTTTTGTGTGTATATATATATGCACATGTTCAGCTCTACTTGTTATTGAGTAAAATTAAATAAATAATGGTTCACAAGTGCATCCTGTCTAGTTTACTCTGATTCGAAATATGGTCGGAGTGTGTGTATGTATATTTATGGATATTTACGTATATATATATATATATATATATATATATATATATATATATATATATATATATATATATATATATATATATACTTTCAACTATAATGCATATCCTGCTAAAAAATAACTGTCTTTTCCCACTTCAAATAAAAGCGTGGATTTCGCGGAAACCTATGCAGATAATTTTATGGAGGATATTAATATATTCACAATATCCCGGAAAATAATCTTCTATTATAACGATTAGAAATGGGGCAAAAACTGTGATTGACGCTCGTCAGTATTCATCATGAGAGCAATAGACTGATTTATATAAAAAAGGTTCAACCATTTTTTTAATAAAAAAATAACAGCTGTTTCTTCATAGCTACACGATCAGATAATTAGTGTGTACCATGAAGAAACAGTAGTTATTTTTTAATTAAAACAAAATTTCTTGATACAATCCTTTTTTTTTGTCAGAAATTATTTCAATTTATACTTGTTTCGAATTACATAAGAGAACCTCAGGATCGTTAAATATCCATTGAGCTTAAACACTTGAGGTTTACTTCTCAACCAATGTATATATATATATATATATATATATATATATATATATATATATATATATATATATATATATATATATATATATATATATATATATATGTGTGTGTGTGTGTGTGTGTATTTCATGATTTTTGAGGGAGTACAACATTTTATTATCGCGAGCATGAAGGGAAGACGAATTCTACCGTTCATGATTAAAATTTAATCAAGAAAAGTATGCCAGCCGACCGGTTTCGCCCTCTCTTAACAAAGGTTATATCGAGAGATTTTTAAAAAGCGAGGGATTTTAAAAAAACGGGGTGACAAGAGAGAGTACAGAAAATAAAATAGCGTTATGCTATATGTACAATGGAGGACGAATCTTAGAGTGATCACATCTAGTCCCAATTGACATTCCCTTTGCTTACAAAGAGGAACGTGGATCGTCTCCAAGATTTTTAGATGGTATAATGAGTGAAGATGACTGAGAATGGTGAAGGAGTCCATGCTAAAATTCATAGCGCACGGCGGGGTTTTAAGTAAATGGTCTGTAATGTGTTATTATATATATATATATATATATATATATATATATATATATATATATATATATATATATATATATATATGCATTCCTTAAGGGGAGAACACGCTGATATAAGAAGATTACGGTTTCTACCTAAGCTAATATGCGATGTTGAATCTTCTACTGAAAATGATTAGCATACTTAAATACGCTGAACTTTAACCTACGTTTTTGTATTCATTATTAAACCCTGCACGATACTTTTTTAATTAGTCGTAATTAGATGTGTTACATAACGAAGGCCGTGTTAGAATGGAAAAGTGTGAGTGGCATTTTTAACGATCACAGGTGCATCCAGAGCGGAAGTCGACGAAACCACATGACATCCGACCAGATATTGGCTGGGGAAGCTTCAAGCAAAACAGAAAACGTTTCTCGGTGTTGTCCCTAATAGGGAGACTTCTGTGTAACAAATAAAACGTCGGAACTGTCTTTTTGGCACAAGGCCATACAGTATTAAACTTTTGCGCATGTATGGTGTCAATTATATAACTACTATTTTCTACGAGTTTGTTTGCAAGAGTAACATATTTGTTTTAAAAAATGTTTCCGAACATTTGTTGAAGGTTAACATAACGTTAACAAGTAATAACCTTCTTTATTATATAGTGTTATAATAAAAAAAAATAGTCTCAATCATTTGAAACGAAGTAACAATAACCACAGTAACCTGCTGACTTCAAATATGCTATCGATTTGGCTCAGAGATCAATCAATGACAACTAATCCGAATTCGAACAAACACAGGTATATTTTTGCTTACATATAGTTTTCACTATAATTCTTATTTACTTTAATGAATCACTTATTCAAGGATTATTAAATAATTGCTTGAAGCGATTCTAAGAATAAAATCAATGTCTCTTTTGCCCATTTTCTAAACATCACGATCAATGACAATCTTCAATGGTCACATAAGAGTAATGATTGACAACATTATACAATGGCGTTATTCAGTTCATTTTGTGTCTATCAAAACTAGTAGTATCCAAGAAAGCATGAAATTGAATTTCGGATACAAAACAGTGTTTATTGATGTGTAGACATGGGTAAGTCCGTGGCATTGCAGTGTATGGTTGTTAATAGTGCGACCAGAACATATTGAATGCAATGTTTGCCTTCACATATAGTTACTGAATCTTCGAAAAGATTGATTTTTCCGTGGAAATTTCTGAAAAGAAAATGTTCTTTGAAACTCTTTAAATAAATACTCGGATTTTTAAATATCGAACACAATTTGCAATATCTCTCCTGACACTAGAAACGGTGTGGTGTCGGCTAGTGTTAGTATTATACAGTTCGTATCAGCAGAAACGTCACTCATCTACATAGCCATAACTTAAAAATTATAAAAACAAACATCTAGGATTTCTTAAAGGCTGAAATAGTAACAATTAAAATTAAAGTTCAGTCAGTATATTTCGTTGATTTGGTGTGAGATCAACATCTTGCTCAATGACGTCAGTCACTTTAGTGTCAACCGACCAATATTAACATTGAGAATATCTTTGTGAAATCACCTATCTCCTCACCCTTCTTAGTTTGATTCGTACCATTCTTCTATCATAACCTTATACTATCTACTATCTCTTTACAGCTGTCTTGTTTAAACGTCGACTTGACATCACGATCTAAGCCTTAGTAATATTATGAATATTATTATTAGTATTATAATTGCTCTACTCTGGCCTTTTGGCTAAGATCAAAGTGTAGTATCTCTTCCGATAGATACTGCACCCCATAGACTGGTATTGTCTTGGCATTCGGAGCTTGATTTACGCCAGTCTATGGGTTTGTCCTGTGCAGTTCTAGGAGGTGCACCCTCCCAGGCTTCGCCTTCCGTCTTTGGGGAGGAGTAAGTTTATTGCTTACTGCCTGAGGCGCCCCTACCGGGGAATGTCGACGGGGCTGCCCAGGCAATTATTAATGGCCAGAGTGTTCACCTCTTGGGCGCTGGCTTTTCAAACCCCACTTTCCCGACCCGACCTTGAATCACATCTTACTTGTGGGAGTAAGATAAAACTGGCCTTGTACCTAACTCCTGGAGAGGAGTAAATCAATACTCTTTAAAGTATTGTGCGTATTTGAGCTAACTATAAACTATATAAGCTAAACAGATTCAATAACCACTATCAAAGAAAATCACACTATTCTCAATGAGCTAAACATTGTGATCAATCACAAAAAATTAAAAAAATGGATAAAACTGAACACACATAAACCAAGACTTAACTAGGATTAGGGTATTTTATATCACATATAAATATTTTATATAAAAATATTTTATATATAAATATTTCACATATAAATATTTTACATATAAATATTTTACATATAAATATTTTGCATATAAATATTTAACAAATATCTTGAATAAAACCAGTTGACTTGCTTATTAAACATACCGATTTGACGTCGAAGCCGTAATATTATTATTATTATTATTATTATTATTATTATTATTATTATTATTATTATTATTATTATTATTATTATTATTATTATTATTATTATTATTATTTACTCACTAGGAGTTATCACACTGGTCATCGTCAGTGATCGCCCACTGCCGACAACCTGTGGTATTCCCTGGAGTCTGAGTGACAACAAATCTCCTCAGACTTCCAGTATGCTCCACCTCTTTTCGTTCATCACCGCTGATAACCTTGCGGTAATCGCAACAGCCACCTACCAACGATTTCCCGCTGATAAGGGCCATTGGTTCCCTCTGGGGCCCGAGTGGCAACAAGCCTTCCAGAGCTGTCCGCGCTCTTCCAGTGGAGGTCTGGTTTGCGCTTTCCCTCCTCGACCCTCTGTCCATAATTTTCGTGGCGTCAGCCTATGCTTGCGCCTCTCTCGTGCGGTTGGATTATTATTATTATTATTATTATTATTATTATTATTATTATTATTATTATTATTATTATTATTATTATTATTATTATTATTATTATTGTGATTGTTACTGTTATTATTATTATTATTATTATTATTATTGTTGTTGTTGTTGTTATTATTATTATTATTATTATTATTATTATTATTATTATTATTATTATTATAGTAATAATAATAGCTTTGAAGTATTGAGCGCATTTAAGATTAAATAAAAACTATATAAGCTTATCAGAAACTTACATAAAACTATTTTACATATAAATATTTACATAAAAAATATACATTACTTACAGACTATGGAAACGTTTTTAACTATAGAGAAATTCCTTACAATCAACGGAAATAAAAGCATCAGAAACATATATTAGATAAACTGCAATTATGTACAAATGAATAAATAAATAAGAACATTTTTACAATTTTCTAACTGTCCGCTTAGTTGCTGACGGAATACATAAAACCGTTTGAATGAAGTTCTTGATTACACGATTACACTGACACTTATTATCCCAGGTTATTATCTTAGGTTCTGCAATTGTTTCTAGGTTGTTTTGGTGCATTTTTTTCAAAAAAGAAAACAATGATAGAAATCTAGTAGGTTAAAATTCGGTGAATGTGAAACGCGTCGTCTGAACCAGCCACTTCATAATAGTGTAAGTTGGGGGGGGGTATGCTATGCTGTAGAAATAACGCCTCTCTAACCGCATGCCACGACGGCCACAAAGAAACCTCTAGAATTTTCTAATCGCCACAATCTAACGTTCTTTAATGAACGCCATTGCCTCCCCAAATTCATTCTCACAACATTAATGTCTTATTATTTCTATGTTTCGGGATGGCGACCCACAAAGTACACTTCAAAGACTTTATCTCGTGAATGAGATCCTCAAAATAAAGAGGTCTTGCGGTTGACGTGGCCTGATACAGAGTTGGTTAATCACGGAAGCACATATTTTAGACAAAATCTGACATGACCGTGCCATTTTCTTGGATTATTTTGAAACGTTATTCTATTTTCCATCAGCTCTGAAAAATACAAAATAATCCTCCACACTATAATAAACACCAATGTGTATTTAGTGATATATAAATGCATATATGTGTTTCAATACCTTCACACAAAGTTGGCGTGTAAAACACGTGTCCTTTTCTAGCCCTCGGACGAAATCATTTCAAGTGTTGAGGGGAAAAGAGAAAGCGAATAGAAAAATGAGACAAACACCTCAGAATTAGCAGGCTGCCTGAAATTAATTCAGAAAGAACTTCTCCACTCTATAATAAAAAGAAAACGGTATATGTATTTTAAGGTCATCGGAAAGGATACCAATAATGTATGTGTAAACAATTAAACTACTTGCGTATATCTGTAAGTTTACATTAATATTATTTTAATATATCGAGATAAATAGCAAATGCGAACACTGACGAAGCATTATTATTTTCTCTCATTTTTGATCGATTGTGTACACTAGTATCATGGGTCTCGGCGGAGTTATCAACTTCCATAACGGTCACGCTTATACGGAGACATCCTGTATTTCCATTAGTAATAAATATTTTGTATCTGCGGGTCGGAAGCCGAAACTATACTATTGCTTCTGTTAATTGTCCTATTGTACCCTCTATTACTAATTGAGATTGTGCATATGTCTGTCTGAAGGCAAAAGTATACTATTACATCTACTATTGCTCAAGCCAGATTACTTTACTAATTCTATTACTAATTGACTCTCTTTCAATGTTAAATCCGGGGGTTAGTGTAGTATCTGTTGTTTTAATCATACTATCTTCCCAGATATTAACTCCTTTTCATGTTGTGTAGTGCAGAATCTTTTACGTTGCAATTAGGCTACCCCCAAGCATTACATTCTCCTTATGGGAGCCGTGTAGTATATGCTCGCCCATCATAATACCATCTTCCCTGACATTACTTGATTGTCGGGGTGGGATAGTGTAGTATCTTTTTTATGTCACGATATCATCATCCTAGGCATTACCGTATCCTTTTTTGAAAGGGTCTCGTATTTGTTCTCTTGTCCTGAAAACATCCTCCCCGGCATTACCTCCTCTTTCGAGGGAATATGTAATATATGTTCGTTCGTCACAGTAAAATCCTGCCAAGCATTACCTTCCATATGGGCGCAGTGTAGTATATGTCCGTTCTGTCATATATAATGGTATTTCTTTTTCTTTTAATTAACACTGAAATGTGATGATTGCTTCAAATACGAAAAGGAATAATAATATATAAAATACATAAGGTGTTTGAAGCGAGTTGAGAGTTAGGGGATCATTGACAGGATTTACTGAAAATAAACGGATAATAAAAAGTATAAATTCTCGCCATTGATGTCTGTTATAATGCTCAGCAATGTTGTGTCTAGGGTCGTGTATGTTATTAGAACGTAATTCTAAATAATCATCTGCCATTGAACACTTCTTTGGAAATTTGCAAAAATAATTTTATTGATTTTATGCAATGACAGATCTGCAATTATTTCAAAATCTATTTTATCTTTTGCATTTATTTTGGAAGATTTTTTTTTTAATTCGTTCTCATGAAAATTCGGACATTCGTTTAACGATATAACTGATTGCCATGCATTTTGTAAACAATTATGATAAAATTATAATTCTTAAATAACTAAAAATAATTCAAATGTTTAATTAATGGTTATCAATAAAGTTTAAGGTTGTTAACTATTAGGTCAATATTTATAAAGGCAAAGAGCCACTCGAAGATAATGGTTAATGAAATGGAATAATTGTCTGTCGGAAAATGAGGAATATGATGGGAGTACTTAAATTGATGAATCGTATAAACTAGTTTTATTACATATGGGACAGTTTATGACAGGTATTTGTCACATCTGATTTAAAGAGGGCTATATTGTAATCTGCAGAGAAGCAGTCCCGTTGTAATGTGTTTTACAAACAAAAGGAACCTCTGTTTAAAGTTTTACAATTAGGATTACGTGAAAGGATTTGACGTTGCGGACAGGAAGTTCAAAATGAGACGTGGCGAAGAAGAGAAACACATCTGCCTCTTTGGCCTGTGCGCTGACTGTATTCGGGTGTTGTTGTCCAAGCTCTGCTCTCGTTCAACCCCCCCCACACACACACACACACCCTGGAGTAAGCGAGGTGAAGCTCACGTGATCATACAAAAGCAAATAAGCAACGAAAAACATGAATCATTTAGCAACAATGTGGTTGGCATATTTTCTTTTTATATTTAATTTATTATAACAACTACCGGGGAAAAGAGGAATACAACTGTTATCATGAAAACGTATAAACGTGGAAGGAAAGAAAATAAATGTATTGTTTCTATTATTCTAAGTATGCTCTATATAGGTGTTACATCCCCACCTCACCCCCCACACACACATATATATATATATATATATATATATATATATACACTATTTTTAATTTGTTTGATTATAGACAAATGTGATCTATGCTAACGCAATATCCAGTGTACTAGATAATACTTACTGCCACGCAAAGGATTCGAATCAAATCACAAAGTAACTTTTGATTCTGCAGCCTGGTATTTAACCCCTTTGCCACTATGAATTACTATGAGAAAAAAGAGAATCCAATTCTATATGATGTCGAATCGGCGGACATATACAGTAATACAGTAAGCTAGTCACAACATTGTTTGACGGTATCAGCCGGAACTTAGCATAACGCGTAGATTGGCAGCTTATTATTAATTCGCTTAAAGAGGTCAGGTCCTTATTGAAACAGGGCTATAACAATATGTTTATATAAATATTTTGTATATATATATATATATATATATATATATTCAAAATTTAAGATCTGCAATTTCAAACTTTGCCACGTACTCATAATTCCCAAAGTATAACATTCTAATAAAATTTTCCACTTAATTTAAACCTAATGAATGAAGCGATGGTGGTTACTGCCAGAACTATAGAGAGACATCACCATCCACTGAGCATCTACTGGCGATCGTTTCAGAGATACGAACAAATGTTTCTGTCAACGAAAAAGATCAATGGGAATCGAAGAATTATTCCCACGCTATGCTCCACAAAGATGATTTAGCAATTATAAATTATTTTCTGAACACAAATGAATGAACAGTGTTAATTTTAAATATTAACTCTTTAGTAAGCGTGATAATAATACAACAATTGTGTGCATGTTCTGTTTATTTGTCTCCTCATGGAGGAAGGGCTAGACACAAGATCGGCTCGTAACGTGGGGAGAAATCAAGCTCCCTCAAAAGGAGAACTCTAATTGTGAAAAAGATAAACATTGCATCAGTCCAGAATAGCCAGGAGAGAAAAGATGGAGAGCTGCAGTACAACATACACCACACCCTGCTCCTTGACAAAAGTTCAAGGATATGTGCATCCCAATTGTTTTATCAAAGCTTCGCTTGCGAACAAATACAAAGAAGAGAAAATATCATAAATATTGAAACCTATTAATTGTTTGTAGTTAAGTTTTATCTTTGTCGTTTTTTTATAATGTCCGCTCGCAGTTTTAAAAGACAGATTCAATTCTTCGGGTACATGCCAGACTGAATCTGTTTAGGTACACAATATGTCTGATCGTCTCGAGAAACTGAAATTTGCAAATAAAAAACATGTCTCCGAGAAAATATAGTTTTACCTAGGCCTTGCTCACCAAAAACTATCTAGCTACCACCACTGACAATATGTCTTTAGTAGATTCCCATTAGTATTTAATATCAGCTGAACTCTTCCCTAATTATCCCGGATATCCTTTTACTAGAATCCCGAGTATTTGCGTTCTGTCACTGAAAGTAGATTTAATAGCCCGAGACGCTTCGTTCGCCGATAATTTCCTGTTTTCTATAAGTCTCGAGAACTACTAACTCTTTGTGAAGTGTGATCAGTTTTTTTACTAAATACAAGTTATTAATTCGTATTTTAGCAATTGTGGTGTGTTATCAAGATATAAAATAATATTTTTCACTAGTTAATTTTGTGTCATTCATATTTTTAAATTGAAACGGATACTGAGAAAAAGGTAACTTATTTTTTAATAAATTCAAAAGAAAGTGAAATGTTCAAACTACTATTGTGATGAATATAAATGAAACAAGTGATAGCAAGATTACAAATAATCCAAATTTTATATTCTCCTACAGTTCTGTTACATATAAATGGTTGCGTGCGTTTGGGTTCGTTTGTCTGTGTGTGCGTGTGTGTATGTGTGTAATTATTTTTATGGAAGTCGCTCCAGCCAAGGCATGAAACCACTTGATGTAAGGAGCTAAAACAAATAATACTTCAAGATCAAAAACTCGCCAAAAATAAGTGTTAGATAGATTCCGTCCCAGAAAAGAGCAATTCCTCCCCTTGTGTCAGAAAACATGTGATGACAAAGGACAAAATTAGGAAAGCGAAAGTTACGAGGCTGTCGATATTTAATCCAACATCTAATTTCTACTCTCCTAAAATTCATATACCGACCACACTCGAGATAATAATAACATGTTAAATTCCAAAGCAAAAACGTCTAGAATATTGAATATTTTATCAAAACTATTCTCAAAATCACTTAATTAAATAGAAAGGGATAATCAAGCAAATAATAAAATCTGCCTGTTTGGGGCGAATAATTTTGAAAAATCAATGGAAAGAGGTCAATGTAACTTGTCAGATAAACTTGCTGACCTAAAATAAGACGTAGCTTTAAAAATTCTCCGGACAATTTCGTTTTTATATTTGTCGCATTCTTAGATCGAAAATCGTTAATCCTCGCGATTTCCAACGGACTTTAAACTTAAGGCATTAAACTATGAAATCTCAATAGACACACGAAATAACGTGTAAATGTACGCAAACAGCTTATAAATTAAGCTTTTCAATTGTTTTATAAATCTGTTTTGGCGCGTTTTATTCGCTATATACACTTATTGTACAAGCTCTCTGACACTAGAAGACATCAAAAATCAATCTAATTCAAAGATCGAAATGAGCTAAATTTAGTAAACTTACTTTCAATTTCAACTTAGGATATCTTGTTGATTTTGGTAATAATTTTGATAACATTTGGGTGCAAACAACATTTTATCTTTTCCCTCTTTGTATATACAATTTATTCACTCGTGTCTTTAATAGTTCATAATCCATTTGGTACTATGGTTCCGCCTTTCATTTCACAATATTTAGACTAACTTTATCAAATAACTATTGCTTCCTTCATGATTTAATTTTTATTTGCCACAAGATGACATTACATTTGTAAATATTTCTCACTTGTTCAAAACCTGCATTTTAAGATTAATTTGACTTCTGTACAAATACCAAACACGACGACACATTTTCTAATTTCCAACAAACTTTGAAAAGTTATAGTTTGGTGGCTAATCATGAGACTCACCAAAATTGGTACCATCTTTATGTTTTTTCAAAGATCTATGCTCATAATTAAAAGTTTTAGGTATAAAGAAAATAGCATTATTGTTTCGAATATACTCGGCCTTTGTGTTGACGGCTTTTGACAAACATCACAAACTGATTTGTTGCATTACGGCAAAATACAAACACCAACACATATTTGTTTACATATATGCATATTGATTTATTAGGTTTTATGGAATTCCAAATATCAATATTTATGTCTGCAATTTTTTCGAAATACATTTAATATTTACATAATTTCATTATATTTCAATTCTGAAATTGTTTTGTTTTATTTAGGAAATGTTTTTATTTTTCTGCCGGCCAAGTGGCATTGATGTAATGATATGAACTAATTTTATAAACATTAACATTACGGAACGTACCCGTAAACTTTTTGGGTCATCCCCACTATAACTATTAGTTCTACGTTAATTTAATTCAAAATTTCATAAAGTCTCGCACATCTGTTAAGATATTCTTTTTGCATGACTAAAAATGAACATTGCTTCTATATTATTCGTCTGAAGCCACTGTTTCTTTAAATACTCATAGAGACAGAACATCATATTGACTCAACTAACTGTTAGATGGGACAAGGGAAATACATAGATGTGTGACTTGTTCAGATAATAACAAAGAATGGTTAATCAAAAGAATCACAATATATTTCTTTTCAAATATAACTAAATCCGAGACCAAAGGAATAAAATATCATCTATTCTGTGTTGTTAAGTATATCTTAAAATTAGCCTTAGAGAAATAAACGTTTATTAAATCAGTGTTCGTATAATGATTGATAAATAATAAATAAAAATAAAATTGATTGCAAAAAGTTTTAATTTTATTTAATGATAGACATTAATTTTATCTGCTTTGCCAAAACCTACATCAAACTAAATATAGTCCATATTACCGTCCATTACGCCTTGCAGCTCTACTTCAGAATATATTTTGATCACGGAATTAGTCTAGAAGTTAATCTTACACGTAAAAATACATAAACATATCGACAGTTCTTTTGCATAGAAAAAGATATATATTCTAATATGTTTACCATGGATTTGTTTAAAACGAATCATCTCCTTGTAGGATATATATATATATATATATATATATATATATATATATATATATATATTCCGGCCAGCCTTCTTGATTGTGTGGACCAGCAAGCCTCACTTCTTGTCCCTTGACCTTACTTTCGGAGGCTTGTGCGACAATAGCCCATAGCGCACTGTGAAACTCTGATCACCTTGTGGTAATGATTTATATCACTTAAAAATATCGTTCCAAACGGTGAGATATTACAAGCTGCTGATTAGGAATCCATCAGAGATCACATCAGAGACGCCTCATGGAGTGAAACTTTGATCTTTCTACTGATCAGTGCGTAAATGAGTTAACCGAATGGGTCAAAGCAAGCATTGAAGCGTATGTCCCCATGAGAAAATTCTACAGCAAGTCAAACTCACAACAATTGCCTCCATCGAATTGTGCAGCTGCTATTGCTCAGAGGCAGCAAGCATTCAGACAATTCACCCACCACAAGTCTACTACAAATAGACAGAAACTTATAGTGTCAAGAAATAATTGTAAGACTGTAATAGATGAAGCAAAGAGAAAGTATACATAGATGACCAGAAAACGCATTCAGTCACAGAAACTAGGTACTTGCGATTTCTAGAAAATCTTCAATAGTGTAGTTAACAATGACAGATGAACAATTCGCCCGCTATCCCACCACAATGATGTCGTTTGCACGGCAACTGATGAGGCGGAACTACTTGCTCAGCGTTTCGTCTCTAACTCGATGTTGGACTCCACAAACTACTCTCTCCCAAATTTCCCACTGCGGAGTTAAGTCACACTTGATGCTCTGACCGTCAGCCCATCTCATGTCAAGGATATCATAAAATATATTGACACATCCAAAGCATGTAGGCCTGATCTTATACCAGCAATAGTAATAATGGAATGCTCTGTAGAACTGGCTACTGTCCTCTCCAAACTCTACAACAATTGCCTTGCCGAATTTTGCTTTCCTGATAGCTGGAAAATTGTCTCTGTCTTCAAAGATGCTGGCGATGGAACTGACCCTCAGAATTATCGTCCTATTAGCCTAATTCTGATCTTCGCTAAAATATTTGAATCTTTAAACAATCTAGCGATAGTCCGTCACCTCGTTTATGCTAAACTTCTTTTTCACCAGTGGTATAGATTTAAGCCAGCACGGTCTACTGCGGATATCCTAACGGTCATCTCTGAACGCATATACCATACACTGGACAGGGCAGTGAAGCTATGACGGTAGCGCTTAATATATTAAAAGCCTTTGACAAGGTCTAGCATAATGGTCTTCGCATAAAAATTAATTCATATGTTATTACTGGGCGAGTGTTTAATATAATTAGAGTATTCCTTTCCAACAGAAAGAACCACATGACATAAATGCGGGTGTACCTCAGGGATGGATCCTTGGACCATTATTGTTCCTGATTTTAATAAACGACCTTCCTGATGACATCATGTTTGAGATGGGTATATTTACTGACGATACCACGCTCTACTCTCGTCATGTTGGTAAAATAGACGCGCACATATTCGAGGCAATGGCTGAAACCTTACGAACTCTCAGGTGTGAGTAGTTTTTTAGCATGGTAGGGGGAGGTTACCCTTTTTGCAGCAGCCTTGGCGATCTCTTCTAAGTATTTGTTCCAAGTCATGTTACCTGTGAATGTAAGGCAAACGTGTTATATTTGTTGAAGGGTTTCTTGTAGTTGTTGAAGGAAATGAGCTTTGTCTTAGCAGCATTAAATACTACCATCCATTTATGACCCCATTCCACTACAGTCTGGAAGTCACTTTATAAGGATCTAGCCATTTCCTCGGATATGTGCGCGCCCATTTTACCAACATTACGAGTATATAGCGTGGTGTCGTCAGTAAATATACCCATCTTAGACAAAATGTCATCAGGGGGGTCGTTTATTAAAATCAGGAACAATAAAGATCGAAATATCGATCCCTGGGGTACACCTGCATTTATGTCATGTTGTTTGGATGAAAAGCCATCGAAGACAACCTGAAACTTTCTGTTGGGTAGGAAGCATCTAATTATATAATCTTTTAGCATAGCAGTATATTTTGCTTTGTCGTATTTTGACGGGTAACTCTTTGCACGCAAGAAGTTTGGTCTAATTCTATCAGAATCTGTGAGATCTCAAACTGAACTTATATATATATATATATATTTATTTAATTTGGTACAGAAAAATTAGTACAACATTCGTACCGTCGGTTTCAAGCACGGAAAGACCTAGCCATCCGGTTCTCTTCAGCTTCTGTCGTCATCTGTTTCGGAAATGTAAAGTCACGTGACACTCTCGTTGGGACGACTTTTTGGGCTAAGCGTTTTGTGTATTTTGGTTTGAATTCAAATTTAGTGTAAGGAAACGGTTGAGATATAAAACTGGAGGAGATATGAAGAGATATAAGAATATAAAAATAAAGTAAAAATTAAAATTAAAATAAAAATAAAATAAAAATTAAAATTAAAAAAAATAATTAAAAAAAAATAAAAATAAAAAACAAGAATAAAACAATAATAAAAAAAATGTTTCTTTATAATTCCCGTGAGTCAATTTTATGAATTTTGTATATTTGGCCGTTACTGTTTTGGGGTTTAATGATGTGCGTTCTAAAGGGAGAGAGAAAAAAGAAGAGAGAAAAGATTAAAGGGAAAACCGTTACTTAATTTCGTGTTTAAATTCTTGACTTTTAGTCAACCCGAGGACATTTAAATAAAGGAATCGCTCGGTCTAAGGGCAGTAACTCTGTTGGAATTTTAAAGGGTTTGAAGCCGTTTCAATTGGTCTGTTTGTGAGATTAGTCTTATGACCGAGAAATAATATTGTGAAATATGGGTGTTATCCTCTTATTGAGTGGAGAAATACTTTTGTGAAAGTTGAAGTTTTTGCTCTTGAAAATTAATGTGGATATGGGTTGATTAAGTTATTTGTTCGTATTTTTTAATTTTATGGAGTGGAAGCAGAGGCTTTTATTTGTATCGTTCAGTCCAGTTTATGAGTAGTGCTTGTCTCTAGTGGATACATCCCTTGAAGATTTCATCGCGAATATTCAAACAGGCTATATTCGGATCAATGATGGCCCTTGAAATGTGGTATTTTTAGCGTCACATAGAGGACATATGTCTATTGCTGGAGAGAAGGATGGTTTTCTCTCAATTACTTTCTATTTGATGGTGAATGATGTATTTTCTTCTTTAAGTTGCCATATTCGGGTTGCGAGTGCCGTATTTGCCTTGTTTTTGTATCTGAAGGTGTTTCTGTGTGCGTATAATCTTTTCATTGAAGCTTCCCTGCGTCATGCCAATGCATTTTTCTGCTCTACCGGTATTTTGGTTTGTGACGGTTGCTTCATATATGAGTGAATCGATTTTGCAATTCCCCTCTAGGAGGGGCAGTTGTTTTTGTCTTGGCATGTGAAGCCTGCGTTTGCAATTGCTTTGGGTTCCGCAGATATGATTTTTCTGATTGAAGGGGCAGTGGAGTAGCTAACCTTAACAGAATTTCTGTTAAAAAGTGTGTGTAGGTTATTTGTGGGTGGGAAATGTTTGTCAAGTAATTTGAGGAAAAGGTGGCCTAACATTTGTCTTGGTATTGGTGGAATTGGTGGGGAAAACCAGATCACCAATATCCTTCTATTCCGGGTCCCCCGTGGTTAGTCTCGGGTGAGGGTGTATGAGATCTCTTCTCTGAACCCGCTGTCGTGGAGTGCTTTGTTGTAATAGGATGCTGCCTGGTTGAAAATTTCGGGACTGGATGAGAGGTTTTAAATTCTTTGGCTAATATTATTGACTAACTTTTTAAAGATAGTGGGGGTGGCAGGATCCCTTGTGTATGTATTGCAGTGTTTCATTGGGCTTGTGGAAGGGTTTGTGTGTATTGTTTTTGAAGTTCAGTGTGGTATCTAGGAAATTTACTTGGTCTAAATTTGTTTTAATGGTGATTTTGAAACCGAGATTATGGAAGATGCTTGTTAATTCTTTTCTAAATCTATCTAATGTATTTCCGTGGTGATTGCGTGACAGGCAGAGTCCGTCATCTCTGTAAAAACCAAAGAAATGGTCTGGGAATTTAATTTGGAGCGTATCTAATATGAGCAAGCCGACTGAGTCGCAGATGTCTGCACTGTCGTAGGACCCCATTGCCACATCAAATGGGTCCTCTGGGTTAGATTTTCTTAACCCGAGCTCTTCCCTCGAAGAAAAGAAGGGTTTGTCTTGCTTGTAGTATTGTGTCCCTTTCTATTTGACTGATGTTTGTGTGTAAAAGTGCAAAAGGTTAAGGCCTTATCTAGGGTGTCTTTTGTTATGATTGGGTAGAAGTCTACTATGTCGAATTGTGTGAATTTGCATTTGTGTTTTTCTTGTATGTTATGGAACCAATTTAGGACTTAATTAGTATTGCCCCAAAGACTTAGGTTTGTTTTTTCCTTAATTTTATAAACTATATTTTTAACAATTGATTTACTTGCTAGTCCTAATTAGCTTTTAGCTGAGTTGATTAGTCTGCAGGAGAGTTTATTTCTGAAGTTATCTTTGTGGTCTTTTAAAGTAACAAAGGCCTTCCTCTTTTCTAAGTAGTTAATATATATATATATATATATATATATATATATATATATATATATATATATATATATAACATATATATATATATATATTTATATATATGTAAACATACAAACAGATACACATTGGTCTTGATTATTAAGTAAATTATTTTGTTTATTATTATTGTTATTATTATTATTATTGTTTTTGTTGTTATTATCATTATTTTATCATCATTGTTTGATTATTTTGCTTCTCTTCTAAAATCTTTTCATTTATTTCTCCATTGTAGGTAAGTAGTTTCTCCTGGAAAGATCCATTTATTGTTCCTTGCTTGAATCGAGATTCATATTTGGTCGAGTCGAGCTGACGAGTCGTGATTCATGTGAGTTACACTTTGCTTGACTATTAGTGTTCAGACGCTTTTAATATTCATTTATTATTCAAATTTCAGCTGTTTTTAATTTCTTTTGTTTTTATTTTTCTTGCTTGATTGATTGTAACTATAATGCCTCATAACATATCATTAAATAAAATCAAGTCCTCCACGTAAAAACGTGAACTCAGTGGCAGCTTGTCCGCACTCACGGTTTGGCCGCTATGGTGTAAAAAATAGTTGTATTCATACTACAACATTCGTGCATCTGGATGAAAGGAGATAAATAAATAGAATTGTTCTTTATAAACACATTGTTTTCTGGAATCCCCTTCCTCATTGACTTCAAAGGCGCTAGGTAGTGAAAAACACGAGTTCTGTTTCTACTCGGAGACTAGCCGCATCGAAGGACCATTTTTGTTTTAACCCACACATTACCGTGCAAGCTGCCCCCGATGTCGGAGAGTTACTATTGATTACGAAGAAGTGCACATTTGTAATATTAATGATATTTATATGAGTAATTAGCATATCGAACTACAACTAATATGTGAATAAATGGGAAGAGTTTAAAGGAAGTAATGACAGAGATACGTCAGACGTATGTTGACGGCTTTGGCTATTCCTGTGAATATATGGATGAGAAACGCTCGTTTTGTGTGTAGTTTTCATTCCTTTTCGATGATGAGCCTACCTGGATATACAATAAAAATAGAAACTATAATGTAGATTATTTGGATGATTCGGACTACTATTGTCATATTGGTTGTTAATTTCACAACATTTCGTTCTATGTAACATCCGAAGTTCTTCATATACGTCTTTACGTACTCAGGACAATTTTCCCCGAATTCTGGAACCTATACTGAATTTCGAACAGAGGTATTTATTTAATGCACTGAGGTAGGTGATTCTTGTTTAGTCAATCATTACCGAGTATATGTGTCAACTAATTTGTATTTTATTCTAATTTATTATGACCTATTTTTTACTAATAAGTCAACACTTATCAAGAGTATGAACATCATCGAGTATAATGTGATGGATGGATTAAGTGTTGAATGATGATGAGAGAATTGAATATCTCAACATATCACCCATTCAAAACAATAGCTGATTTAGAAAATAGCAATTATTCTCACTTTGTCAGAAACATGGAATATGGGACCAAAGGACAAAATATGAGGCTGCAAGAGCTACGAGGCAGCCGGGGGTAAACCCAAACTCCATTTCTAATCTCTTTAAATCGCATGTAGTGAGGATTGAACCATCAACCTTGAGAAGGTTGTAGTTTAGAACTGATTGTACTGGACGCCAGTATCCGTTGCATCACGGTTCCATGCTCAGATTATATGAATTAGCAAACCTTGTCTAAAAGGTTATGAAACATATGAGCTATGATTACTTAAATGAATAAATGCGAAATATTTTTCTAATTATCTTTACTATGTTTATATCAAAACACGTTACGTTTATTTCATTCAATAATACATTTATTTAATTTCAAACACATTATATATATAGCCAACCGAACGCTGCGTAAACACATTCATCCCGATGCTTCATCAGCATAATAATTTTATAAACACCTTCTTATAAATTAATAATCTAGATAATTCATTTCGGTTTTCGTTCTACAGTTTTCTTATATATATATTCAAAAGTTTTGTTGATATTAATGTTATAATTATTCGTAGTAGTAATATTAATTTCAACGATTTTAAATAATTATTTTTAAATTCGAATAACTTCACATTTAAGCATGCGTGTGTTTACACGAATCAAAAACTTAGATTACCTGAAATAATTTATTTAAAAAAATGACACTCCGCATTGAACGCAATAACTAACAAAGTTTTTCTTTAGATATACACTTTATCTTTAAAACTAAATTTGTTGTTTTTGACGACAACGACGACAACGACGACGACTCAATAGTCGTCGTCGTTGTCGTCGTTGTTGTCGTCGAAAACAACATAATTATATTTGCTATAATAAAGAAAAAAGAAAACTTCCTCACCCCTGTCAGCTTTTAAAACAATAAAAAAAATAGATTCATGTTTTTAAAAACACTTTTTTTCTGTCTTCTAAATGAATAAATGCCAAAGTTTCTTATCCATTTATCCAAACTATATTAACATAAAAAGACCAATTATTTAGGGATGAGTATAGTTAAAACAATGTGTTTACTCAGAGACTGCCATAATTTTAATAACAAACTTTGATAAATTTGTAGATTAACACCCTCAGCTAAGTGTAAACAATGTGATTCTACTTTTAGCGCCATTCATACTTATTAAGACAGTTAACTAATATATTTTAACACTAACCCTAAGTCTGACTGGCAAGGTCGTAAAACCACACGTAATTGCCGAAAAGAGTGGACACCTACCCCCCCCCCCCCAAAAGAATAACGCACATAATTTATCTCCAATAGCAAAAAAACAATGGTTAACTGTCATAAAACCCTAGAATTGTCCAGATATAGAGGATCATTTTAAGTTAAATTTGTATGTGACACTGATGCCTAACTCTACATTCTAAAATATTTTTGTTGTTTTCTACTTTCGCCAGGATTTTCTGGGTATCCACACCTAATCGCCTAAAAAAGGTAGAATCGTATTTGGGGGTGTAGCTGAGGGTGTTAATCTATAATAATACCAACACTTTTAATTTTTTTTACATGAAAAATAAGGTATTTAATTATTTAGATAATTTTAAAGAAGCTATTTATTTCATTTTCACGCGAAAGAATAACACCACTAAACTCAATTGCTTAAAATTAGAATAAAAAATGGGCGTACAGTTAAAAAATATAAGATTTAAAAAATAAAATATGGGTAAATTTGCAGATTTACACACTCCGCTATCCCCCACCCTAAATATATTCTGCTTTTTAGGCGATTACGTGTGAACACCGTGGAAAATGGAAAGAAGAAAAACATATTTTAGAATTTAGAGTGATGGATCAGTTTCATTTATATTTAACCTAAATTGTACGTTTTTCTGTGCGTTATTTTTTTTTCGTGGGGCAGGAGTCCACTTTTTAGGCGATTACGTGTCATGGTTAGTGTTACAAATATATTACTTAATTAATTCAATTAATTACTGCCCAGAGGGCGGGTAGGTTTTGCTAGTTTCAAATAAAAGTATTGTCAGTTGTTTTGATCGGCCAGAGTAAACGGTGAGAATACAGGTCATGTATAAATAAACGAAGATTGAAGCATTATACAACTTCACTCCTTCTACGTTGACCGAGAATAACCTTATGGTTAACAAGCGGGCCATGTGTATTTAAAAGTTTCTTTTATTTTTGTAACTGACTTTTGCCCCCTTAAATGATGAAGTCAGAGTTGATTTACACACTCGCACAAACATTTACTATACCTTATAGACTTAGTTGCTAGATGATCTACGCTAACCGATGACGCATATATGGAATCGGATAACTTGGAACTAATTTTATTTACCATTGTTGTGTTGGACTGTAGCGCGAATTGATGTTGTTCTACTAGATATTTCTTTTTTTTTTATTATTTACGAATTTTAAATAACGCCTTGGCACGATTAGTAAGGTTTATCACGTTCACTGTAAAAATACAGGGCACCTGTTGATAAAAAGTGCCAAATTTGTATATAATGTATCGGTAGACTTTTTTGTATATTCAAGTTGAGGCCTTATAGAAATTCATTGTGAAAAAAAAACCTTGTGTTGCAATTATTTTGGCCTTTTGTAAGAGTTGCGGCTTATTTGGTTGAACTCTTTGTTCTTACAACCATCAAAATCTGAACTCAGAAATATATCGATGGAAATCATAGAATACAAAGATCAAACGAGCCATGTATTAACTCAATAATTATATATAATATATTCTGATCTGGAATGATAAGCCGGAACAATAATTAATAATTGTACATATACTTTGCCGATAAAGGACTTGCCATGCTTTGTTCTGAGAAGGAAACCTTTGAGTTTCATTTGTATTGCACAGCTCGTTTCTCTTTCGACTAAGTTTTCAAGTGCGCTTTTTCATTAGTTTCTTATGAAGTTTAAAAATGACCTTTATATTGAACCTGCGAGCATATTTAGACATGGAAGTAGAAGTATAGATAGCAAACAGGCTGAATAGTTGAAGTTTTATACAAATTGACCCCAGAAATGACCACCCATGTAATCGTTTAGAGAGTTTACACTCTTCTTTTCCGATCTAACCATAACTGGAACAAATACACTTCAGTTCATGCTTGACTGGTTCACCAAGTTTAAGCTATGAATGTCAAGCATAATCTGTTATATCGCAATTCAGTGACATGCAGTAACACTTTGCTGATCTCTATCAGAAGGAGCTGTGGTCGTGAATGTAATTCACACCTAAAGGACCTTAATACCCCCGATTTTTATATGTGAGTTTATCTCAAACGTAATGTTCATAGAAACAATCTTAGACTATTCCTGAACTGAATAAGGCTATCACAACCAAAAGCAAGGCGCTGCTAAGAGAAGAGTGCATCAGAGTTATTAAACGTCATATCCAGATGCCCTTATCATTGAACGGCGAGAAACAAAGATTGTTAGACATGCATCACTGAAACTTGGTGTGAACGTCAGGCATAGACTAAAGTTTATTTGTACCACGTATTTTTGGATTGCAGAATGAATTATGTCACTCTGTATTAAACCTATTTAGATTTTTGGATGGCATACAGAGATACAAATTAGCATACTTTCATAATAAGTATTCGTAATACTAGTTTGACTAGCTACCTCACTAGTAGCAATCTCGTTCAGCTTTTATCTGTTCAGACCATATCAAACGCTCATAACCCCGGAGGATTGGTCAAAGTCCAAACAGACATATCGGCGTTTGAGCTAGTTGTTTTATAAAAGTCTACACAGCTATTAACCTGTTATACTGTACTCAGTAAAATATTCAGACTTAGCATTAGAAGTATAGAGAGTAAAATAATCGAATATTATTTAAAATATTATATATAACTTATCGAGGCTTTTGCTGAAAATTAAGCAAAATAATTATTATTGTTCCGATGGATACTGCACCCCATAGACTGGTATCGTCTTGGCCTTTGGGGCTTGATTTACGCCGGTCTATGGGTCTGTCCTGTGCAGTTTTAGGAGGTCCACCCTCTCAGGCTTCGCCTCCCCTCTTTGGGGAGGAGTAAGTTTATTGCTTACTGCCTGAGGCGCCTCTACCGGGGAATGCCGACGGGGCTTCCCAGGCAATTTTTAAACCCCACTTTCCCGACCCGACCTTGGGTCACATCTTACTTGTGGGAGTAAGATAAAAACTGGCCATGTGTCTAACTCCTGGAGAGGAGTAAATCAATACTCTTTATATTCGGTTAATATAAGATAGTAGTATAGTAGCAATTTCGTTATTGCTCAAATATTTTTCTCTAGACGAAATCAAACAGAATTAACTTCATTAAAAGCCTATCTCCGCGTTATAATTTGTGTAGTTTCTTTATAGAAGTTGGACTGCGTTTTGCCCATTATTGGAAATCCATTGTAATAATTTGACATTCAACATTTTAACTCTAGATTGCTATTTGAGAATATTAAGATAATATTAATCCATTTTATGAGTTTTAAAAAATATTCTCCGGTCATTTTTTTGCGATCCAATCACGTTACGTAATAATGTTAGTAATGTATCTGAAATCTTAAACAAACGAAACATATCTCAGCATTCAATATCTGAGGAGAGAAGAAGATTGTGAAATCAAATTACAAAGGAAAAAACGGTAAGAAAGAAAGATTGAGAAGATTTACTGACTTCTAAAAAGAGAGCGTAGGAGACGGGAGAAAGAAAGAGACGGGAGAAAGAAAGAAAGATAGAAGGATATAGCGATAGAAGAGAAAAGACTGAAAATAAAAAGAGAAATAGAGAGATAATATAAATATAGTAATGTGGTAAGTAGTAAAGAAATGTCCATTTCGAAAAAAGATTACGTAAATAGGAAATTTCTACTCGGAATTAAGTTTAGGAATTGTGCTAACGTGTTTCAGAAAGTGACGTAACGAAAAGGAAGTCGGGAAGTAAGACGTGAGGAAAAAGAGAATGCTCCGTCTCTTGGCTTGTGTCTGTCAGAGAGAACGGATGAGTTTTTTTGACATCCTCGCCCCAGGGGGATTGGATGGAATATATCATATTACTATATACTGTAAGGATGCTAATAATAATTCCAATAAGAATGAATTAAAACATAGTAAACCTTAAAAACGAATATGCGCTGTTAGTATTATCACGACAAGACACAACTATTACAATCGTTGATCCCATAAAAAAACAAATCCAGGGGGGGGGGACTCTATAGAAGCAACTGTTTATGCTGTTGCTGCTGCTGCTACAATCTACATACATTATGCCTATGATTATTACTGCTGTTACGACGTGTCATCAATACACATCTGTTTAGGCGTTCTGGCAATGTTTGTTGCGATCCGATGAATTGGTCCGACTACTATACAACATGAAAAAGACAGATAGAAAGAGAAACAGAAACAGAACGTTAAAAATAGATTTGGAAGAGGGAAGAATATATTAATAGATTAATAAGTATAGAGAGGGGGGATTTAGAAAAAAGAAGAAGGTTAAAGACAGACATAAAACAGGCAATTAGAATAAATTGAAATGTTAAAGACAGACATAAAACAGACAATTAGAATAAATTGAAATGTTAAAGACAGACATAAAACAGACAATTAGAATAAATTGAAATGTTAAAGAAAAAACAAAAAACAGGAAGAGAAAGGACGAGGAAATGAAGAGACCCACAAATTAAAAATCCACTTGCATGAATAATAATTATAAAATCAGAAAGAAATAGGAAGTAGTGCATGAAAGAAATGAAAGCAAGAAAAAAATAATATGATAAACACATAGAGAATAAAGATGAAGAGAAAGAGAGAATAGCAGGAATGAGAAGGCATTTGCGAACAAACGATGGGTGCCGCGAAAGTAATTATTAATCAAACAGCGAGCTTAATCACCAATTCTAAAATGGCTGCTGTGGTTTGAACTCCTGGTTATCTTCACGCTGAAACTCGACTCGCTTTGATGTTACAGATTTGGAAATCTTTCCAGTATTTAATAACATCCAGAAATTACTGCTCAACTTAAATGAAAGCTTAATTTCCTGGCAAAAACGTATTCTTTCCGAAAATGTATTTTTCTCTTAATTACAAGGACAAGACCACACCATCAACGTTTATATGCACTTTTCTCAGATCGGAATAAAATTACGCAGACACACACACGCACACACATCGACACATACAAATGATATATATATATATATATATATATATATATATATATATATAAGTAAGGAAATCAACATCTTTGAAGCACGGATTAAAATGTATTAAAGTGAAATATTTTGAAAATCAACAATCGTGCAATTTTAAATCAAAAATTCATTTATTTAATTGTTTTTTTAGGGGTAAATCTTTCCAGCATTTAATAACATCCAGAAATTACTGCTCAAATTAAATGAAAACTTAATTTCCTGGCAAAAATGTATTCTTTCCGAAAATGTATTTTTCTCTTAATTACAAGGACAAAACCACACCATGAACGCTTATATGCACTTTTCTCAGATTGGAATAAACTTACGCAGACGCGCGCACGCACACAGACACATATATACACACACACCGACACACACAAATGATACATATATATATATATATATATATATATATATATATATATATAAGTATGGAAATTAATGCATATGGTAGAAATGCTTTTTTCAAAAGAATGAAAATGTGACTGCGTTATTATTTCAAGTATTTTGTTGCATGCTTAACCAATAATTCTATACAAATAAATCTATATCTCTCTCCCCCCTCTCTCTCTCTCTCTCTCTCTCTCTCTCTATATATATATATATATATATATATATATATATATATATCGTACATGTATTGTATTAGTTTCTGTAAATGTAAATCCGGAGAAACTCAAGTGTTTATAAAAAGTGCTCAATAACAAGTAGAGCTGTTTATAAGTATAAATTCTTATTTATACAAACATTATTGGTTACATATGTGCATACATGTTTCGGTTGCACTTTTCCCAGAAAGTCAACCTCATCAGACCAAGAATTTTCGACAAATGGATGGATTTGAAGAATTTTCTCTCCTAAATAAATCTTTTTGGGGTTTAGTTATTTTCTATTTCTTATGAATCCGATACTAATTCATAAGAAATAGAAAATAACTAAACCCCAAAAAGATTTATTTAGGAGAGAAAATTCTTCAAATCCATCCATTTGTCGAAAATTCTTGGTCTGATGAGGTTGACTTCCTGGGAAAAGTGCAACCGAAACATGTATGCACATATGTAACCAATAATGTTTGTATAAATAAAAAATTATACTTATATATATATATATATATATATATATATATATATATATATATATATATATATAAAATGACGTAATACATTCTGAGTGTTTATGAAGTAAACTTTGTGTTATTTTATTTTGTCCTTATATCTTATACAATAATTATTAATCTAGGTATTTAAAGGATTTTATTCTACGAATATTAAGTATTTCGTTTATATGTTCACATTTCTTTAAATTTATATTAACTTTTGTGTAAATTGTTATTCGTCTGTTATGATAAAATGTATTTATTAAGATACAAAATATTAGAATTCGATCTCTTAACAAATAATGTATTACAAACTATATATATTATGTGATCTAAAGTTTTTAGTTCATATTAATTAATTTACTTATATTTATTTAGATGTTTAATTGACTATTATTAGTTTCAATTTATTTATTTTACACATTTAATATATTTTAGTTAAACAAGAATATTAGCAAGAATAATTAAAATGAAAAAATATAATAATTATGGTTACGAAAGTGTAGGAAAATCTATATAACAAAGGCAAATTCAAACATAACTTGAAAAAATATAAGTTAAAAAAATTAAATTGAATGCAATTGAAAATTATATAAATAATATGATTAAACACATTCGAAAATTATGGGATGATGAATGGTAATGAATAGTTAATATCAGTTAATTTCAGTTAACATACGTATGAATTTGTGTATTGTGTCTTTGAATCAATACAATGGAAACTAAAATGAAAATAAATTATATATATTTTAATATATCAAAATAATAAAGAAAAATAGGAAATTAAATTTAAAAAATAATTTTAATTATAAAAACAAATACATTTTATGTAGATGTCTGAATGAATAGAAAATATGTAATAGAAGCTTTAAGCAAGGGAAATAAATCTCATGGGTTAAATGCATGAGCTGTTTCCTTTTAATAATCTTGAAAATAATTAAGGCAGTTTTGAGCCAAATCTGCGTCATATAGATATTAAATAAAAGAAAAACTCTAACTAAAAGTAACTTAAACCGGAAATAGAATAGTTATTCCCTGCAATCTTCCAGCAAAATAGTAACGTGGATGATATATATTTTTACAAGTAGATAAAAAGGGGGAGAAAATGAATATAAAAACCGTTGGCCAATTTTTTAGTTTATTTATAAATCTGTTTTCATGAAAAAGTAAATCAATTATAAACGCTCTGATGTGTCATGAGGAAGTGCGATCATATAATATCGACATTTTAAAATAAATGTTGACCGTATCTGCAGTTTTTAAGATAAACTGTGTATTGTTTTCGGTAAAGAAAATAAAATTGAAATAGTCATTGGTTCATTTTTTCGGGATGACGGGTTTTGAGGGATTAGAATCACTAAAGAAACTTGTTAAACATATTTTAAGTCAGTTTATATTATATTCCAATAACCATGGTTTTATTTTATTATTTTTATTTTTTCACATTTCCAAAAATAAAAAATTTCCGTGAGATATATTTTTTACGGTCCGTTTCATTTGTCTCGTGCCAAACAACATTTTTTATGTCAATATCGTCTCTGCAACACTACAAAATACAGAAAAATTCACAAACAGTAAAAAGTATATATATAGTAAATATATATATATATATATATATATATATATATATATATATATATATATATATATATATATGTATGTATGTATATATATAGTTTTTGTGAGTAATTTGTTCATCGGAGTTAACCCGATAAAACTACTGCGTTCATGCAATAGTGCTCAATAACAAGCACGGTTATAGTTTGGTATACATTTTTTATAAAAACATAATGACTACACATACGCATATATGTTTCGGCTTTAGGACTTAGCCTCACCAGGTTACGTTGAACAGTGATGATGCTAAAACAAACGAATAGTCATGAGTGAGGTTGTAGCCAAAAGATGTATGCACATATGACGCCATTACGTTTGTACAAATAAAAATATTGCCATGAAAGTTCAACTTCAAATAAGACAGTAGATCTTGCACAAACAAATGGCCCAGATGACTGTAACAATAGATCTCCATAACAATTGTAAATACTTAAAAGTTGATTCTTTTAGCACTTTACGGTAGAGTCGATCCCTAGAAGTGGATTGTATGTCTTTATACACTGGGAATAAACTTAAATACAAGTCCAAATGAAAAGCGAATTGTCAGGATCGTGTCCACCACGAAACTACCTTAAAATAAGCTACTTGTAATCATCTGGTATTCTTATATATAGTATAACGCTAGTTTTTTTTCATTGACACACGTGTTTCTCTAGTTAAAATGATTATTAAATTAAACGGTTTTATTATTTTCTACAGAGCTGCGAAAATCCACAAAGCGAAAAATGAGATCCGAAAATAATTGTAACGCGCTAATGAAGACGGGCCGCCTCAGGCTGGTATCAGTTTAACTGGTGGTGCACTGGGTCTTACACTTAATCGAAAGTCTAATTTGTAGTTGGAACTCGAATCTTTTACTTTTATGGATCGGATATGTTAGTTTATGTTTCTTTTATTTGAGATATTCTATGTTCTTCGAACTGTACATAATTAATAAAGCTGCCGAATAAGTGTTAAAATTATCGCTGTTTATTTAGTTATTCAGCGGTGGCCGGGATTTGAGTTGTAAAATACTCGAAGCCCGGGGTTTCGAATAACGCGACCAGTAGTGGATAGTTATATCTCTATGCTGATGAGTCCTGATTAAAAATGAACGAAACGTATACGTACATAGATAATAAACAAAACAAATATATATATATATATATATATATATATATATATATATATATATATATATATATATATATATATATATACATTATATTTGCATATATATATATCGATCAAAAGCGCATCATCCATAATTATCAAAGATTAGTTAAATGTTCGCGGTTTCTCTCACGAAAAAGTAGTAGCAACGGAAAAAAGGCAGTGTTTGTTATTGAGAATAGATTTGTCTATGCAATCATTCAAATACACACACACACACACACACACATATATATATATATATATATATATATGTGGATGTGTGTGTGTGTGAGAGAGAAAGAGAGAGACAGAGAGTGAGTGAGTGCGTTCATTATATAATACGGGTTTAAAAAACGGGCACATCTCGACTGCTTTTCGTTATTTCGTATTTGTTTGTCCAGGGCGATAGCAGTTGCCGGATATTTTCAAACCCCGCAATGTGTAAAAAACAAAATAAAACAAGTATATATTTAACAATCTATTAACCTTGCTGAGAAAAATGTAATGTGTTGAGCCACTCATTGAGCTAGGTTAAATTTGTTGGAAACAGAAATGGAAGTTTGCAAAGCCAATTAAATAAAAGAAAAAATATAACGTTAGCGTTGCTCACTATATATATATATATATATATATATATATATATATATATATATATATATATATATATATATATATATAGTGAGCAACGCTAACGTTATATATATATATACATATGTTTTTCTCTTGTTTCCTGTCTTTTCTACTCTAACGCCAAGTTAAATAATCTTACTGTCGTGTTGATATTCTTGTTTTATTTCTAATGAACTATTACAATTTTTTTTACTTCTTTCCTGTCTTTATTACATTCGATTGTAAATCAACAGAGAGAGAAACAGAGATAGGGAAGCAAAAGTGACATATACTGTATTTAATGAGAGCGTGGGTGAAGCAATATACAATTTAGTTTGTTTATCGACGTTCCTGAGTTCTCCTTTTGTCTAGTATATGAAGAGTCCTGTCTAACTTAGCAGGAGTAATACCCAAATGTTTATTCAATTTATGTAATTTAATTTCAATACGTGTTCTCTTTCTTCTTAGATAATAATCATTATTATTATTATTATTATTATTATTATTATTATTATTATTATTATTATTATTATTATTATTATTATTATTATTATTATTATTATTATTATTATTATTATTATTATTATTATTATTATTATTATTATTATTATTATTATTATTATTATTATTATCATCATTTTTTTTTTATTATTATTATCCAGTACTCACAAAGAGTTCTCACACAAGCAGTAATCAGTGATTGCTCACTGATAATCACCAGTCGTGTTC
Source organism: Sepiola atlantica (assembly GCA_963556195.1). Classification (NCBI taxonomy): domain Eukaryota; kingdom Metazoa; phylum Mollusca; class Cephalopoda; order Sepiida; family Sepiolidae; genus Sepiola; species Sepiola atlantica. The sequence goes on along the minus strand of OY744521.1, from coordinate 194,009,013 downwards.
TCTGGAGTCTGAGTAACAACAAGTTTTTACAAATTTTCAGTGCTCTCCACCTCTTTCGATAACTAATGCAAATGAATTTGCGTTATCAAAACAGACGCTTACCATCGATTTCTCGTTGGTAACGACCATTGGCCTTTTTTGGGACGTGGATGGCAATAAGCCTCCCCAATGTCCCAGTGCTCTCCGCACTCTTCCAGCGGAGATATGGTTAGTGCTATCCTTCCTCAGTCTTTCCATCCTCTTTGACCCTTCACAACTGTTCTGTGTGGTATCAGCCGGGGCTGGTGCCATCATTTTTGTAGGGGGGGGGAGTAGTTTATGAAATATTTTGCAGTTTCTGTTCCTTTAGTTCCTGTGGTGCACTTTATGCGATTTTGTTTTCTTCCTATTACACCTTGCATGTGATTGGTTAGTCTTCGTAGCTCATGTTAAAAGGTTTCCGCATTCAAGGATTTCCTTAAGATGTCAGCTGTTTTTATCATTGCCGTCCGTTGTATGGTCTCAGTCTTCCCTTTGATTCTAATTTCTTCCAGGTTCTTCGGAACTGTTTCTAATGCTCCTACTATTATTGGTATTATATTTACTTTCTTAATACTCCATACCCCTTTAAATTTTCTGGCAAGTTCCGTGTATTTTCTTCGTTTTTTGTCTATTTGGTCTTCACCCTGTGGTCAGCGGAGACGGTAAAATCTACGATTTAGCAGGATTTTTTTTCTTGTTGGCTATTATGACATCCGGTCTCCTTGCTCGCATGAGGTTATCTGTTTGTACCTCCATATCCTAGAGGAGTTTGTGTGTTTCGTTTTCGACTACTGTCTCTGGTTTATGTTTGTACTATTTGTCCGAGTGTTCGAAATTCATTTGTTTGCATAGCTCCCAGTGTACTGCTTTCCCCACGCAGTCATGCCTATTTTTTAATTCTTTTTTGTGCCAGTTTTGGGCATACACTTATTATATGATTTACTGTTTCGTCTCTTTGTCCGCACACTCTGCATTTCCTGTTTTCCGTGATTTTATCAATTTTTAACTTTAATGTAGTTGGTCCTAGTCGCATTGTTTTGTGAAGCCGTCAGTAGAGATTTCGTTTCTCTGTTAAGGTACCATTTTCTCAGCCATGCGAACTATTTTCGCGAGTCTCTTATTTTGTCATTCTTATAAAACGCCCATGTAGTTGTTTTTTTCCCCACTTTTCTTTTCTTGTCTGTTTGTGTCCAGTTTCGGTGTTTCCTGCGTTGTTAGTTGGGACGGTCTCCCTTTGATGCGGTGATCAGCCTTCCTGTGTTTTGGTTTATGTATTTCTCCAGCTCTTTTTTAGTGTCGTCAACACAGTATTCTATACTTACCAGTCCTCTCCCTCTTCGTTTCTTTTCACGTAGAGCCTGTCCGTCTCGTCTTTTGGATATAGTGCGTTGTGCATTGCCATTAATTTTCTAGTCCTCTGGTCAAAGTGCCTGAATTCTTTTTCAGTCCAGCTTATGAATAGTCCAGAGTATCTTATTAGTGATAAGGCCTAGGTATTTATTCCTTTCATTATTATTTTTATTTTTATTATTATTATTATTATTATTTTTAATTTTTTTTTAATGTTTACTTACAAGTGTTCACAAAATGTCATTACTAGTGATTCCTCACTGGCAATAACACGTAGAGTATCTAGGTGTTTGAGTGGTAACTAGTGTTCGCATATTTCCAACACTCTTCGTCCCTTTTGATGACTATTTAAAATCAAGTTGCTTTACCACAACAACCATTTCGCAATAATCTCTCGCTGGAAACGAGTTCTCATACAAGTCGATATCAACGATTTCTCACTTCTCATTTTTGTTTCCGAATTCTCTGGAATTTGAGTGGCAATAAGCCCTTCCAAGTTTCTACTATTTTTGCACCATTCAAGTGGAAGTCAGGTTGGTGCTCTCCTTCCCCAGACTTACCATTATACTTGACCCGTCTCGACTACGTTGCATAGTGACACCACATATGTATGTCTGTTTTGCGGGGTAGTATGTCAGTTCATACGATTTGTGTTAGTTTCAATTTTTGGGGTTCGTGTGATATTCTTTGTATATTTATCGTTATATTTTTATTTGGACTTACTTTTAGCTCGTTGGCTTTCTTTCTTCATGTTGATTGGTTTCCACATTCAGAAAATCTTCCATAATATTTTGTCTGTTTTCATCAATGCCGTGCGTTATACAGTGACAGTCAACCCTCTGATTCCAATTTCTCCTAGTATTTATTCCAGTTCTTTCGGAACTGTTCCTCGTGCTACTAGGACTTTTATAGTTATCTTCTTCATGCCCCGCTTTTTTTTCAGTTCTCTGGCAAACTTCATGTATTTCCTTCTGTTTTCTGCCTCTTTGATATTTACACTGTGACTACTAGTACGGCGAAATCTACGCAGGTTTTTTCCTTCTGTTGACAATTATCACGGCCAGTCTATTTGCTTGGATGTGTTTGCTTGTTTGTGCCATCATGTCTTAGAGGATTTGTGTTGTCTCCGGTTTGTGACTAGTATTTGTCTGCATGTTCAAAGGATAGACGTTTGCATAGTTCCCAGTTGACTTCATTTCTTACACAGTCGTGTGTGGTTTTCTATACTTGTTGAGCTAATTAACTGTATTCACTTCTTATGGAACCTACCGTTTCTGGTTCATATCTAGTTTAGATTTCTAATAGTTCGTTCTATCCCGTTGTTTTGTGCGACTGTTAGTAGCGATTCCATTTGTCTATTCAAGTGTCTGTTTTGTAGCAATGGTAGCGTAACATATCGTTTCGGTAGCCTTTTGTCCTTTAGTTCTCACATTCCATGAGCGATGTTTCTGACAAAGAGGGAAGAATTACTGTTTATTTGTCGAAATCTATCAATCTAACACTTATCATTGGCTAGTTTCTGACATTGAAGTAATATTTGGTTTTAGCTCTTTACATAAAATGGCTACATGCATTGTCTGGAGTGATTTCCATAAAAAAAACGTAGCATCCGCTTCCATTGATTTCTCACTAGCTACAATTTTTAGCCTTCACTTAAACTTCCCCAAAGCCCCAGAACTCTGTGCACTCTTCTAGTGAATGTCTGGTTAGTGCTCTCACTCCTCGGCCTTCCCATTCTTCTTGAGACTTCACGACTGCTTTCTTTTGCATCAGTTGAGTCTGGTGCCATCACATTGTTTATTATTATTGTTATTATATTATGTGTTTTATTGTTGTGTTTCTTGTTGCGTTTGTTGTTATATTACATATATTAGATCTACGACACCAGTAATCAGTTATGGAAATCATAAACCTTAATAATAATAATAAATAAAAGCAACAAATAAATATTTTCTGAAGTATCAGCAACACAAACCTGGCGGTAAAAAGAAAGAAACAATTAATAGTTATAATAAAGTATATTTATCTTGTTTTAATATGTTCCGTTTTATTCCTTTTTCTAAATAGTCTCTCTACGCTTGTACCTTGGGACACTTCACAATATATTTACCACTTTCCAATTAATCCGTATTCCTCCAAGAATTTCACAGACTGTGAAGCAATTCACACATGTTTTTAGAACGATACGCCCAAATAATTTAAGGTGAAAATATTATATGTATATTCGATATTTTGCGTTTTGTTTTTTTGTTTTCTTACATTTTTTGATAAAGAAAACAGATACGCGTTTTAGGTTGTTTTTTTAATTGATGGAACAGCAATACATCGACTCCATAGGTATGATATTTTTTTTATTAATGTTACATACAGTTATCCTAAAATAATCCACTGATGAAATCGTTAATAAAATTCACAATTCTTTCAGCAATCAAACTAGATTTACTACAGAGAAAGTTAAGTTCATCTCTTGTCTCTCAAGGTTTACTCACGAATATCCAACACTCTTTCTTTTATTGCTTTTCAATAATAAGCAGACTTGGAAACGACGTACTCCACTGTTACTAACTTTGCGATCTCCCCTATTTGATACTGGCCAGATGTTAGCTGTGATAGCGCTCTTCAATTCAAGGTTTGTCTGAGGATTCGTTTGATAATCATGATCTTTGAAATAGTCCTATGAATAGAAATGTTGGGGTTAATGTTCAGTAAGTGTAAAGTCCATACACATTTACACTCCTACTCATGGGACGATTACCAAAGTGCTCATCATATACTAGACGGCAAACACACATTGTTGAACATCTAAGACTGACACTGACCTCTATCTGTACGAATTGTGGTTGGATTGCAGAAACAACTGTTAATTAGAAACGATTCTATGGTCACCCTGTATTACGTCGTTACAAGTAGCAAGTGATATTTTACAATCAGAATAAAAAATAACTGAGAGATTTATATGATCAATTCGAATTATTTGGATTATTCCGACTACTATTTTCATCTTGGATGCTATTCCCACAATATTTCGCCGATGTAACCTCCGACCTTCATCAGGTGCGTCTTGTCGAACTCGGGAATCTTTCTGTCAAACTCGATCTGTACGAAATTTCGAACAGAACTTTCTATTTAATCCACTGAGTAGCTTTCTTTCGTTTCGTCAGCCATGACCGGGTAGAAGTCTTAAGTAATTCGTAATTGTATTATTCGTATCGTCTGCACTGAGGATTGCCCCTTCAACCTCCAGAAAACTGGCACTTAGAACAAATCATTATAACAGGTCCTTGCAGAGTTAGACAAGATGCACTTAAATAATTTCGGTGGTAACATTGGCTGTATCGTTGTGAGAATAATATCTAAGATGAGAACAGTACTCCGAATAACCTAGATAATATAAATTATCGGTCGTGAAAATGCTCAATGGGAAATAGTTGTTTGTAATAATGATTTAGTTCAACAGCATGCTGCTTTAAATCTACTAAAACACATTTTTTTTTTAAAAGCTACCAGATCCTTAAAGATGGGAGAGGAGGAATTCAAGATTTACACTAGTTTATTCTAAGATAATCATTTAATTAATTTCTTCACTTCTTTAATGTTCTTATTTTTTAGTTTTTCATATATTTTTCTTTTTAGATACCTCTTCTATTTGTATATTCATGATTTTCTGAGAGGCTCGGCCGTTTTTATTTCCGGAGCGCCCATCAGAAAATTTGTAAAAATAGGGTAAACTAAGACAATTTCCAAATCAACAGTTCGTCACACACATAACAAATGCTTACCGGCTACTGCTTACTGTTCTTGGCCTTTTGGTCAAGATCAAAGTGTAGTATCTGTTCCGATGGATACTGCACCCCATAGACTGGTATTGTCTTGGCCTTCGGGGCTTGATTTACGCCGATCTATGGGTCTGTCCTGTGCAGTTCTAGGAGGTCCACCCTCCCAGGCTTCGCCTCCCCTCTTTGGGGAGGAGTAAGTTTATTGCTTACTGCCTGAGGCGCCCCTACCGGGGAATGCCGATAGGGCTGCCCAGGCAATTTTTAAACCCCACTTTCCCGACCTTGGGTCACATCTTACTTGTGGGAGTAAGATAAAAACTTGCCTTGTGCCTAACTCCTGGAGAGGAGTAAATCAATACTGCTTACGTGTATTGACTTTTTAGACGCCAAGCAGTAATGGTTAGCACCCAAAGAGTTATTTTCCAATACAGAGGCAACTTCGGATATAAAAAAAAGCTGCCAATAATAAGATCGGTCCATTTTCAAATAAATCTTTACTGCAGATACAAGATGTACGAACTGTTCAACATATAGAAGTTATAATCTTTTTCCCTCTCTGAGATGAACTTCACTTTTTCTGTTTTCGATATTTGATCTAAGAATTCTGAAGAGTAGTATTCATTTTTATGCTAAACTATTTGCATATTTTGTTCACTGCACATATATTTTAATCAATTGTACATCCGATGACGTGCTAAGAGTGTAAGATATTAAAAAGTTATATAATAAAAATCCTGAAAGATATATATTTAGAAGTTGTATTTAATTCTTAAATATCGATCTTGTAATTTGTAATTGAAATTAGTTTTTTTGTTAATCAATCTGATATATGCATATATTTAATTTATATTATTATAATCGTTGTACTATATATATATATATATATATATATATATATATATATATATATATAAGCTGTACACACGCCCTCTCTCCATCATCTAACTACTACCCAACCACTCATCACTGACCTCACTGGCTATCTCTCCATAACAGAGACTGATCTCCTCAGCCTCGGACCAAAATTTGTCATTACCCAAAAACTTAATGACCACACTCTCCTCGATATTGAAACGCAGTTCCGCAGAAGAGCGTACCATTTGAAATGGTTATCAGCCTTTGAACCACCCACCCTTGACTCACTTAATGACTCCATCCCCCCCCAATTCCCCTAACTTTTCTTCCAACACCTTTCCCGTTTATTAACCTGACCGCCCCCTACACCCGCCTCTCGACAACCACCCTTTAGACCTAAAGCTAGTAAGACTTAAACATAAGATTTTCTCCATTCTACAACGCGAAAAACACCGCATCACACCTAACATCTCCCATTCCCAACGCCTCACGCTCAAAGGCCTTAGGGAAAAAACCTGGTCAACCTACCCTCTGACAAAGACAAGGAGTTCTTCATCATCTCCCAGGAATCTTACAACACTCTCGCCCTTGACCACCTCAGCAATACGGCCCTAAACACACCCGCTAATAACATCTCAGCTACCCACATACAAACCTCTATTAACAACGCTTGGTCCCAAATTTGCGCTAGAAGTAATCTTCCCAAGGCATACACCCTCAATCTCACCACTAGGAACAGCAGACTCCCCAACTTTTACCATCTTATTAAAACTCACAAAACTAGCAACCACACACATATCAAACCCATAGTCTCCAGTACTGAGGGACACCTTTACAAGATCTCCTGGCTTCTCTCCCATTTACTCAAACATCTACTCCCCACCTTCCCGACACATGTCAGAAGCTCTGACCAGGTACTAAATCGACTCCACTTTCTCCAACCCCAACAACTTCGCCTCAACAACTACATCTTCAGCCTTAACGTTGTCTCCCTTTACACTTCCATTCCTGCACACCCTGCCATCAACCTCATAACTGACCACATCTCTTCTAATAACCTTGACTGTTTTGAGCTTACACCGACAGACATACATCAACTCCTACGCATCATTGTGGATAATACTTATTTCAGGTTCCAGCAAGACACGTACAAACAAGTCTCTAGCTTACCCATGGGTTCTAGTCTCTCCGGCCCCCTCGCCATGTCCTACATGAACAGACTGGAACAACAAGCTCTTAGCACCTGCCATTCCCATATATTCTTCTCGAGATACATTGACGAAATTCTGATTCTCACTTCATCTCGAGAAGAAGCTACTGCTATATTTAACACCTTTAATAATACTGACCCCCACATTAAATTTACCATCGAACATCCCAACACCTTAGGCTCTCTCTCACACCTAGACTTTAAACTGAGCATAAATGACGACGGATCTCTTCACACCACCTTCTATAGAAAACCCGCCTGCAAGAACCTTTTCATCCACTACAAATCCGCCCTACCCCTCAAAGCTAAAATTAGTTACGCGCACACTGAAATCACCCGCATACAGAACAAATGCCCATCCACTACCGACAAAACAACGCACATCAAAGCCTTCCACCAGACCCTCTTAACAAACGGTTTCCCCCTCACTACCATATCCAGCCTCAATAACACCAGAAGACGTAGACACCACACTCTCAGCAACACCTGCTTTCGTTAAGCTCCCCTTCTTTAGCGAGCGCATCACTTCCGCTATCCGCAATCCCATACGTAGTGAGAACCTCGACATACAGCTCTCCCACACAGGCACTTCTCTCCGACAACATTTGCCCCAAAAAAGCCACCACACCCCGGAACCCTGCTCTCTAGTTAATTACCCCATCCCCAACTCTGGTCTCTGCTTCCGCACCTATACGATGTACAGCCTACAATGCGCTAAGTGCCGGAAGTTCTATATCGGTAGAACCGTCAGGCCTCTGCACCAACGCTTCAAAGAACATCTGAACACCCACATTTCTTCCTTTCACAAACACATAATATCATGTGGCAGCACACATCGCTCTATTAGTGTCTGCATCCTCAACTCGGTCCGCAATGTCGGTCAACTTCGAATTTCGGAAGCCATTCTAATCTTTAAATATCATCCTACTTTGAATAACAGATACGAACTTTTTTCTCCATTCATTCTCTGATGCTTACACTCCTTGCCTCCTTGCCTCTGCCTCTACCATCTATCTGCCCAGAACCAGTCTACCCCACACCCCAATGCCTTTTATTCTGTGCTTAGATTACATAATTATTTTTACATATAATAAATTTAAATATATTACTTTTAGGAATATTTAGGAATAATTATACCCTATAAAATTACATATTAATAAATAAAATAAAAAACAAACAACAAAAATAATGAATAAGAATTAAGTAATATACACTTTATATATATGTATATAGACTTTATATATATATTTATAATCTCTAAATAAAATTTAAATAAAATAATTTTAGGAATAATCATACCCTATAACATTACTTATAAAATTAATTAGAATTAAAAAATATACACTTTATATATATATATATATATATATATATATATATATATATATATATATATATATATATATATATATATATTAATAATCTCTTAATCCCCCCACCATCCCTTTTCATTCAATTGAGTCTTGATCTTCTTTGGATGTCATAATTCTTATTACTATAAAGTTACCTTTTATTTCACAATTGATTTCAGTTTTGAATTTAAATTAATTCTAACCAGATTCTTTATTTCGCAGTTGCCTCCCCTTGACCGTTCGTTTTCCTGTAACATATTAACTGCTCAAATTTATCAAATTTAAAATTAAAATTGAATAAAAAAGAAAAAGGAAAAAAAATCACATCAAATAAAAAAGTAAAAATTAATTTAGAAAATAATAATAAATAATAAAGTATATAAATAAACAAATATTAATAAGATGACAAGCTTTCAGCTGAATAATTATAAAATTAAATTATGATAGGAATAATTAATATTGATATCCAATTAACTTATCTAAACTCATTTTCTGCGTATCTACCATCAATTCTTTGCGGTATTTCGTCAACAGATGTTTTCATCTCGCCTTTTCGACCACTCGGTCATATTTTTGACCTTTTGATAATGAGAGGGCCCGCTCTCGAAAATTTAAGTTTACTTTTTCCGGAACTTTTTAATTGCTTGACAGTAAACTTTTTTCTATTCACTGTTCTGGTATTTAATCTGTTTTACGTGAAATATTAATAAATTGATTTGAAATTCCATTCATATTTTTTCTTCTAATTTATTTTTGTTCATCTGTTCCACCTTCAGGTACCTATATCACATTGCTCCTGCCTCGGATTACAAACTTACATTTACATATATATATATATATATATATATATATATATATATATATATATATATATATATATATATATATTATAGAGAGAGAGAGAGAGAGAGAGAGAATTTTTTAATGTTATTAAAATCACATCAAATGCAGATCCCAAATTCTCACCAATTACAATAAAATCAATTTTTATATTAGGTTTTGGTGAAATTGGTGAGAATTTGATCCATGCATTTGATGTGGTTTCAATAACATTAAAATATGTGCTATTACTGCTCTAGTTTTACACTATTGAGCTATTATGAAACTTTATGTTAAAAAATTTATATTTGAAATGAAAACAAAAATTTAATTGGGTAAAATCAATTCTAGCTTCCGGCACTTGATATTGAGATTCTAATTACATTTAGCTAGTATCACGTGATAGCGTTGGGGTAGCATCGACGATTGAGTTTCGATCCCAGCTCATGGCACTTGCATGTCTAACTGCACTAAAGAGCTACAATACAGCGAAACAGTCTTTATGTGAATTACCATATATATATATATATATATATATATATATATATATATATATATATATATATATATATACTTGCTAAAAATCAAATGCCAATTGGTAGAATTATTTTGAAGTCTTTTAGACTATACACAAATATGCCTAAATCATTTTTATGGGTAGGCAAAGGACCAAATATTTATGAGTATTACATTGGAGCCAGTATTCTTGGTCAAATACCGTAAAAGTTGTTATAAGACACAGACTGACGGAGTCGCATCTCTCGTATTACTTAAAAATATTATCCTTATAAATGTTGTATCGTACAGATTGTTATTTTGTGACTAATATGTATTATTGTAAATAGCTGAACTATTTCAGACGAATAGAGTTCGCAATACAGAAAGTGCATACAAGCGTAGACATGAAACACAAAACGGATTTGAATTTTAAATTGATTTAACGTAACCTAATCAAATTGACGCGTAAGCAAGTCTTAGTAATAGCTTATAAAATATATGAGTCGATGTGAAGTGGGCATTTATCTACCACTTACATTTTTTCAATTTTCTTATCGTTTTATTTTTGCTGGAGATGTGACATTCTATCGGATGCGAGACATTCAACTGCTATTTCAGAGACTCCAACCGAGTGATCGTTTTAAGATTCTAACCATCCATTTAAGTGCAATTCTTTGTATCTCTTTAGTACTTGGTTTACCCAGATATTCGCCAGGTGTTTTTTAAAATTCTTTTTCATGATTACTGAAATGATGAAGATCTTCCTATAATTCTAGTTTTTGTTTCTATGTCGTACCTTGGTATTTCGTTATCTTTCCCATCTCAGCTCCGTATAAGTCAGCATCATTGGGGACATTAACTTCAACTAGAGTTGCGTCTTGTCGAACTTGGGGATGTATATGAAATCTCAAATGAAAACCTTAATTTAATACATGTAGGCAGATTGTTCTCGTTCCGTCAGACATGACCGGGTTTAAGTATTACGTAATTTCGATATTAATCTTTGTTAATATTGGATGTAGTAAGGACTGAACCTTCAAACTACAGAAGACCTTAAGTTAGGAGGGAATAATACGTAACACTTTCATCCATTGCGGCACGTGTCTATGTGAACAATTCTTTTGTGTTTTGAAACGTAATCTTAACTTATTTGAGATGTGTAGTATTGCTACTTATCACGACTTTTTATTATATATATATATATATATATATATATATATAGTGGTGACTTTGAAACCAGGTTTGTGCCCTCCTATACCAAAGAATTAACATTGCCTACACTGAAGTTGTCATACGCATAAGACATCGATGTCTGTAGGTAATGATATTGATTTAAAAATGTAGTTATTGCCCTCTTATTACGAGGACTGGTGCCATGTAGAGAATTGTATAATAAGCAGTTACATTATTGCTAAAATACAATGTTCCAACTTTTTGTCGTTGAATAATGTTCGACTGTTTACTATGTGCGTTAGCCGATTTAACGTATATAGAGTTTAATTTCTCTTCATTTACGTGGTAATTGGTAGTGGTCGAGGGGTATAATGTCGGACTACGAGTCATTAGTGACTTTGAAACCATTCACTGAAAATTGTATAAGCATAAAATATCGATGTATGTAGGTAATAACAATAAATATTTATTTATAACGTTCGTATATATATATATATATATATATATATATATATATATATATATATATATATATATATATATATATATATAGTACATGTATTGTATTAGTTTCTGTAGATGTAAATCCGTTGAAACTCCAGTTGGTCTGAAGAGGTTGACACTCTGTTAAGAGTACAACCGAAACATGTATGCACATATGTAACCAATAATGTTTGTATTAATAAACATGTATACTATATATATATAACTTTTTTGGAATATAGCAGGAAACCCTCAGCAGAGTGCTCGATTAATTAAGAATTAAAGTTAAAAATTAAAAATTAAGAGCGTAATATTTATTTATTTTGGTACAGAAAAATTAGTACAACATTCGTACCGTCGGTTTCAAGCACAGAAAGAATTAGCCATCCGGCTCTCTTCAGCTGCTGTTGTTTGATATGTCAACAGAAGCTGGAGAGAGCCGCATGGCTAAGTCCTTATGTGCTTGAAACCGACGGTACGAATGTTGTACTATTTTTTCTGTACCAAAATGAATAAACAAATATATATATAATATCTTATATTTAAAGCTCCCAATATTCATACTAAAATTGCCCCAGTGGACACGTAGTTAACAATGACAGTATTCTGGAGGTTGAAGGTTCAAACTCTACACAGGCGATACAAACTAAGAATGAAATAAACATCACTTCAGACTTCTACCCAGTTATATCTGACGGAACTAAATCAATCTAGCACTGCCGATTAAATAAAGTTTCTCATAAAGATTCCCGAGTTCTACAAGAGGGTTACTTCAGTTTAAACGTTGTCAGAATTACATCCAAATTTCTACAAGAGGGTTACATCAGTCGAAACGTTGTAAGAATTACATCCAAATTTTTACAAAATTGTTGCATCAGCCAAAACGTTGTAAGAATTACATCCTAATTTCTACAAGAGGGTTACATCAGTCCAAACGTTGTAAGAATTACAACCAAATTTCTACAAAATGGTTACATCAGTCCAAACGTTGTAAGAATTACAACCAAATTTCTACAAAATGGTTACATCAGTCCAAACGTTGTAAGAATTACATCCTAATTTCGACAAGAGGGTTACATCAGTTGAAACGTTGTAAGAATTACATCCAAATTTCTACAAGAGGGTTACATCAGTCGAAACGTTGTAAGAATTACATCCAAATTTCTACAAGAGGGTTACATCAGTCGAAACGTTGTAAGAATTACATCCAAATTTCTACAAAAGGGTTACATCAGTCGAAACGTTGTAAGAATTACATCCAAATTTCTACAAGAGGGTTACATCAGTCGAAACGTTGTAAGAATTACATCCAAATTTCTACAAGAGGGTTACATCAGTCCAAACGTTGTCAGAATTACATCCAAATTTCTACAAGAGGGTTACATCAGTCGAAACGTTGTAAGAATTACATCCAAATTTCTACAAGAGGGTTACATCAGTTGAAACGTTGTAAGAATTACATCCAAATTTCTACAAGAGGGTTACATCAGTCGAAACGTTGTCAGAATTACATCCAAATTTCTACAAGAGGGTTACATCAGTCGAAACGGTGTAAGAATTACATCCAAATTTCTACAAGAGGGTTACATCAGTCGAAACGGTGTAAGAATTACATCCAAGATGAGAACAGTTATCCGAATAATGGAAATAATACAATTCATCCAGTTTTATCTAAAAATCGAACTATTAATTATTCATGCGTTTAATTTTAATCAAACTTTTACTACACATGTAACACTGTTTGTCTTAAATTATTTAAAATTATTTACATACGGTGTATCTCTCCATATCTCATATATTTAAATTCATTTTAGTTAGGGGCAGTTAAGAATCTGTTATTTATATATTGCAAATATTATTGAATACAACTATATATTCTATTCGATGATTTATTATTTATATGTTAATGTTCTGGGAGAGAATAGTTTCGTACAAGACCTGGACTCGTCTGAAGAACAAATTATACGAATACTGACTACAAGTAGTAGTTATATCTTTTAGAGATTTTCTCATATTTTTCATTCAATTTCAGTATGACATATTTAATCTGTCAAAGTCTTATATTATTATTAGTTTTTCGATTTACTCAATTTTAATAAAAAACAATCACATTATGACTGAATATGTAAAAATGATCATTCCCAAGGGCATATTTATGAAATGTTGTTTCGTTCTAGTTTTCAAAGTAAGGGGCTCAAGGTGTAGCAGTTACCTCCTCCTTTCAAAACATAACTACACCGGTTTGCCGGTAGGTGTCGCTTTTTCACCGACAGGTGGCACTGTAAAGCGACACCAGAGTTATCTGCCCTTCTGACTATAAAAACCGTTGCAAAACGGAAATTCTCTCTCTTCCTCACCGACCTGCCTCGGCAGGCAGACGCTGACACTAGCGTTCCGTTTCACTCTTCTCTGGTCGGCAGAACGACGCTAATACACTAGCGTTTCGTCTCACGCTTTTCTCTTCAATCGGCCTAACAACTACCAACACACGTGGGCAAACAACGGTAAGAGTTCTCAACTCGTTTTCTTTGTGTTACGGATTTCAAAGACTTTTCCTCTCGCCGGATTCATTCATTTCTTCTTATACCTTTTCAAGAACTGTTTTTCCATCGACACACATGCATACATCACACACTTCATCATTCCACGTACACACACATTTAATAAACGTTATTTGAACTACTTCATTTTTGTTTGTTAATTATTACTCTGTCTTTGCATGCAACAATTGCTTGATTTACTGAACACGTTTATAACTGGAGGACACGACCCTCGATCTGAACATTGGTGACCTGACGTGCAAGCTTTGTTGTATGTGGCGGAGTAATTAATTTCGTACTAGAACAAAAAAAAGATATCATTTCTCGTTTTTCTCTTTCGTGGTGAAACGAATTACACACCCATCTTTTTCATTTTTTTTCTACCCACGTGGTAGAAATATACAAACAAACAAAAGAAAAGAGGCCGCGATTTTTTCCTGGCCACGGGAAAACCCCAAACAAAGAAAAACAAAAACATTTCTCGGCTCTCTCCGAGTATTAAACAAATTACAATTTCATTTTTTTTCTTCTCTCTTTCACCACCCACGTGTCGGAAAAATATATACAAAGGAAAAGACAAACCTTTTTTTTCTTCCTTTTCGACGAACAATAGGACCTTACAAGACGCCATTTTCTTTTGTTTTGAACACGTGGAGATAAAAAGAAAACAAAAGAAAACAAACGCTCACGCTGCCCATCTTTTTTGTGACCACATGTTGATAAAAAAAGAAATTCAAAAATACTGCCATCTTTTTTCCGGACCACGTGTTGATAAAAAAAATTCAAAGAAATGCCGCCATTTTTTCTGACACGTGGAAATGAAAATTCAAACAAAAAAAGAAAATACGAATTTATTTTCTCTGCTTCAACAACAAGCAAAAAAAGGAAGCAGCCATCTTTTTCCCTAACCACGTGGAAATGAAAATTCAAAAAAAAAAAAAAGAAAATACGAATTTTTTTTTCTTTCTTTTCAACAACAAAGGAAAAGAGAAGCCGCCATTCTTTCTCTACGTGGAAACTAACATTCAAACAAACTAAAACGAAAACAAAAAACGTCATTCCGTGTGTGAAACAAATTATGGCTCCATTTTTTTAAATTTTTCTTTTTCCTTTCTACCCACGTGTTGGAAATATATATATAAAGGAAAAGAAAACTACAAAACGACCAACACACGACGACAAACACCAACAACATCACCCTTCAAGGCCTACCAACAATCTTCAACACAAGATGAACAACCACATTTTCCCGGACATTCATCAAGCACCAAACATTTCCGGACCTCACTGACAACACTATGGAAGAAATCACACCAGTTCAAAATGAGTACAACTGCACAAGCACGACTAAATACTCAACAACTGGACGTTCGTTGATCAACTGGGGACACATCAACTCGAACGACGCGCACCAATACAGACCCACTTGTACCTGGACCTGCTAACTCACTTGCAGACATTTGTGCATCTGATTTTGACCATAGTGTACCACCAATCTCAACAACTAGATGTTTGTTCATCAGCTCCACAACACGGACTAATTAACATGAACAACATCAACACCTGCACAGACTCACTTGTGCTCATTCATCAACACCGCACAGACTCACTTGTGCTCATTCATCAACACCTGCACAGACTCACTTGTGCTCATTCATCAACACCGCACAGACTCACTTGTGCTCATTCATCAACACCTGCACAGACTCACTTGTGCTCATTCATCAACACCGCACAGACTCACTTGTGCTCATTCATCAACACCTGCACAGACTCACTTGTGCTCATTCATCAACACCGCACAGATTCACTTGTGCTCATTGATCAACAACTGCACAGACTCACTTGTGCTCACTCATCAACACTGCACAGACTCACTTGTGCTCGCTCATCAACACTGCACAGATTCACTTGTGCTCACTCATCAACAACTGCACAGACTTACTTGTGCTCACTCATCAACAACTGCACAGATTCACTTGTGCTCACTCATCAACACTGCACAGACTCACTTGTGCTCACTCATCAACACTGCACAGATTCACTTGTGCTCACTCATCCACACTGCACAGACTCACTTGTGCTCACGCATCAACACTGCACAGATTCACTTGTGCTCATTCACCAACAACTGCACAGACTCACTTGTGCTCATTCATCAACACTGCACAGATTCACTTGTGCTCACTCATCAACACTGCACAGATTCACTTGTGCTCATTCATCGACAACTGCACAGATTCACTTGTGCTCACTCATCAACAACCGCGCAGACCCAAGCACCAAACATTCCCGGACAACACTGACAATTCAACGTTCGTTCATCAGCTCTGCATCACGCAGACTAATCAACATGAACAACGCCACCAACAAGCGCAAATTCGCTTGCACTCAGCAGATCCACATGCGTTACAAACACTCAATTCCGCAGACGCACTTGCGATCAATCATTCAATACAGATGCAGAAACAGAAATAAGTAGCGTGCACACTACTTTTTTCTAATCTTCAACAGCAAAACAGACATACCCACAAAGAATGCTTCTCATCTACAACTGTACATATTGAATAATATCTTCAATATTTTTCAATCTGGGGGGGAGTCCTTGTAGCAGTTACCTCCTCCTTTCAAAACATAACTACACCGGTTTGCCGGTAGGTGTCGCTTTTTCACCGACAGGTGGCACTGTAAAGCGACACCAGAGTTATCTGCCCTTCTGACTATAAAAACCGTTGCAAAACGGAAATTCTCTCTCTTCCTCACCGACCTGCCTCGGCAGGCAGACGCTGACACTAGCGTTCCGTTTCACTCTTCTCTGGTCGGCAGAACGACGCTAATACACTAGCGTTTCGTCTCACGCTTTTCTCTTCAATCGGCCTAACAACTACCAACACACGTGGGCAAACAACGGTAAGAGTTCTCAACTCGTTTTCTTTGTGTTACGGATTTCAAAGACTTTTCCTCTCGCCGGATTCATTCATTTCTTCTTATACCTTTTCAAGAACTGTTTTTCCATCGACACACTTGTGCTCATTCATCAACACCTGCACAGACTCACTTGTGCTCATTCATCAACACCTGCACAGACTCACACACTTCATCATTCCACGTACACACACGTTTAATAAACGTTATTTGAACTACTTCATTTTTGTTTGTTAATTATTACTCTGTCTTTGCATGCAACAATTGCTTGATTTACTGAACACGTTTATAACTGGAGGACACGACCCTCGATCTGAACAAAGGGTGTAATTAAGTAAATCTGTTTGTGAACACGTGCTTTGACACACGCCACTTATCCATTGCCCAAAAAACAGCCTTTGCATTAATACGTTTATGGTATGTCATATTTCGGGGGCGTGGCTTATGTGAACAGGTTCTACTGACATAAGTGACGTAATAATACAGTACAAGTATTAACATTTTCTCTCCCCTGAGCTATGATCTATCAGCGATTATTTAATTTATCACAATAAGAAAAATTCCATTTTCATATATTTAAACTGATATGTTACGATTCCTTGGGTATTTAACCTACAGAATAATTAAACTCAATATTTCTGAAGCAATTCTATTTTTATAATGAACACAGATTCTGAAAGATTTCATAATTACAATGCTTATACTATTTGAAATGTTAAAGATTTCACTGCCTACATCATAATTGTGTTCAAGTCGAATATGCATAACTACTTGTGGAGCGGTCCTATGAGGTAATCAAATCAAGACTAGTTCACCTATCGTGTCCAGTTCTCTTATTGCATTGTTCATCATCCAACTGACAATCTTATTAAGTCTTATCCTCACTGGATACACACGGAAACATTGGAACCGGTCAAATTTGGTATATTTAACCCTGCAGGCTGACTTTCCAGTGTTTCTGTGAAACCGACGGTATCAATGGATGATCAAAGTAAAGTATAGTGCACATTGAATAACAATATATAGATGCTCTTTCACAAGTAATTGAGCACTCTTGCTTTATCTCATAGAACACTGAATTATATATATATATATATATATATATATATATATATATATATATTAGTATTTCATGTATCCACATAACATTTAATAAAGAGATATAATTTTTTATTTATCAATTTTCAGTATTTACTTCAATAGTGATCGATACGTAAGTAGAGCTAGGTAGCCTGAAGATCCCCCCTGGAATGAAACGTGGGGGTTTCTGCGTAGCTTAATTGCCATTAATATATTTTCATAGCTTACTATATATATATATATATATATATATGTTCAGCCACACTGATTAGTCGTAAACGACGAAACACGTGCCTATATATATATATGTATATATATATATATATATACACATAAAAAGATACGCAGGTCAAGGTTATACGACGAGTGAACGGCTAGTGTACTTTTTTGCCTTTGGTAAGTGGTGACTTATTAGTATATAAATAGAGTGAGTAAACATTGGCGTTTAACTTTATCATTTAAGATTTTAATTGATTAACTAAGCCTTTATCCTTTTTCTTTTTATTAAGAAAAACACAATTTAAACTAGGCTTCCTCTACTGTTTTAAAAGCACGTGTACAATTCTATACAGTCTTGAATTATAGCTTTCTCCGACTGTCGACAGCATTTTCACTTAAAAAATACCATAGAAAGAGAAAATAAGTTTATCGACGTCTAGGAAAAGAAGATTTAGAAACTTGTATATGAGTCAATACAAATCTCATATTACCTTTGACCTTTGACCTCCCTCCTCATTAACAGGTGTCCTCAAGTGGCCGTTAAAACAATCTAGTTCTTAAAATCGCTACTGTATCTTTATTAGGGTAAAATTATATATTAGAACTTCAAAGGGCCGCGGCAAAAAGTTACTCCCCCAATTTATCAAGATCAGTTGTAATTAAACATCAAAGGAGTCAATTGGTATCGGGCCAGCATATATAGACACCGAGGTCAAAGGTCGCGTTTCAAATCGGCCGTTGATGGAGAAGTATAGCTATTGGTGCAAACGGTGCTAGTTACAAATTATATGACGCTTTGTTATCTTCGGATAAATAAAATAGTCTATAGAATATCGGTAATAGTAGCTTTCTCTGTAATTTAAAGATCATGACAGAATTCTAGGCATTATAATAATATCTCTCTTTATATATCTTTTGCATAGCGTTACGATTATTATTCCCCCTCAACATATATCACCATGCGTCTAGTAGCAAAAGTCTTCTTGACACGTATAGTAGACGTGGTCGTAGTTGTGGTGACGACTGTGTGAAGCGATCGTCTGTCTACCCTTTTCTTCTTGAGTAGCAGTTTTGTTATACGTTATTTTTCTTTCAGCTCTTAGTTTAGTTTAGTTAATCTGTCTTCCTATATAGCTTTTGAAGCAGCGCCTGCAATAGTGGTCTATCAATCTAGTAGTATAAAGAGCCCATATTTTACAATTTTATCTTAGCTATCTTTATTTAAATCGATCTTAGAAGTATATATTTCTTTACATTAATACAATAATATTATCGTTTAGTAATCCCAAAATCGTCTGTGTATAGAGGAGGGTCTCTGGAAATCAGATATGTCCTCTCTAAATGGGGAGAGCCAAGAGAAAGCGGACTCTCTTCTTGAACACGCTCACTAAATTCTTAAGTTTAATTTCTAGTAGATATTCATTTTTATAAGTAAACAAACACATACCGCATACCAAACTCCTTCATATTCTCTCCTACTCCTCTCTGCATGTCTGTGTCTCTCATATCATCATATCGGGCCGCGTAATTTCTGCTGAACACAATTTTTCATGTGAGAAAAGAACACGATTTTACAGCCTTGCAAGGTATTTCTAACCAAACCACGGAGTTCAATGTGTTTTCTAAATTTATAAAAGTAAAAGCGAATTATATTTATCATCACAAACGATCAGTTAAGACGACAATCCATAAGATTCTGTTTTCTTATTTAAATTATTCCAACTATAATAAATATTTAAATTAAAATGTTTTTCCTCAATCCTCAATTTTCAGTATAACGTGAAATAGAAGAAAGATGCATTTCTCCGCATCCCATTTCCATTTCCCAAATAAAAAAATAACCAAAATAATAAATATCTACTGTTAATGGACGTTTGATATATGTCTGTCTGAAGCCGAAGCTATACTATTACTTCTGTATCTGAAGCCGAATCTATACTATTACTATATTTTAATTCTCAATCAAGGTGATTATACTATTTCTAGCTAATGTAATATCTCGCAATGTTCAATGCAGCTGGGTAGTGTAGTATCTGTTCTATTGTCATTATACCATTCTCACAGGTATTATATCGTCTTTGGGGATATGTAGTATCTATTTAATCATGGCACCATATAACGGGGCATTGCTCCTCTTCTGATGGTAGTATAGTATCTGTTCTCTTGTCAAGCAACTATTCTCCCAGGTATTACTTCCTCCTTTAGGTGAGAGTTTAGTATATGTTCGATCGTCATATATAACAAAAGTATGCGAGCGGATGGGACATAGTATTGCTAGTATAAATAATGGGACATAGTATTGCTAGTATAAATAATGGGACATAGTATTGCTAGTATAAATAATGGGACATAGTATTGCTAGTATAAATAATGGGACATAGTATTGCTAGTATAAATAATGGGGCATAGTATTGCTAGTATAAATAATGGGGCATAGTATTGCTAGTATAAATAATGGGACATAGTATTGCTAGTATAAATAATGGGACATAGTATTGCTAGTATAAATAATGGGACATAGTATTGCTAGTATAAATAATGGGACATAGTATTGCTAGTATAAATAATGGGACATAGTATTGCTAGTATAAATAATGGGACATAGTATTGCTAGTATAAATAATATAGTTCAAACATTTTTTTAAAATAAACAATACAGTTTTACACGCCTCGCTTGTTATTCATATGAAGTGGAATAAAGCGAATGTCACTTTGCAGTGGTGCTATTTGGCATTTATTTACATAAAAATGTTCGATCATGTGGGTGAAAAAATTGCTGGTCTGTGTTTTCGAAACCCACAACATTTTTTTCAGTATCGTGCACAAAACATAAAATATACAAAAAGACACGCACAGTCTGTCCTCTTTTAAAAATGAAAGTCGTCTCATTTCCGACTTCCTGTTCATGTTGTCACTTCCTTGAACACGTTCGTCAAATTCCTAACTTTAATTTCTAGTGGAAAGCTTCCACGTTCTACATAAACAAACACATCCCACAAAAAATATTGCTAAATATTCTTTCTCACACTCTATGTATGTCTCTCTGTCTAGCTTCTCCATATCAGTATGCGATATTCCGATTTTTGTTTAACTTAAATAAAAACAATGCGATAGATACTTGAGAGGTATTTATTATTAAACTGTTGACTTATATGTTTTTTTAATTGATAAAGCCAAAAGTAAATGATATTTATGATAAGAAAATATAAGTTTATTAAAAAGAAAACAATCGATACTATTCTATTTCATTATTTTAATTATTCCCATCATAAATTATGTTTCGTACTTTTAAAAACTATAATTGCTAATTTATATTATTGTATTCATTCGAACAATTGTTCTCATATTGAGTGATATTTTCACAACGTTTCGGCCGAAATTCCGTATAGATTCCCTATTCGACATAATAATTCCAGAGTTCGATAAAATGAAGGTTAGAGGTTACATCGGCCGAAACGTTGTGACAATAACACACAGCATGATAACAGTATTCCTAATAATAGGAAATAATGCAAAATATTGCAATTAAAATTTAATCTTCAATCCTTCATTTTCCGTATTTTAGCGTGAAATCGAAACGTGTTTTTTTTTTTTTATCACAGCGACGCATTAAAATTTTCCACATAAAATAAAGAACCTGGATAAAAAATTTGACATAATAGTAAGAATGCTTGCTAATGGGCCGGGAGAGGAGGGTTCTATCCTCGGTTGAGTCAGACAAAAGACTTAAAAAGTTGTACTTGATTTATAAAATGAGGATCTATGGTAGGTGGAGTGATAATGGGAATACATTTGAGCCCTTCCCTACATCTTGGTGTAGTAGATGATAAAAAGGAGCCTCCCGGTCGTCCTCTACTATGGTCGGCTCATGTACTTGTTTATATTAGAAAAAGAAAAACTATACAGTTGAAACATTTTCTTCCATAAACCATAAACCATTTTCTCAAGCTTTTCTAGTTATGCACATGAAGTGGAAGTAAGCGGATGTTACTTCACGGTGGTGGCATTTGGCATGTATTTACCTAGGAAGTACGATCATATGTGCGGTAAAAATGCTGGTGTGTATTTTAGAAAGCCACAGAGTTTTTCAGTATCGTGCGTAGAGCAAAAATTATATAAAAACACACGTACAGCGAATGGACACCGCGCATATAGGCGTGACCCAACGGCGCGTCGGCTAATTTTCGTCTACAATAGGCGCTATTGTGGACGGAAATTAGCTGACGCGCCGTTGGGTCACGCCTGTATGCGCGTTGTCCATTCGTTGTACGTTTGAAACGAAAGTCAATAAAATAAATTCATATATGCCACTTTACGTATCTCTCACTTCATCTAAAACTAATATATTTACACTCGCATATACATTTAAAAGGGTAGTAAAATGACATGTTTGTCACTTTCGTAATACTGTCTCGTCTGCTGTCGTTCTCTGCAAATTGATATATTTTGATTCAATAACCTTAAATGGTACCCCAACAGTTATTAGTGTTATGTAAAAAAAATCTAATAAAGGTGGACATGGTTATTTAATCTATCTGCACGCATTTATTTATGAAACAAAAACATTTGTGGTACCGGAAACACATAACTTATTGTTATACTTAATAGATTAATTAACGCAGATTTCCCTAAGGCCTTTTCCTATAAACTCTCATGATCATCAAGTCGGATCTTCCTGACTTTCATATACCATATCGCACTATATTCCATTATGCCAACTAGTTCTTTATAGGTGCATTGTAAGTCCTCACTTCGTTGTTTGAAGTAAATTCTGTACTCTCTCCCCACTAATTAATATCTCTAGTTTGGAATCCACACAAAAAAAAACATCGTTGACATTATATTTCTGAATTTTTAAGATGAGGATTGATACTTTTTATAATTTCGATTATTCAACACTCAAGCTGAGAACAATAGTCCGAATAATCAAAATTATACAACATCGTTGACATTTTTATCTTTAGCCTTCGGCCCCTGACGTGACTAGTAAATCTGTGTTTTCTCTCTCTCTCTCTCTCTCTCTCTCTCTCTCTCTCTCTCTCTCTCTCTCTCTCTCTCGCTCTACCTGATCAAGGCTGAGATCCGAGAAAAGTGTCCGTAGAGTTAGTTGCCCCATTGTGGGTTTCTGACCCAAGAGGATTTAAAAAGCAGCTCTTGGTGAAAGTTATGTAGTGTGTAGTTACTCACTGTCCATTCTCCAATATTTTGGTAAAAATGAAAGTGCTAGCTTCATATACGAGTACTGATGTAAAAAAGATTAACCAGTCACGTGATGCGAGTGGGAGGAATATTTCTGTATTTAATTAGTTCCGATGCCCATTTGAACCCCGACTCGACTAATCGAGATATCATGACGCTATGTGGATTTCTTAAACAGGTAATTAACATTTATTATTTTATTTTAACTCATAATTTAAAGTACTTAACCTGACTTTGAGTTGAGAGAATATAAAAAGTTCTAGAAATTTAAAGAAAAAGATTAATTAGTCACGTGATGCTAGTGGGAGGAATATTTCTGTATCTAATTAGTTCCGACCGTTATTTGAAACCCCGACTCGACTAATCGAGATGTCATGACGCTATGTGGATTTCTTAAACAGGTAATTAACATTTATATTTTATTTTAACTCATAATTTAAAGTACTTAAACCTAACTTTTAGTTGAGAATAAAGGAATGTTCTAGAAATTAAGACATTTTTTAAAAATTAGTCACGTGATGAGAGTTGAAAGAAAATTTCTTTATTTATTTAGTTCTAATCGCCATTTGAACCCACGACTCGACTAATCGAGATGTCATGACGCTATGTTGAAATCTTTCAAAACGTAATTAACATTTATTTTTGTTTAATTTTAAATTAAACTACTTAAACCTGACTTTTAGTTGAAAGAATATAAGAATGTTATAAGTATTAAAAAAAAGATTAATTAATCTCGTGATGCGAGTGGGAGGAATATGTCTGTACTTAATTTGTTCCGATCGCTATTTAAAACCCCGACTCGACTAATCGAGATGTCATGACGCTATGTGGATTTCTTAAACAGGTAATTAACATTTATTATTTATATTTTAACTCATAATTATAACTACTTTGAGTTGAAATAATATAACAATGTTCTAGAAATTAAAAAAAAAAAATTTTGTCACGTAATGAGAGTTGAAAGAATATTTCTGTATTTATTTAGTTTCAATCGCCATTTGAAACCCCGACTCGACTAATCGAGATGTCATGACGCTATGTGGATTTCTTAAACAGGTAATTAACATTTAATTTTTTATTTTAACTCATAATTTAAACTAATTTAATCTAACGTTTAGTTGAGAATGAAGGAATGTTCTAGAAATTCAAAAAGAAAAAAAAAGTTTAATTAGTCACGTGATGCGAATGGGAGGAATATTTCTGTGATTAATTAGTTCCGATCGCTATTAGAAACCCCGACTCGACTAATCGAGATGGCATGACGCTATGTAGATTTCTTAAACAGGTAATTAACATTTATTATTTATATTTCAAGTAATAATTTAAACTTCTTAAACCTGACTTTTATTTGAGAGAATAAAAGAATGTTTTAGATACTCCAAAAAAAATTATTTAGTCACGTGATGCGAGTCGGACGAATATTTTGTATTAATCAAGCTTCAATTTATCAGACAAACATGGGAGGGGAATCTATTATCTTTTTTAGTACTTTTAGATTTTCCTAAGAAACACATACATATATATATATATATATATATATATATATATATACATTTTTCTTTTAGTAAATGTCATGTGTGTGGTAGTGCAACTTGACCTTCATGGAAAGGAGAGAAACGCTACCCCTTTGGCAGGATCACAGGTAAACTAAGCCTGGGCTTGGTGTTGCCACAAACACCAAATTATGAAAAATGTCTACACATACAAATAAACGCCGTGAGACTCAGAAGAAAGATCTGAGTGTCATGCTCGGCAGAAACCAGATCACGGACAAAATACAGATAAGTAACCTCTCTAATTCCAGGTATTCCAAGAGCAGTGACAAAACACAAGAAAGCAGGACCGAAAGGATAACACCAGAAAGCAATAGAAAGACATGGACCGCAAAAGTGAACAGACTAGTAATGGAATACTACTACAAAAGCCGCTACCCCATTGAAAGCGGATACCGAAAACGAATGACAGATCTATGGGACATCTCTACTGACTACTATACAACGGAACAGAGGATAGCAGATCAATCAAGGCAGATACTCAAGAGAGGGTGTTGCTCTGAGATGGAAATTACGGAAATGGAACAAAATAGAACTATCATGAGAGATCAAGAAACACTACCTGACGAAAACACCCGGGAATAAGAGGTGCAAAACATAAACACTGAAACAGAAGATGACGAAGATTATGAAACCACGGAACCTACTGAAGAAGCAATAGAAGTGGAAAAAATCAAACGAATCATGTTTGAGGAAAAAACAAAACTCCCATCCCTAAGGAACGAAGATTGGAAGAAGTTGAAAGTTGAAACAGAGACAGTAAACTAACTACTCGCATACATCTCAACAAACTCAATCATAGACCTTAACAACTTGATATATGCTTTACGTCACTTATTTAGAGATATATTTATATTATACGTCTATAAGCCTGTCGAGGTACTAACAGTATTAGTATTTTCAGTGTAAACACCCAGTGACCCACTGAAACCCTATTCTAATATGCAGACATTTTAAATAATGATATATATTCTGATATGAAGGCATTTGATACAATGATATACATAGCCAGCAGAATCATGTTGAAATTCAATGATTGCTTTCTTCATCTATCTGCGTAATGACATGTCCCTTTAAATAAAAAAATATTTTGAATATGTCCTTAAATACCTAACGCATTTTGCATGCTTCGTTTTTGGTCAGATATAGTTGCATTATTGAATCCTTAACGGTCGGGCAATTTTATGTAATGCGGCTAAGTGGTTAACGACACGGACTGACAACCTTGTTGTGCCAAGTTCGAATCCAGTCCGTGCCACATAAATACTTCTACTTATGGTGTTTGCAAACTTAAGCTGGTCCCTTCCGTAAGTAGCCAATGTCTTTCTATAAATGATTCGAACTAGAAAGATATCGGGGAAATCCATGCCAATAATAGAACCATCTGATTCATACGTAGAATAGTTATGACGTACATACGAATGAGAAATACTTTACCGTAATTATTTTATAGATAAAATGGGTAATATCTAAACGTTTGCAGATTAGCGACATCAGATTGATTACGTATTTGGTGAGGGGGGATATTTACTGATTTCTTCGGGTGATCGCATCTTCAAAAAAGTTATAACGTACTTACGAACATAGAAATACCTTACATATAACTTTAAATATAATATAATATAATAAAATATATAATATAATACACACACATATACATACATATATACATACTGCTTCATAAACAGATAGTATGTATGGAAAATAATAAAGAACTCAACATATACGCGAAAGAAAAGACTAACAACATGGGTTACAGAATATCACATTAACATAGGCCACAAAAAAACCCATTAACATTAGTCATGAAATCCCCCACTAACAGGAGACACATAATAACCCATTAATATAGTTTAGAGTAACCCCGATTAATATGAGTCAGAGTTAATCCACTAATGTGAACTACCAATGAATCTACTAATATGGTTCCTCGAGAAACCAAATAAATCGCAACATATAACGATCTTACAGAAGAAAGAACCCATTAAGCATATATTAAAATGGTACAAAAAACCAGCGTTTACATTTAGGTCGCAGAAACGCCATGGATCTACTAATTATCCATTAACATGAACATCAGAAACACGCATTAATATGCTCACTAGATGAACCCACAACCATGGGTTACAGCAACAACCATTGATATGCTAAAAAGAACTCATTACTACAGGTTTTTGGCCTTTTGGTTAAGATCAAAGTGTAGTATCTGTTCCGATGGATACTGCACCCCATACTGGTGTTGTCTTGGCCTTCGGAGCTTGATTTACGCCGGTCTATGGGTCTGTCCTGTGCAGTTCTAGGAGGTCCACCCTCCCAGGCTTCGCCTCCCCTCTTTGGGGAGGAGTAAGTTTATTGCTTACTGCCTGAGGCGCCCCTACCGGGGAATGCCGACGAGGCTGCCCAGGCAATTTTTAAACCACACTTTCCCGACCTTGGGTCACATCTTACTTGTGGGAGTAAGATAAAAACTGGCCTTGTGCCTAACTCCTGGAGAGGAGTAAATCAATACTACAGGTTACAAAAACTTATGTTTCGGAATTGTTTTAGATAAGGATTGATAATTTGTATCAATTAGATTATCAGACGACTGTTCTCATTCGTGGATATTATTTTCAAAACGTTCCGGCCGATCTAACTTCCGACCGTTTTCAGGTGCATCTTTTCAAATCGAGAATGTTTATGTCGAACAGAACCCTTTAATTAATCCACAAAGGTAGCTTGCTCTCGTTCCGTCAGCCATGACCCGGTAGAAGATATACCCACAAGGACCTGTGGTGTAACGGATATAAACGTTAAGTTATAATCAGTTCTAATTTACTGTTTTCTGAAGGTTGAAGGTTCAATTTTTACTAGGGGCGATACTAAGAATACAATTGCTAATCACTTAAGACTTCCACCCGATCATGACCGAGGCCACCAGGCAAACTACCCTCGTGGATTAAATAAAAGAGTTCCGTTCGAAATTCTGTACAGATTCCTGCGTTCGACAAGATACACTCGTAGAATGTCATAGGTTAATACAA
>OY744521.1:193960937-193968437 GCA_963556195.1 Sepiola atlantica | reverse complement strand
AATATTGTTATCTACATACGTATATGTTTCCTTCTTTTCGGGATATTGTCAGTGTGGAGATAATTATTCATACCGGTCTCAGAACTCAAAACCCCAGAACAAGAGTCATGTTTTAACTCAGATTCTGACGCTTTAGCCCACACGGCCACTATAAACAACCTGATAAATCAGCGAGAAAGTAAATCTCTAATATATATATATGTTTGTTTATGTGTCATATAAATCAATATGTTAACAGTTAAAACATTCAAATACGCCTCAATAAAGGTTACATTTTTAACAGGAATGAGATATACTGTTGAAATTTTCTTTGATTCCACCAAAAGTCACTAGGAAAAATTATCGGTTAGGTTTTTAAAATAACTGTAATATATTAGAACGGTGACAAAAAAAAAATCATTATTTTGAATAGATTTTCGCTGTTACCTAAAACAAAAATAGAATTGAACCAAGGTATTTCAAAACTGTATATACATTTAAATATATATCTTCAGACCAAAGAAGACAAGGAAGACGCATTTGTCATCCCTGGACTGAAGGTGTTGACTCTCTGTGAAGAGCACAACCGAAACATGTATGGACATATGTAACCAATAATGTTTGTATAAATAAAAATATATACTATATATATATATATATATATATATATATATATATATGAGAGAGAGAGAGAGAAGTTAAAGATGGGAATAAATATTGTAAAATACAATATATTTTTCATTATCAGTTGCTCAAAACAAGATGTTTCCAATAAATGAATGTTATTTTTCGTTCCTTAAGCCATAGCTTTTTCAAGAATTAAATATGAAATTCTTTTGTCTCCAAGGGAAATTACAACATTTTTCATATATATATATATATATATATATATATATATATATATATATATATATATATATATATATATATAAATATAAATAGCAGGGCCCATGACCCGCTGTTTCCTGGGTAAGATATAAATTACATTTTAGAAATAGAAGTATTACAGTATAAATTCGTAAAAATGAAGTTGAAAAAAACCTTGTAAGTCAATGAGTTGATTGAAATAGAATGTGTGTAATTAAACAAAATAGATTTCTCACCCCTTCATACGATTTTAAGTAATGGGTTATTCCTAAAAATGTAAACCACTGCCCTGCTCTTAAAAAAGTAAATGTGATCCAAGAATATGCGTCAAACTTCCCCAGGTCAGCGAAAGAAGAATCTTTCTAGACTGAGCCAATTTTTATCTCAATGCAGAGGGCCCATTTTGGTGGGAGATTGAATTTACCAACGTTAAAAATCGTTGCGCATTTCTCAACTGTCAATTAATATGCACTTTCACCATTTACTATGTTGTGGCTATTTAGTTGCATCCCAACAATGGGGGTGTTTAATGTGTTGAAAACCCATCTCGTAGAAAAATAGTGGCCGCTGTCTAGAAAAAATAAATAAATAAAAATATATATATATATATACATGTATCCTCGAAGCTTCAAACGTACCATGTGATATTGTTCTCAAAGGTTTCGAGAACATCCCAACATTTTCAGGTCCAGGGATTTGCCATCGGTATTGACCTAATTTGTACAAATACTGGTTCAAACCAGTATTCCAATGAGTTGGTTCTGTTTTACTCAGTGCTAGATCGAACTATCATCTAAATATTCTTGAGGCGTTAGTTATTCATAATTAACTATATATATATACAGAACTTTCTAAAAGATCAGTTGAAGAGCTTCCGCGATCCCAATCCCCCATAATGTTTAGTTGATGAAATTCCCCTTTTTATATTGTTTTCCCCAACTAAATTCTCCAATTGAAAATAAATATTTCTACTCGTATTTTATCTGAATTTTTTAGTTATTAATTCATCATTCTGAAATGTACTCTATTCCTCCGCGCGCATAACCTGACATTGCCATAGCTCGGTGCGAGGGTAGTGAAGGAATCTTGAAATGTTTTAAAACCTTTTTTATTCGACCTTTCATAATAAATTAACAATTTTTTAATCGATTGAACGAACATCATTCCGTTCCTAAGGATGACTACTGCGAGTCGAAAGTACTTACAAGTATGACGTGTGATCAGTAAATGGATCATAAAATTAATAGACAGAAGTTTCACTTCATTTCAATCAACTTTGCATCAACACACGCATATATATATATATATATATATATATATATATATATATATATATATGTCTGTATTACCGTATGTCAGTTTATCTATCTATCAATTATCATAACATCCATATATCTGTCACCCTACACAATTATCTCTGTATGTATCTAGGTATGTGTTTGTATGTATATATCATTATATGTCAGTCGATCTATAAGTTAACCTAAAGTTAACGTTTTAATTGACTATATAAATATTTGTATCTCATTCTATCCGGCCGTATGTCTAATATATTGTATCTATGTTTGTATATAAGTCTTACTATCCGGCAGTTTTCCTAACATGTTGCATAACCATCTATTCAGATCGCAATTATTAAAGAATGCGCTTTAAAAATGCGGATGTGATGGCTTATTACTAGGGGGAAATTGATCGATCGTTTTGCTTAGCCAGTGAAATAATGAATGATTCAAATTATCAATATCTATTGCCAGTTCACGGTATTAATGAAATACTTTTGATTCAAGATAATGTATATTTAAACTCGCCATACTATTTAGCGAGCTGACGATGATTTCCTAAGAATAGTGTCTAACTACATGAATTTGTACATAATCAACGATTACAATGGTTAGAAAATGAAAGAAATATAATAGAAATGTTGGGTTCACGTACGTGTCTGTAACCAAAACTATGTCACAGATCTGAAAAGTATTATTGATATTTTAACATTTTTATTTTCTGAATAATGAGAATAGTTTATGAATAGCAAACAAATGCGTACTCTTGCCGCATATTTTTGCTAGTCTATCTATCTATCTATCTATCTATATATACATTTAAATTTCATTATCGACGGACACGTATTTCGTCGTTTACGACTTATCAGCGTGGCAAACACTAGGGAGATTCGAAACCAGCACTTGCGAGTCTGAAACCTGAATATATATAGTCTGTAACCTTATTAGTTGCATAGCTGAGATGAAAGACTGTGTATTTTTCTCGGCTCTGCTGCGAAATGCGCGTAAAATGTATAGAATGCATTAATTTTGAGAAAATAAAAAAATACAATACAAACATATTAAAAGAATGTTGTTTGACGAAATATGAAAACTAAGAAAATGACAGAATAAATAAAAGGTATAGATTGATTGTTCCGTTGATCATTGGAATGCACTTATAATATATATATATATATATATATATATAAATATATATATATATATATGTTCTGAAGCTTGTAGTGCAACTTAATTGAGCTTGCAATTTGGAATGTTTTTGTATTACGCACAAATATATATATATATATATATATATATATATATATATACGCTAATTTTTTTTTGTTATTGTTTTTACTGGCGATAATAGACCGGTGTTTATTTGTATCTACCCTGAGCGTTTTTTAAAAATATGCAGAGGACTGCATTTAATTCGTCTTTAATCGGACGTGTAAGAAATTTTTCATATATAGATTTTTTTATTAAAAATTTATAAATGATTTTTTTTGCGTGCATGAAAGGATTCAATGATAATAATCCATCTGGTCTGGTGCAATATCCAGGTATTTGCTGTTACTAGATGTAACATCACTTCCTTTTAAAAACAAATGAATTAATAAATTAATATATATATATATATATATATATATATATATATATATATATATGTATATATATATATTAATTTTGGTATTACAGAAAATTAGAACAACGTCGATATCATTGATTTCACATTTAAACAAATAAGCCTTATATTAGACCTATTTATCGGACTCTCTTCAGCCTCTGTGTCCAGAACCATTGTCAATTTGTACGTCGCCCGGGGAAACTTTATTTCGAAAGAAATGGACACTGAAACATGTATGCACATATGCAACCAATAATGCTTGTATGAATAAAATGATTTATATTATATATATATATATATATATATATATATATATATATATATATATATGTATCTGCGTGTTCAGTTAAAGTTCTCATATACCTCTCACAAGTTGAGTCATAAAAGCAGTGAAAAAGTTTAATTTTGTAAGAACATTAATTTTCATTTTTCTAATCGACAACTTATCTAAGTTATAGTTCA
The DNA here is from genome assembly GCA_963556195.1 of Sepiola atlantica. Lineage (NCBI taxonomy): Eukaryota > Metazoa > Mollusca > Cephalopoda > Sepiida > Sepiolidae > Sepiola > Sepiola atlantica. Next base: position 193,964,240 of record OY744521.1, on the reverse strand, counting down.
TCTTTATTGTTCTCTTTTCTTTTCATTGCCGGATTAAAGGACACTAGTTCATCTGGTCTGGTGGAGTATTCAGATAAGTACTGTTACTAGATGTAACATAACTAGTAAGAGATTCACTATTCCTCGTATTGCACAGAGATACAAAAAAAACACCTAAGGATGGTGTCTAATATGCATTAAAATTCATTTATCTCTATCTATATATATATTAATGTATGGTAGTGTGTATATCGTAAAATCTAGTTTCCATTTTAGTTTATCTATCGATTTGTCTATCAATCTATTCGTTTGTCATTACATTCATTATATATATATATTTATATATTATAACCCGTAATAGTCTCATTTATAGAGGAAACTATTAATTTCATGCGGGTTAAATTCTAGTCAGGCCTCAACATCTTCAGAAGACGAGAAATTAATGAATGGATGAAACGTCTTAAAAGATCACCAATCAAAACGTTCCACGATTTCTGTGTGCATAATGGCGGCGTGTTGTTGCTAGGCAACGTTAAAGATTATGGTTGCTTTCTTCTTTCCTTTCATTTTTTTAGTTCCCTTTCATGTCCTTTATCATTATCATCATTTTTTATTTTTTTATTTTTTTTTCACTCTCCATTCATGTCCTATAAAAATCATTCGACATAGTTTAAACTCTAAGATTTGATTTCTGTTCAGGAAGATCAATTTTCCTATTGTTTTATATTTGACGGTGTTTTCTGTTTTCTTCTATTCTTAACCAACTTTATTATCCTGACGCCGTTTAACAGTTGCTTCTCTTGAATGTTTATGAGATGTCAATTGTTTTCACTTTCCATTTCCTCTATTCACTTCATTTATTAACCAGTTGGATCAGAAAGCGTTGAGAGAAGGGCAAAGGTTTACCAACAAACAACAACACATAAAGAATTGAGAGCAATAATCACACAACTTGATGGAGAAATGCGTGATTGTTCCATTTAGGAAAAACAATGATATATTAGTGTGCAAGCTCTGTCAAAAATGGCGGGAAACATTATGCTTCGCTGGTGTTCGCACTAATATTTATATAAAAATCATAGGATTACGCAAGTAATTTTATTTTTCATATATATATATATATATATATATATTATTATATTAGTTTTATTATTCTCATGATCAAAAGGCTAATAAAACACACAGTGGAGGATTTCCTTCCAAATTTCATACGGTGGATTTTTTTCTAACTTGCTGTTTGCTTCTTGTTTCTACTTAGACCTAGAAGAAAACACGTCTTTTACTCCCTAAATTTTGTGCAACGGTGCGGATTTACATTTATTAATAATCAAATAAATATACATTATAGGAATGAATTAGAAGCTATGATAATATATATATATATATATATATATATATATATATATATATATATATATATATATATATATATTAGTAGTAGTATGTTTTTAAAGGATGTGGGCAATGCAAGTTGTAAGGAACAAAAACAATACATCGAATACGAAATATGACTTACTATTTATTTTTCCTAAAATCATACATAACAGCAAGAGTGTTGTTAGCTGTTTGTGTGGTGTCCGGATGATTAAAAAAATCATTATTTAATATTTCGGCAAAAGAAACTTCCCTTTGTCAAAAATAATCAATACCAGAAGAATTCCCGACTATGCAGAGAATCTGACAAAATAAAATGGTTGTCAAAGCAGCCTTCAAAAACATACTACTACTATACCCAGCAATGCTTCAAGCAACCTACCATTCTCTAATATATAAATATATATAAGAGCCCGGGGTTTCGAATCACATGACCAGTAGTGAATTGTTATATCTTCATACTGACGAGTCCCAATTGAAAATAGGAAATGCATACGTACATAGATAATATACAAATATTTATTTGCAACCCCTAAAAAAACCTAGATGGACACAGTAAGTGTTATATTCACACAGCATGATGTCGCTTGCTATAAATACATCGTTCCTTTCATAAAGTTGAACGCTCTGTAGACGTCAAGCCGCCGAATAAGTGTTAACATTATCACTGTTTATCTTGCTATTCAGCGGTGGACGTTGGGGGCTTAGATGTCGGGATTTGAGTTGTAACATACTCAAAGCCCGGGTTTACACACTTATAATAAAATGTTGTTTCTAAAGGAAACGAATATAATTGCACGTTCTATTTTAGGAAATTATTGAATTTTCAATATGAATTCACTTATAATAATAATTTTTTTTAGAAAAACACTAAAATCAAACGTTTTTATGCAATGAAACTGTTCAAATATATATGGAACGGATTGAATTGTTTCATTTGATTAATGGGACAACAGATACATTCTTTTTGTCATAAAATTGATGTCCCTCCCAAGAACGAACAGGGTGCCACACACTTTACTGAAAGATTATGTATTTGAATTAACTTCATAAGGACTAGCAAGATTCACAAATACAAAGTGAATTTTGCAATTGTGAAGAATGTGAAGTCTATTTAAGCCCAAACGAAAATTGTCGTCCGCTGCGTTAGAACCAATAAACAAGGACTTAGAGAGATGTGAAAAACAGGATTCGATCTCAAAATTCGAATATTTAGTCTAGGCGACTCCAACAATATGTGGAAAAAAAAACAACACAAGATACGCGTTTGTGCTAATTCTTTAACTGGCTTAAATGATTGGATGAAAGCACGCACCTATCTATTCGCAGCACCTGAGGAACTTCGTGCAAAAGTAAATGGTCGAAATCTTTTGTGAAGCTTGATTAATCAGATGTATACCTTCAACATACAAATCGAAGAATATAAACAATTATTGACTATCACAGCACAGTAGTTTTTTATATAAATTTAATCGGCTTCAGTTTAGGGCAGTATCACATTTACTGTTTTTTTTTTTCAAACAAACCGTCGACATTATGCTAGCTCATTTAAACTTTACTTTGCATACCTCAGCGAATTTTTTTAATAAAGAAGTAAAATGATACCATACTATTTTATTATTTGGATTATTCGGACTATTGTTCTTATCTTGAATGTTATTGTTGCAACGTTTCGACCGATGTAACTTCCGACCTTCTTCAGGTGCGTCTTGTCGAACTCGATAATCTTTGTTTAACTCCAGAATCTATACGGAATACCGAATGCACCCTTTATTTAATCCACCGAGGTAGATTGTCCTCGTTCCGTCAGCCATGACCGCGTAAGTAGCTTAACTAATTCATTAAAATTTTATTTAATACTTACTTTGTATCGCCGGTAATGAGGATTGAACATTCAAAGGAAAGACTGTCACTTAGAACTGATTATCACTTAACAAGTTTATCCGTTGC
>OY744521.1:193953437-193958437 GCA_963556195.1 Sepiola atlantica | reverse complement strand
CCATATTTTTTACATATGTTTCATGTAAAATGTTGTCAACTATCAGAGAGTAGTAGTTTATATAGTTGAATTGCGAAAAACATATATCAAAAACACAGGACAAAATACGGTGATGTTCTAGATTGTGTCCTGATAAAAGTTTTCTAAGTTGAAGAAAATAAAAACAGAAAACTCACACGATATACACATGTATATATAGAAAGAGAGTGAGAGAAAGAGCAGGAAAACAAACCATTCAAAATAAGAGAATAATTAATTATGCTCTTATTTTGAATGGTTTGTCGGGTGTGTCTAGTGTAATATATATATATATAGGGAGCAGTGATGGAGTTCCATGCAAATCTTGGTTGAGTAACGGGTCAATATTGAATAGAGCTACATCAATAATAAGTAATTGAACAAAATATGCAAATACTAGCTCTACTAAAAATAATAAACCCTTAGATTAGCTACTTTTAATATAAATAGTAGAAACTTTAATAATGTTTCGACTACTAAATCCTAAACTTCGATGACCTAATAAACTGATTGAATAGAATAAGAATTTATAGCTAAATGCATACATTTAGATTTTTTACAGTTTATAATTCTTTCTATTCATTTGTTCAATATGTTATTCTTGAATCTTTTATTTCTTTTCTGTATTTCTGTTATCCTTAGTTTTCTATCTATCTCATTCGTTTCTCTTTTGAAGCAATTGTCAATATTTCTTTCATTAGGGTGGGAAACGGTAATTATTCATTATTTCTCTTTATATTTTTCACTCCAATTATTTTTTGTTCACTTATTTTTCAATCAATTATTCTACATCTACCTTTAAGTTTCATCAGCCATTTGATCTCTTTCTTCATTTCCTGGTGTGTTTGATTCATTTTTCCATTCAATCTAGTTTTAATTCTGAGGTTGTTGTATGACTTGCTATTTGCTTCCCCTTTCTACTTGAGCTGGTTTCGTCCGAGGATAGAAAAACACGTGTTTCTCTCGGTAACATTTGCGTAACGAGATGGGAATAAATATGTTCATTTATATCCAAAGAAATACACATTGGTATTTTGTATAGTAGATGATTTTTTATACTTGTTTTTATTTATTTATTTATTTATTCAATCTGTCATCTTTATTCTCTGTATTATTTGATTTTTCGGACTACTATTCTATATTCGATGTTATTCTCACAACGTTTCGGTCGCTGTCACTCCCGAACGTTTTCAGATGTATTTTGCTACCTAGGAATATATATGAAATTTCGAATTGAATATTTTACTTAATCCACGGAGGTAGACTACTCTCGTTTAATCAGCCATGGCCGAGTAGAACTATTAAATAAGTAATGGTTTGTTATACTTAGTTAGTATCGCCTGTAGAAAGTACACTTTTTTCCGTGAAGAATGGTCTATTCGCCGGATGCTGAATATCAACTGGAAACAGCATGTAACCAATGAGTTGGTGTAGAGGCGATCTGGATACAAACCTGGGCAATTAATGCAGACTTTAATAAAAAAGACACATGACATTTATCGGCCATATATATATATATATATATATAGACACAAAGGACTCGAACATTTAGTTCTTACTAGTAGAGTGCCTGGCTGTAAGTCAGTCGGCAGACCAAGATATAAGTTTATGAGCCATATGTAAGTTAACAAACCGGAATGCAATATAACTATTTAGTTCAATGGATAATGTTTTATTTTTATTTTACATAGTTCACCCCAAACAAAGTAGACCGCCACTGTAGACGTAGGAGGCTACTGAGAAATAGGGTTTAGGTTTTGGGGGTCATCATAAGTTGGGAGCTGTGCAGCGAGATATCTGTTTACATTAGTTTTAAATTTCTGCATGGCAATACAGTCGTGGAAACAGAGTTCTATAGGCCGGCAGAACGAGGAAAGAAATTAGGCGTTGCTTCTGACTGGATACTCTAAAAAAAGTGTCTGAGTTCCCTTATTTATGAAGACATTACATTATGTCCTTCTTCACCAAAGTCTAGTCAGCAACTGAAATCCAACTTCAAATCTTTGCATATTTAAAAAAAATATTTTTTAAAATAGTTCACCCTAAACAAGGCAGGCCGCCACTGTAGACGTAAGGGGCTACTGAAAAGGGGCTACTGAAAAGGGGCTACTGAAAAGGGAGAAGGTTGGGTGGTCAACCTGAATTGGGATATGCGCAGCGAGTTGTCTGTTTACATTAGGTTTACATTTCTGCATGTCAGTACTGTCGGGAAACAGGGGGTAAGGAGGGAGTTCCAGAGGCCAGCAGCACGAGGAAAGAAGCTATTTGAGTAGAAAGCTCTCCAGAATCTGGGGACCTCCACTGTGAAAGGACTATGTGGACGACTATAGTCGCCGATGTGTTACGAACGCAGGGGCGTCCATGATAAGTGATGTAGTGAAGATTGAACCTTCGACTTCAAGAAACTGTTACTTAGAACTGATTATCACTTAACACCTTCATCCATTACGTTTCGTGTCCTTGTTCTAAAACTATTAATCTTTATTCGCGTTTTTAATTTTTAATAAATAACTTTCTCTTTCGCTTCTATATTTTTTCATTCCATTCTTTCTTTCGTTCGTCTTATTTCTTCTTTATTCAATTACCGTCATTATTCTTTTTGATTTTTTTTTCAAACTTGTATTTCTTTCATTGTACGATTCTCTCATGATTTCCATTCACCACGATAATATTCTCTTTCATAATTTGTCCTTGCTATAAATGTCATTCGTTCGTGCATTCGACCCTGCCTTCAACATTCATTTTATCATCCGTTCGTTGGTTAATTAATTTTTCTTTGATAATCCGTCTGCCATTTTTCATTTCCTACATTCATATATCTTCCTATCATTTTCATATTTTTCAAATATCTTTCAATATTTTTTTAAATAGTTTTTTCTTCAAGCATTTTCCGTTTTCGTTTTGTAAAGAACTTCTGATTGCTTTCCTTGTCAGCAGTAAATCTGCATCGGCCTTTTTTCTGCAGGCCAGTCTTGCTGTCGGCTTTACTTTTATTTTAGTTTTACTTTTGTTGTTTTTGTTTTTGTTTTTGTTAATAGCGAAATGTAATTGCTAGAAAACGAATCTGAATTCGGCTGGAAAAGTAAAATACAAAATCAAAAAGGTGGATAACCGAGGTAGCTGGAAAGAGAAATCAAGTTGTGACGAGAAGAGGAGTAGGAAAGGGAAATATGATAGTGACAATTATATTTATGACTCACAAAAAGCGTGAAAGACAAAATCGTAATTTAGATGAACTTAGTCTTACTATCTATGATATAATCTAATATATCCGTCTTTCTTTCTGTGTCCCTTTGTCTGAATTACCTGGCGCAGCTTGTGTAGGTGTTGTTTACACCAGTAAAGTTAACGTCCTCGACAATCCGTCCGACGCTGGCGTTGCTTCTGCCGTTATGATGCATCGTTTTATTAAGTCCTATTAGGTCCATCTTCCCAGATTTATATCTGTTTTTTTGTTTTACAAGAGTTTAGTTTATTGCTAATCGCCTAATTCATTCCTACCGGGGAATGCTGACACAGCTGCTCAGGCATTTTCTTTGTAAGTTAGATTGCACTGACTTTTCAAAACCTCACCTGACCTTGCTTCTAATCTCCTGCGGAAGTAATAAACTCGGTGCTGAAAACAACCGTACGCCTAAATATAAACAAAACTTTTCTCGAGTCAAAATGTACTAAGACCCCAATCGTGGTAGTACATTAAAAAAAAAATGGGTTTTACAATAATATTCTGGTCCTTGTATTTGCTCTCATACATCCAGAATAGAAATAAAGATGTTTTTCTTTATTTACTTTCTTGGACATTGACAATTATAGAAATAAAAAAAGCAACAACAAGATGTAAATCAAGCGGTTCAGGACTAAGAAGTAACCCCATGGGCAGCAGCTAGTAGAGTATAAATGATTAAACTTTAAATTGTTTTAAACGACGAGTATTTAAAAATACCATTACAGACATTCATAAAACAGGTTGATTTGTAGATGAATAAATCAGAAAAGGCGATATTAACCAACACTTGTATTTCTAAGCATTTTTCGTTAGATATCTTACAAAGAATCCCTATTTAAATATTCATATGTATATTATGTGTCATAATTTTTCTCGCTATTTCGGAAGGAGTATATAAAAAGTTATGTGTAAAAATAAGATCTAATTATTGATCGATTTCGGGCTGCTTAAAGCCCTTTACACTTTCTTAAAATTTGGGCGAATTGGAATAAGTTTCATCTCGTTTTTGAGTGTCCCAGAATGAACCTAAAACATGAAATAGAAAAAAAAAGTATTGAAATAAATAAAATATAAACTGTTACTTTTAAATTCATTAGATTAAAGCCGTGTTATGTGAAATTTACTACATGTAACTTCTCCGAACAAATGTTCTTTCATATTCATCTCCGCTTTAAATACTAAGAACCTGGCCTGACGAAGATCAGCTGATTCCCAGCTGTAACTTAAAACATGTCTGAAAATTTGTAGGCAAGAAAGTGTTTATAAAAAAAAGTATACCAAATAAATATACTGCTCCATGTATTATTATTGAAAGCTATTATATAGAAAGAGTAATTATTCGCTTGTTAAATTCCTTTAACCAAAACCTCAACGGTATATATATATATATATATATATATATATATATATATATATATATATGCTTCTACAGAAATATATATATATATATGCTTCTACAGAAATATATATATGTTCATATATATATATGTTTATATATATATATATATATATATGTTTATATATATATGTATATATATAACCATATATATATATAAACATATATATATATAACCATATATATATATAAACATACATATATATATAAGCACATACACATATATATAAATAAGCATATATATAAGCATATATATAAGCATATATATATATAAACATATATATATATAAACATATATATATATAACCATATATATATAAACATATATATATATAACCATATATATATATAAACATATAT
>OY744521.1:193935937-193950937 GCA_963556195.1 Sepiola atlantica | reverse complement strand
GTATGCTTCTATATATATATGTATATATATATATATATGTATGCTTCTATATATATATATGTATATATATATGTATGCTTCTATATATATATATGTATATATATGTATGCTTCTATATATATATGTATATATATGTATGCTTCTATATATATATGTATATATATATGTATGCTTCTATATATATATGTATATATATATGTATGCTTCTATATATATATGTATATATATATGTATGCTTCTATATATATATGTATATATATATGTATGCTTCTATATATATATGTATATATATATGTATGCTTCTATATATGTATATATATATGTATGCTTCTATATATGTATATATATATGTATGCTTCTATATATGTATATATATATGTATGCTTCTATATATATATGTATATATATGTATGCTTCTATATATATATGTATATATATGTATGCTTCTATATATATATGTATATATATGTATGCTTCTATATATATATGTATATATATGTATGCTTCTATATATATATGTATATATATATGTATGCTTCTATATATATATGTATATATATATGTATGCTTCTATATATATATGTATATGTATATGTATGCTTCTATATATATATGTATATATATATGTATGCTTCTATATATATATGTATATATATGTATGCTTCTATATATATATGTATATATATGTATGCTTCTATATATATATGTATATATATGTATGCTTCTATATGTATATGTATTTATATATGTATGCTTCTATATGTATATATATGTATGCTTCTATATGTATATGTATATATATATGTATGCTTCTATATGTATATATATGTATGCTTCTATATGTATATGTATATATGTATGCTTCTATATGTATATGTATATATATATATGTATGCTTCTATATGTATATGTATATATATATATGTATGCTTCTATATGTATATGTATATATATATATATGTATGCTTCTATATATATATGTATATATATGTATGCTTCTATATATATATGTATATATATGTATGCTTCTATATATATATGTATATATATGTATGCTTCTATATACATATGTATATATATGTATGCTTCTATATATATATATGTATATATATTTGCTTCAATATATGTGTATATATATGCTTCTATATATATATGTATATATATAGACTTATGTATATATATGCTTCTATATATATGTTTCTATATATATATATATATGCTTATGTATATACATGTGTATATATATATGCTTATATATATATGTTTCTATATATATATATTCTTATGTATATACATGTGTATATATATATGCTTATATATATATATGCTTCTATATATGTATATATATATATGCTTATATATATATATGCTTCTATATATGTATATATATATATGCTTATATATATATGCTTCTATATATATGTATATATATATGCTTCTATATATATGTATATATATATATGCTTCTATATATATGTATATATATATATGCTTCTATATATATGTATATATATGCTTCTATATATATATGTATATATATATATGCTTCTATATATATATGTATATATATATATGCTTCTATATATATATATACATATGCTTCTATACACTTATATGTATATATTTATATATATATATGTATATATATGCTTTTATATATATATATCTATATATATATGTAGAAGTATATATACATGTGTGTAGAAGCATATTTATATATAGAAGCATATATATACATATATATAGAAGCATATATATACATATATATAAGCATATATTTGTATATATATGCTTATATATATGTATATATATGCTTTTATATATATGTATATAAATGCTTCTATATATATATATGCTTCTACACACATGTATATATACTTCTACATATATATATATATAGATATTTATATATATATATATATATATAAATATATGGTGTCATATATATATATATATAATATATGTATCCATATATATATATACGTATACATATATATATGTATATGTATCCATATATATATATATATATATATATATATTCATATATATATACATATATATACCACCACCTATATATATATATATATATATATATATATATATATATATATATATATATATATATATATATACATGGATGAATGAACTTTCTAATGAAAATGATTTGGACTTTGGAGGTAAGCAGAGAAAGAAAGGAAATGTAGTTACAGTGGCTGTAGCTAGATAAGTTTCTGTAAGTAAATGAAAATAAGTCTCGAGTAGTGAAACACTAGTAGCGTCTCTTCTGTGAGAAAGTGGTGTATGAAAGAGAAAAGATCATACCCCACTAGATTGCGAAATCGATTTTGTACGTCGTTAAAGCAAAACAGAGTGCCCTCAGAAGCTACTTTTAAGATAGAGCCGTATTACTTCTTCTTAGGATGTTTCTTGCTCTTATGCTGGTGGGGGATTGAAGCAGTAAAATAGTCTAACTATTTCCCCAGCAACCTCGTCGACAGATTTTATGTAGCTCTTCGATTTTAGGTCTGGAATGGAAGTCAGTCTGTGGACCTTTCCACGAAGACATACGTGAATATAAGCAACACTACAGTTGTCTGTACATGTTTTCCATTTTGTTTGTATTTCATAGTAAAATAACTCGGGGAAATTCATATCCTTATCAGCAAAGACGTGATTTTGATCGAGCCTTTTTATTTCCCTCGAGCTGCCATCAAGAGATTTGCGAGGATTAGAAGAACAAAGGTTTTCGTAGTATAACAAAAATACAGCTTGTGTTCATTTTGGCTTCATAATGACTCCGTCGAGGCCCGAGGCGTTACACTTCCACCATTCAAACGTGAGAAAGATAAGTAACTGTCTTAAAATGTTTGAATATTCATTCGAGGAACGAGGCACGTGCTTGTGTCTACCTACGACTTCCCTTGCCTTACGCAACTTTACATTGCATTGTATATTAACTTTCAGTTTGCATCATATCTGCTTTTTTCACTGGATTAATTTCGATCTCTCTGTCTAGTTTTTGACATCAATGATCAATGCGTCCCGTGTTGGTGTCGTGTGTGTGTTAAAAAGACAAATGGAAAAACAATTGCATACAGTAATAAATCATAAGGAAACGAAAGATTTTACTGGTTTCCTTCGGATAAGAGAACATCTTCAGAAAAGATGAACATTCTAAATTTATTCGATAACAGTAAAAACATAGGAAATATCTTCACTTTTACTTAAAACGTTTGCTGATCCCAACGAAACCCGAAACATCTCTCGTTTTTTGATGATTTATTTCTGTATTTAAATCTTTTTTTTCCATTGTCTTTTTCACACATTTTGTCTTTCACAGCATTTCATTTTACGATATATCGTGATTTTTATCCTAATATATATATATATATATATATATATATATATATATATATATATATATATATATATATATATATATACAAAGTTATGCATGTGTTTATATGATTGATTCCTAAACTAATTTACCCATGATTTAGACCTAAACAATGGTAATGTAAACTGTATTCATATGTTTTATGCAAACGGGGTAAAAAGTGGTTGTAGCCCTTCGTGGAAATTCAGATACTTTTGATTTTTTTGGAAATTTCAACACTAGGTATTAGAAATAAATTAGTATATATTCCCCAAATTTAAGTTTCGTTAGGGTTTTTTAAAGGTATTACGGGCGTATAATATGGGATAAACATCCTATTTTTAAATTAAAATATTTCAGATTTGCATTGAATTTTTTAAATAGTCATTAGACATCAATTAAGCAAGATTCTCAGAATTTCAAATCTCTGAAGACTTCAGAAGCTTAAGCCTTCAATTTTAGACATGTTCTAGAATCAATATCAAGTAATGGCTTTTGATCAAAATTGGAAGAGTAATTCTGTATATATATGCTTCTATATATATATATATGTATATATATATGCTTCTATATATCTATGTATAGATATGCTTCTATATATATATATGTATAGATATGCTTCTGTATATATATGCTTCTGTATATATATGTATATATATGCTTTCATATGTATATGTATATATATGTATATATATACTTATACATATATATATATGCTTATATATGTATATGTATATATATGTATATATATACTTATATATATATATATATGCTTATATATATATATGTATATATACATGTAAACTTCTATATGTATATATATATGTATGCTTCTATATATATATATGTATATATATATGTATGCTTCTATATATATATATGTATATATATATGTATGCGTCTATATATATATATATATGTATATATATATGTATCCTTCTATATATATATATATATATGTATATATATATGTATCCTTCTATATATATATGTATGTATATATATATGTATGCTTCTATATATATATATATATGTATATATATATATGTATGCTTCTATATATATATGTATATATATATATGTATGCTTCTATATATATATGTATATATATATATATGTATGCTTCTATATATATATGTATATATATATATGTATGCTTCTATATATATATATATATATATATATGTATGCTTCTATATATATATTTATATATATACATATATATATGTATGCTTCTATATATATATATATATATTTATATATATATATATATATATGTATGCTTATATATATATATATTAATATATATACATATATATATGTATGCTTCTATGTATATATATATATATTTATATATATATATATATATGTATGTTTCTATATATATATATGTATATATATATATATGTATGCTTCTATATATATATGTATATATATATATATGTATGCTTCTATATATATATGTATATATATATATATATGTATGCTTCTATATATATATGTATATATATATATATGTATGCTTCTATATATATATGTATATATATATATGTATGCTTCTATATATATATGTATATATATATATATGTATGCTTCTATATATATATATATATGTATGCTTCTATATATATATGTATATATATATATATATGTATGCTTCTATATATATATATATATGTATGCTTCTATATATATATGTATATATATATATATGTATGCTTCTATATATATATGTATATATATATATGTATGCTTCTATATATATGTATATATATATATATATATGTATGCTTCTATATATATGTATATATATATATGTATGCTTCTATATATATATGTATATATATATATATGTATGCTTCTATATATATATGTATATATATATATATATATATGTATGCTTCTATGTATATATGTATATATATATATATATGTATGTTTCTATATATATATATGTATATATATATATATATGTATGTTTCTCTATATATATATGTATATATATATATATATATGTATGCTTCTATATATATATATGTATATATATATAGATGTATGCTTCTATATATATATATGTATATATACATATATATGTATGCTTCTATATATATATATGTATATATATATATGTATGCTTCTATATATATATGTATATATACATATATATGTATGCTTCTATATATATATGTATATATATATATATATGTATGCTTCTATATATATATATGTATATATATATGTATGCTTCTATATATATATATGTATATATATATGTATGCTTCTATATATATATGTATATATATGTATGCATTCTTTTGATCAAAATTGGAAGAGTAATTCTAGACAAAATTTAGTATAATCATATTTTCATTTTAATTGTCGTAAGGGGACATAAAAAGTGATGTAGTACTGTTTTGTTAGGGACATTTATTTTAACCGTCCTTGGACGCGTATTCTGTCTGTCACACAGGTGTTTCGCAGTATAATGGGCGTCAGTATGGCGAGTGTTGCTAACTCATTCGAAAACCAACGGTTTGACTAGCGGTCTGGAACTCCTAACTTGACGCTATTATGGTCGCTAAGAAATAAGAGACATTATAATGTCCATATTTGTTTATATCACATTATCGACTGCTAGAGAGGTCATTTCTTTCATGAAGAACAATGCGTTACGCTAAGTGTCAAAATACTAAATCCGGCCCAGACGAATTTTACTAAGTATTTTTTAATAATCACTTAAAAAATTAATATCAGCATACCAAAGATTAATTATAAATTAAAGAATGTAAATGTACAAAGGAATGCAAGTAAAAAATCGGAGGTAATTTCACTTCATCCATAAAAACGCCAGTAATTAAACTTATATATTTTTTTGTTTGAATAATAAAGAAATCTAAATTCTGTAGAATATCTGCTTTTATTTACAGACGAGAGGGTATAAAGAGAGAGATTCTAATAATAGTGTAATGAAAACGAATTTAAAGTCTCTCATAAAAAATCTTTCGAAATTAGGATTTCTATATAAGAACATTTTTGAAGCTAAAATTAATCTTACCTCTTGTTTTCTTTAAATGTAAACGCACTTTTTAGATTTTCGTGACGAAATTACTTGTTGTTGACTGAGTCGGGTGTTCGATCTCATGGCGGAGTTACATTCAAAAATATATAAGCAATCAAATTTTGCTTTGGGTTTCTCCTTAAGTTTAGAAAGTAAGGTATCGTTGTGACCAAAGCACCAGCATGTTTCAATTGGGAAAGGCGTCTTACTCGCTCCGTCAAGCTTTCATTTACAGCGCTCATTTTTTTGGGTTTCGAATCATCGATACAAAAAAGTGTTAGGTTATATTTACTTTGTCGTTTCAGCATGAGAATCTTCTGCTAATTTCGCTTCGAGATATCTTCAGGATTACTTCTGAAGATTTTTTTTTTAGTTGCTGAGGTGAGGTCGTTGGCAGACGTGGTGACTTTATGCCGTTTTGAGACTCTGAAAATCAACCTCCTATTTATCGTAAAAGAAAAGAAAATGAGAAAGGCAACATGCTTTCAATTAGCTGAGCGGTGAACTGAACCAGTGGATCATTTTAACTTTATATACGAGGTTAATTTCTGCATGCCCCCTAACTTATAATGTAGCCTCACATGACGAAAAATAAAAACTTTTCTAAAAGATAAAGAAACAGCTAATGCGATCTACACTTTTCTAAGGTGCAAATCACATTCTAAGATCATTCATTGACATTTAGGCAAATGACACAATCATCTATGGCAACAATTCGTAGAGCAGTACTGATCAGGATCTTTCTGATTCTCTCTCTCTTCGGACCTGGAGCATGTGGTGAAATAGGAATATGTTTACTTTTTATACGTATAAAACCAAGCTTCTCTCTTTTCACCACCAATACTCGGATCCCCACTTTGTCTCAATTGAGATTAATATTTGTCTCCTTTGGAAAGCCCTCTAAGTTCTGAAACTGACCTTCATTTCAGACTTGAAAAGAAAATTACATACAATGGGTTGCTAAGGTCGCTGGAAAGATGTTTTGATCATTCTACCTCGCCAGAAGGTACCTAACGCCTGATGCAGTCTTTATCAGTATAAGAGACAAATACGTCCTAAGCGTACTGTTGCCATATACTGGCAGGTTGCGCTCAGGGCATTTATTTTTGCCTTGATGAAGTAAAAAAACCGACTTCGAAGACTAACGAGAAAGAGATGTTGCTAGTCTGTCTTTGCTCCATCGTTATTGTCATGATAGGTGATCGGCTCAGCTCCAATCTATGGTTCCCCTGTTAAACGTTCACAACAGAAACTCGTTTAGCTACAACCACTCTCAATAAATTCCTTTTCTCTCTCCGTGTACAGAAAACAAGACAGAATTTCTACGAGAAAAGTTTCTTTCCTAGAACTGCCCGCTTGTGGGACACAATACCGCAGCGCTGATTTTTAGGTTACTACAACGTAGTCGTTTTCAAGTTACAAAATAAAAAAATGATTGTTCAGCCGTCCTCGTAAATAGTCAAATTCTGCCCAGTTTAAACCATTGTACCAATCATCACGGTGTTATCTCGCCGTCCACCTGACAAACACTTACATAATAAAATTATACAACTTTTTTAACGAAACGAGATTAAACAGAAGTTTCCGTTGAATCGACTAATCAAACATTAAAAAATAAATACGTTATTTGTGTTATTAATTTATTAATATGGTCTCGACATTGAAACCTTATTTTTTTATCTGCCAAAACCTGATTTAGAGTTATTTTGTTTTTTTTTAATAAATGTCATTATGTTTTTAAAGCGGCTTTCTGTTTCAAAGCATAACGTTTGTTTTTCAGCGGTCAAAACTTACCTAAATATATTCTTTTTACTATGACTCATATTGCAAAGGCTGTCATAGTTTGTCGGGCATCGCCAAGTATATATATATATATATATATATATATATATATATATATATATATATATATTATTAGTTAATTAACTAGTAGATAAGCAGGTCAACATGCTAGTAGAAATAAAGACACAATCACATCGTTAAAGCTAGACTAATATATTTCGGTCGATTCGTTCGACCATATTCATTTAGTAACATTAACTTTATTTTACAGATCGGTGAAGTGTATAAGATAAACTTAATGGCGAAGCGGTTGTAGGTGGGGGAGGGGAAATATATGTTGTATGGTTGGGTATGCGAGGAAAGGATAAGATGCAGATAACAGCAAAGTAAGAGGCGAGTAGTGGAGAAGATTGTGACGCTGGAGTTGGTGGATGGAATATACAAAATAGGGAGGTGATTAGAAGAGTTAGAAAATAATAAAAACACGTGGTTGTAATAACAATAAAAATAAGTAAAAGCACGTGGAGAGACAATAGAAAACTTTGTCTTTGTTTTGATTACATTTAGTTTCATTTAATATGATTTAATATACATTTAATAAAGACTTTATAAATTGCGTGCATTGTGACTCACACTATATATATAATATGTAGTATATATATATATATATGTATATACATATATATATATTTTACAATATATATGTATAAATATATTAGTAAGTATGAAAATATATTCATGGCAATTTAGCTAAACAGAGGGTCCGTGTTTTATCCTCGCAGGATATCGTCAGGCTAAGTGATGGCGTTTCCTTGCGGACACTTGTTAGCTTTATTGCCAGAAATATATTTTCATACTTTAGTACTAAGCTCTACTAACGTATAGAGCACTGTCGAAATAAATCAGTACACATATATATATCACCTTATAATATATGTGTATACATAAAATAATCATCATATTTATATATATATATATATATATATATATATATATATATATATATATATATATATATATATGTATTCCAGAAATAGTTTTCTGATTCTTTGCCGTTGGTATTTGAGTGGCGCGATTTTATTATAATTAGCCATGGAACCTGTGTATCTTTTTTGTTTATACAAGTGACTGTATCTTTTGTTATTTCCTGCTATCCGTGTACGCTATTCAAAAAATCAGCTGGTCGAAAAAAGTAAAAATTAATAAATATATTTTTGAAGAGATTTCTCGCAGACACCATTTTTTATTCTTAGGTGGAGAATAAGTTTTGCGAAACAAAATAACCTTTGTTTAAAATGTAAGCTAAAACAGGAGATTTTTATCTCATTTTTATCGGTCTTTCTCTAATTGTTCCTGTTTTTAGTATGTTTTTGTGATTTTTGTTGTTGTTTTTTTAAGTATATTTGTTTGCTTTACACACCGACAGACGCTTATCTTAAAATATTTAACAGAGGTTTACTGAAGGAGAGTCTTCTACACATTTCTTGTCGGACGTGTGCCTGTGGAATTAGAGGTGATTTTTAAAAAAATTATTATAGTATCATTTTATTGAGTTCACGCTAGCGGAAGGCGCTTTGGTGGTATTTACTAGAGTGTGGATACTTAATCCGAATCTGAATTGGGAATCGAAAAAATCATGAGATGTTGGTGCATCGGAATCGCTATCGGAATCGGCAAAACTTTTTTAACGATTTTTAACATTTTTGTAAAAATTATTTATAACTAAATTTTACATTGTTGGTACTAATCTTCTATATAAAGTTAAGACATTTATCACCTGTACATTTTGTCAGGAATAAGAAAATAACCACATGCATCATAGGCTACTAAACTCAGCACTATATCACGCTTATTCACTGGAGCGTGTTATAGTAAATTTGTGATTATTTTCCCCAGCTAACAATACATATGACTTTTGGCCCACCATCTTCGACTCTCCCCAAAACATACTCCATATAGGTGATAACACAAGCTATTCCTACTAACACCTAAGTACTAAAATGTTCTCCAACGACAGCGTCTGCTATTAATTTACTACATAAAACAATACATTACGGGCATATTTAATGGACACTGCATCTAATTCCGCTGATTTTCGATAATATCGGATTACGTTATTTCTTCATATTACGTATAAAGTGATACTCATTCCAGTTTTCAGAAAATATATTTAACGAACATAATTACTTCATTTTTCGCGATTCAAAATTGTAGCAACACTCTCTTTTCAGCGATTCGACTTTAGACATTTGCCTAATCAGACTTCGTTTTCTCTAGGTATAATTTAATTTTGTTACTTAAATACTAAACATATTTCAAACATTACATGTTCAGGGCTGAAAATCTTTTTCGAAAAACTTATCGACTAAAACGAATTGCAATGTTCATTTCGACTACATTCAATTGTAGATACAAATTCCATGAAAGCATGTAATATCAGTTTCTCTACGAACATTACACAACTTTAACTTATAGAAAACACAAGTTCCTTCTTTCAGTTTAGCCCATCCATACTAAACCTAACATTAATCTAACATTTGTTTTCTCTTTTCACGTTAGATATACTTCTTTTTTTGGTGGGGGGAGGGCGGAATTTTACGTAAGACATTTTCTTTTCTTCTCTATATTTCACTATTATAACCTTTTATTCTCTTTCTCTCACTTTCCCTACTCTCTTTCTCTCTATCTCTCTTTTTATATATATTTACATTTCGTTCGCAACAATTTCTAAAGAAAACGTGTTTACATTTTCGCAGTCAATAAATATTACAAAGATACGTATATTTCTTTTTGCTCACATACGATTAAAATTAGCATTCGTCGATTTTTTAAGTATATATTTATAATGTTGGAAGATTTTTTTTTAGCTTATCGATATCAGTGGTCATCATCTTTGTGTTTGGGACGATCTCATTTTTGTTCAATGTGTGTGTCAAAGTTAATAAGCTTTAGTGTATTATTGTATTGATTTACTCCTTTCCAGGAGTTAGGCACAAGGCCAGTTTTTATCTTACCCCCACAAGTAAGATGTGACCCAAGGTCGGGTCGGGAAAGTGGGGTTTAAAAATTGCCTGTGCAGCCCCGTCGGCATTCCCCGGTAGGGGCGCCTCAGGCAGTAAGCAATAAACTTACTCCTCCCCAAAGAGGGGAGGCGAAGCCTGGGAGAGTGAACCTCCTACAACTGCACAGGACAGACCCATAGACCGGCGTAAATCAAGCCCCGAAGGACAAGACAATACCAGTCTATGGGGTGCAGTATCCATCGGAACAGATACTACACTTTGATCTTATTCTATAGATACTTTTAATACGACTGTATTTTAACTGATACTCCTCTGGCGTAATTAGTTATTATGTTCTGTTTTGAATTCATTGTTTCATGGCTCGAATGAGAAACGTTCCGCATGAGAGAACACACATACTTTAGATCACTTATATGACAGATCGTTTTATCAAAGATGCTACGGTATTTTTTTTTTAACTGACAAGAATAAAAGAAAGATATAGGAAGTAGAGTCGTCCATTAAGGCTTGCATTGTTTTCCATTAATAACTGCGACATCACAGCGAAGTAATCTCTCAAGATATTTGTTATATCTAAATTTCCAATGTTTTAGTATAATTTTGTACCGATCGCTACCTTTATTTTTTTATTTGCATCTTTAGGGTGATATCTGTGTAAAGGTGATCACTGAGTTCTGACTATGGGTATAATCAGACGTATTTCTTCCTGCGTATAGAGTAATAAAAGGGCCTTAAAAAGATCTTTTAATAAAATAAATAAATACAGGGTGTCTATAAAGTCCGTGTGCACTTAAACAAATATAACTTTATTTGCATTTGCGTTAAAAATTATTTGTAAAACATGTTGTAAAGTTTAATTGACCTAGTTTTAAATACTATTATTGAATAATTCTTCATCACAAAATGTGTTTGCTTGTTAGATAGTTTCTAAATTTCTAATTTCCTAACAGATGGATCGGAAGGGGTAAACTATTTGTGTGGCCTTCTACGTTCATCAGATTTGACTCCATTATATATTTTGTTATGGGGCATGTGAAAACAATTGTGTATGTAACCAAACCTAGTTCATTAAAACATTTGAAAGCTAAAATATGTAATGTGATTTCGGACATTACTGTACTGCAAAATCGTATCATCCTTTGTATTGCTAATGATGGTGGACATGTGGAAACTTAAATAAAATTTCGATACAACTTTACAAAATATAGATTTACTTTTTCTAATCCGTTAAGTTATTTATAACGCAAATGCAAATAAAGTTTTATTTTTAAAATACACACTAACTTTATGGTCACCCTGTACTGAAAATATTTAAAAATCGGATAATAACTATGATATTTGGTAGATTTCTTCAATCATCCATATTTATTTATTTTTTTTTTTTTTGGTAAAATACTTTCACTTTCATTATTCGTCTCAATATAGTGTTACGTTGGTAATTTATGATGGAATTATGTATCAAGATCGTCTTGAATGAAATGTATCATTGATAGTAATGGCACAAATGGAAGTAAACTAAATCTTCTCCCTAGAATATTTTCACATAAAAGTTTACACAAACAAACTGATAACACTAAAACAAGGAACAGTAAAAGTACATCTTACAGTGTTCCACAATCGCCATTATTTACGAAGATAATGTCAAGATGGAACTGGAAATGTTTGTAGATGAGGCCTGAAGAAAAAACGCCCCTTCCCCTTAAAAAAACAAAATGAGGGTTTGTATTATTTGGATTATTCGGACTGCTGTTCTCGTCTTGGATGCTATTTTTGCAATATTTCGGCCGATATAACCTCCGACCTTTTTAAGCTGTATCCTGCCTTTATGTCAGACTCTGGAGTATGTACGCAATTTCGAACGGAACCCTTTATTTAATCAACGAGGGTTGATGTTCTCGTTCCGTCAGAGCAAGCTACCCCGTGAATTAAGTAAAGGGTTCCGTTTGAAATTCCATACAGATTTACGAGTTGGACATAAAGGCACCTGAGTTCGACACGACGCACTTAAAGAAGGTCGGAGGTTTCATTGGTCGAAACGTTGTGAAAATATCGTCCAAGATGAGAAATGCGAATAATCGAAATTATCAATCTCATCTAAACTAATTTAGAAACGTAAAATGCGGGTTGAAGTAAAAAAAAAAAAAAAAAAAAAAAAAAAAAAGAATTATTCCGTACCAAAGAGAATAAAAATACATTAATTTTTCGAAGGCGAACACTGGCGAAGCACCATTATTTTTATCATTTTTTAGAGAGTGCTTACACTAATAGAAATATAATAAACATTTGTGATTTGTGTATGTTGACGAATGATCATGAAAACTACAGAGATTGATTTATAGAGTTGTAATACGACCGTATTTTAACTGATGTTCCTATGGCATAATTAGTTATTACGTTTTGTTTGGAATCCATTGTTCATGGTTCGAATGAGACACGTTACGCATGATAGGACACGAATACTCTAGATTAATGATACGATAGATCGTTTTATCAAAGATGGCACAGTATTAAAAAAAACAGAAACGAAAAAGAAATAAAATATGTAGAAAACGTTTCGCCCATTAAATTTTGCGTTGTGATTCCGACATCACTAAATAAATAATTGTCCACCAAATTACACCGACGTGAATTTTGTCGGTTAATAGTAATAAATCACTTTTTCAACGAAAAGAACAACTTCATGTTAAATGATAAAAACAACGCATTTATGTCATAAAGTTAAACAAATTGATACATAATGATACAAGGACACAAAATATAATACGACTTTGGATTTTCGTAAGAATTGGAATTTACAATGGAGAGCATATTTTGTTTTCAGACCACCTGGAAAACAGTGAGCCACCTAACACTTATCAGAGGGTTAACCTACATTTTATCTTTCTTTTTTGAATATTTGTAAATGTTGTCTCACTCCTCACGATAAATGTTTTTGTAAATAAAATCTTTCTAAAAACAAATTATGGACCATCTAAATAAAATCAAGCCACAGAGTGGATGTGGCATTTTGGTGAGAATGTCTAGCGATGGGTAAGCCCAAACGTTTTTGACAAAATTGGATGACCATTGACCCCCCCCCCTCTTTCCCACAAATACGATTCTTGATTCATGACTAAAGCAACCGGTGAACTTGATGATTATTGTTTTTTTGTTTGAAAATAAAAATTGTTGTAGATGTATACTTTTTGATTAAATCAAATAACACTACAGTGGAAAAGTGTAGTATCTGTTCTGATACTACACTTCATCTTTTCTGTCCTCGGCCAGTGAAGGAGAAATCTTTCTAGACAGATGCCGTTTTTATTTTTTTCCAAATCCAGAGTGACACTTTTTGAGGAGCTTGATTTTCTACACATTAAACACAAACCTTGTGTCATACGCTGCCCGTGTGGGGAGGCTAATAAATCGGCACTTTAACTCACAGGATATTTTTTCCTAAACTCATGAATAAATTATTGAATCATGTAATTTAGCAAGAAAATCTTTTAAAACTATCTCTAATGATTCAGCGTGTTATCTCTTTGTACGGATAGTTACTGACTTTCGGTCAACAGTAAGAAATCATTTTTGAGCGAAAAGAAGATCTCCATATCGAATGATGCAAAACCAAGGCGATCAATAACACAGGCCTGGCAAACATGCGACTGGGGTTCCCGACTGGGGGCTGGCAAGTGAAGACTAAAATTACTACTAAATAATAATTATAAAGAAAAGTTTTAGTAAGAAATTTCTTAGTAATATCCAGTAATTAGCAACTATAC
>OY744521.1:193913437-193933437 GCA_963556195.1 Sepiola atlantica | reverse complement strand
AAATCATTTGCAACGTCTGTTTTCACGTGGATTTTACGCTGGCACAATTGATAGGACATCTTTTGCGACAACTTGACATTCATCGAGAAAAAATATTCAAGCAAAGAAGAAAAGGTGCGAACGTCGGAAGATGGCGTTGTTTGTTTGTTTTTTCCCCCCTCATCTTTTTGACGCATTTCTATTTGGTCTGATTGTTTTTTGTGCTTCGTGCTAAGTTTTATCTGTTTTGTCATTTCTTTTAATCTCTTTCTGTTTTGTTTTCTGGTTGTAATTTTTTTACATGTTATAATTCTGTTTTTGATTTTCTCTATTTTTACTTATTTTCATTCATTCCTCAATGTATGTCTTTCCTACTTATTTGCAAATAGTTTGTTTTTCTCAATTCCGTGTTTTCTATCGACATTCGTTTTATTCTTAAAAACACACCTTTTTATAGGAGAACAGTTTTAAACATCAAATACACTACAGACTTATTTATCTATTATTCATATGTATATGTGCCCATCAAATTATCTAAGTCAATTCATGTTAGTATACGTACTTTGCTATATAATCACACATACACACACACACACACACACACACACATATATATATTATAATGTGAACGCATGTATTATTCAATAATAACGTATAGCTATTTATTTTTATGAACAAGTATGGTAGGTTTTACTTAATAATACATGATAAAAACGGAAAGAATAATAACATATGAAAATGTTAATTATCAGCAAGAGGGTGAGGCTTAATTTCAATAAAAACTGATAATAATAAAAAAGCAAGGAAAGTACATCTTTCACTTTTAATGTAGATATGAAAACACTCCCGTATTATTATTAAAACAGAACGTCTTTTTTCTTATCGATTTATTTTGACTTCTTACTGATTGGTTTTGTAGTCATTAAATTCCTTCGTATTATTTAAAAGGGATGTGAGAAGACATAAAATAACTATGACACTCGAAAATGTAAATATTACAAACTTGCATTAAATTTTAACTCTAGATATTGAAAGGCAATTAAGCAAGATTTACAAAATTTACATTTATTTGCAATATATAAAGCGGGGGGGGGCAAAGACGCGACCATCGTAATATCAGCAGACCAGAGCACTAGAAAATGACGTCATAGTGTAAATTAACATGTCGAAAAGTCAGACTTTCGCCATTTTGACCCCTCACTTCAATTAAAAATTCATGAAAATTCAGTGAAATCTACTAATTTTGATGAAACTTTCAGTATTTATTAATTTACGATCACGGTATAAAAGTAACCCATTACTTTATTAGAATTCTAGGGCACATGTATTATTTCGTGTGATTTGCGTAGGCTAGACAGCAAACATTAAATTAATACTTAATAATAAAATGGTGTCATAATTCTTTTCATTTTTTAAATATGAACATTTTACTTTGAAGACTAATTTGTCGAATTTAATGTTAATCTTTTAAATAACTTCATTCTTTCTGGATTATTTTTAATGTTTGAGTTGATTATTGATTTTCGAGAACAATTACTGTCAAAATTACTGATGCCTACAAAATAATGTCTTCATATATATATATATATATATATATATATATATATATCGTACATGTATTGTATTAGTTTCTGTAAATGTAAATCCGTAGAAACTCAAGTGTTTATAAAAAGTGCTCAATACCAAGTAGAGCTGTTTATAAGTATACATTTTTATTTATACAAACATTATTGGTTACATATGTGCATACATGTTTCGGTTGCACTTTTCCAAGAAAGTCAACCTGATCAGACCAAGAATTTTTCAGGAATGGATGGATTTGAAGAATTTTCTATAATATAGGATAGTGTGAGGGTTAATTGGGAAGCAAGAAACACGCATAGACATTTGACAGGGTGATTTGCTCAATTTCGTGTTGATATTATTTAACAATTTCCGACGCTCTCGCATCCACATAAAAAAGTATTTCTAGGATTTTACATTCGCTGTCAATGTAGTCATGCCCCTAGGGCGTTTATTTAGCGACGGGGTACTCTCGTCTGCAGCTGACCTTGGATAAGGGTAACCTTTGCAGTGGTTTTGACTTAATCAACAATTATTTTATTTCCGACAATCTATCGTGTTTGTTTGTTACAGCTAGGTGGTTTAGACTCAATCAACAATTATTTTATTTGGGACAATCAATATCCGTTCAGGTCTGTGTCTGTGTCTGTGTTAAGTAAGTTTATTTCTGCCATGTTACTTTTTCGGTACACCCAACACGAATATACATCAGTCATTTGGTGTAAATGAACGAGTTCTCTATACATCTTAGCTTTCTTGTAAGATGTTCCTATAGTTCTATTTAATTGCGCTTAACTCTCTTAATCAACCATATGACGATAAGATCAAACGAAGACTACGTAATCGGCAAAATAAATTCAAATTGCGCCCGATCTATTACTATCATTTCAGTACTGATACAAATGCGTGGCTCTCAAAATTGCCACTATAATAAACGAACTTAAAACTTTAAAATCTTTCAGTGAAGCTTTAGCCACGTATCATTTAATCCCTCTTCCCCGTTGAACCAATCCCTACGAAAAGTCATCAACCACAGAACAACAAGACTAAAACCTACCCTTTAGAATTAAAAATCCTAAGCCTTTATGTCTCTACTAATAAATCAAACAGAACAAAAAACATTTACCAATAGTAAAAGGTCAGTACCAATTCAAAAAGAAAAATCTCCTAGGCAAAATGATTCCACCAAATCAAAAACCAAGATCTCATTAATAGAAATTGCAAAACGGATTCGAATTGATGGAAGCAAAGTCTAAAACAAAACCTCTCCCCTTCAAAAATCAGACTTGCTCAACTTAAACATCCAAAAACACTCATTAAAAGCAGATACGAAAGTCTAGAACCTATGGAGATAATCTAAACAACTTTAAAAAGCGTAAATAAGATTCACACTTCTTTCTGTAATCCAACCATATTTGGTTCAAATAAACTTCAGCACATGCGCAACTTATCCACCAGCTTCAGCCAGAAATGTCAAACAGCGTTTGTTTCATCACCGAGGTGAGACAATCAGTGTATTCCTGAAAGGACGTCACACTTTCCGCACCCTAACCCCCATATATTCTTGTTTATCTGTGGCGTTATTTCAAAGATGTCTATCAAAATAATACCCAGACTTTTCATGAACTGAAGAAAACCTGCATCCCCAAAATTAAGACAATGACAAAAGAAAATTGTGCCAATAATATTTTACAAATGTGTACCTCGTATTCAGGTGTGATTACTATGTTATATCCAAGTGATATTCATATCTGGGGATGTGAAAAACGCATAGAGTTCATACCTCTCCCACTAATATTGGATATTCTTTTGTCGTCGTCGTCTTAGTGGTTTATTTATAGATTCCCACGTGTGTAATAGATCTGGCTTTCCATCTGGTCTTCTCGATTAGCTGTAGCGCATAGATTGATGTGGATAGTTTAATTGGTGACAATTAAGGCGTAGAATATTCATCATACTACTTTATTTAATTTCACAACACGGCTGACTAGGACTGAACATCATTCATTCATGTTTCTCCTGTGCACATCATGAAATAAACTCAAACCACACGTTGGTAAACATAGACTGACTGCATCATAACACCTTTCGGAAACTTAATTCACACATTTATATTTTATCTTTTACGGTATATTCACCAATTATCAAGGCAAACAGGCACTAGAGGATGAGGGTTAATGCGATAGAAATATTGTCAATCAAAAGAAAAAAGGTACAATCAGTGGAATAAACTAAGTTTGATTACGTAAGCTGCACTTTATGACAAGTCTTTTTTTACATTTAGTTTGAAGACGTTTCTGTTTTTATGTGCTGAAAAACAACCCTTCGATAATGTGTCCCGATGCGAAAAGCCCTTGCAAAAGAAACTCTGCCCATGGAAATTTCGCCTGGTTGTAGGCATATCGAAGAAGAAAAGAAAAGTATTTTTCCGTTGTCCAACATGTTACTAAAAGAGGTATTTTATAATCTGACGTAATCTTATTTTTCATCCCCATGAATTAAATACAATTATCCGAAGTCAATGAGACAAAAGAGAAAGAGCATATCATTTTCTGCAACAGTGATCACGATAAGTTACACTGCACAAACTTTCACTTTAACTGAAACTGTAGCTTATTTACAAAATAAAAGGATCAAAAAGTAAGCGGCACACACCGAATGTGCTTGGCGGGTAGTTTCGTGAATGTATGCAGTGAATGCGTCTATTTGACATCATCTTGTACCGTATAACATTGCTGTATTGAAATTAATTTTATGTACTTCCGAACAACCGGCAGGATCTTTAATCTCTCATGATTTGCTGCAAAGTCCAAAACTTCCAAAGCTTTCTTTGCTAAAACTGCAGACTTTGTTGCCGACACTGAAGAAGATATGCATGTAGATAATAGATCTCTTTCCCAGGCATGTACTACCTTCTGACTCATTATCAATTTTGAGAAAACTAAAGTAATGCTCATCATTCCATCAGGACTACAGTATGTCTGGTTAGACATACTGTACTACATCTACTTCAAGAGGACCAGGTTTAGTAGTATTACTCTTTCGTGTATATTGGCAGCACTCTACTCCGAGAACGATCCCTCGACTCCGAAGTATATCTAAGAATTATACAGGCTAAGAAAACCTTTGGTAGGCTTGCAATACGCGTATAGATCAGACAGAGCCATTAGCATCAAAACAAAACTTAGTGTAGACATGGACAACGTACCGCTATCACATCAAAGTCTTGGATATGTTACCTCAAACATGCCTTACGATGACCCTAAGCGTTAATTGGCGATCGTTCACACCGCACATCACTGTTCTACAACAATCTGGCTTGAAGAAGTTAGAGGTGCGTGTTATACTTATATATATATATAACTGGGTTAGACATCTGGTAAGGATGAAAGATTACAGGCCCCATAAACAACTGTCACATGGATATGTGTAGAATAGTAAACTTCGAAGACACAAGCTAAAGAGAGTAAAGTTAGACACATTCGGATTTTCATGCGGAGAAAATCCAGCTCACTCCAAAAAAGGCATTCTTAATTAGGACAACACTAAACATTGTCTCGCTCTAGAAAGATTTATCTCCTTCGAGGGCAGCACAGATATTGCACTTTGATCTTAGTTCGAAGTACTACTATACGGCTTTATCGGTCAGTTATATTTATTTCTATTGTAGATAAAGTGGCAGTAGACAACTGTCGTTTCTTATAAAGATCTCCTAATGAGGTTTCACTTCAGCGAATGACGAAACAAACAGTTTTCTGTGTAATAAACATCAATCTATGAACATTTTGCTTTTAACTGGTTCAGACACACCTTATATGATTAAAAATCAATTACGATCAACGAATATTCATTCAATTGCTTTTTCTTCATATTTTTATTATAGTAATTACAATTTTACGTAAACACACAAAACACACACATATACATACTAACTGACACTAATGCTTTGGGGTTTCGTATATACTAGTCAACACTCTGTCATAAATAATGGAAATATATTATGATTCATATACAGATAGATGTACAGATAGATATAGAGATAGAGAGAGATTTTTTAAAGACAAGGTTCATTTTTTTTATTTGTAATCATGCGAGAACCAGTTTTATTTACATCTCTCACAGTATTAGTTTCGTATAATAACATTTATCTTTCGAATGTAGTCATTTGCAAAAAAGTTATCGTTTTCTCAGTATTATATTTTAGTATTTTTATAGAATTATCAATATTGTGAAAGTTATATAAATTTGAAATTTATCCTATATATATATATATATATATATATATATATATATATATTGTAAGTTTGTATTAAAAATATATATTTACATTTGTTATATAATGGAACGCATGTGTGGATGGACGTACAGAGAGATCGCTTAACTTGCGCGATTTGTAACGGAGTCATCTCGTGCAATTTTAGTGCAATCTTGTTCCTCAATGTCGCAGTGACGGGTGATAAGACCTTTCTTCAAAGGTTAGGTCACATCTGCGTTGTGATCACGAGATTTCGTGACGTCACAGTTTTCTCGGTGGGAAAACTGAGAGGATTTTCAGTTTGGACTTAGAAGCCGACGAGTCAACACGCCTTAGCCATGTAGCGATTACATAAGCTAGGGGATTTCGGATCCCCAAAAATGAGAGCCAGACGAAGTCCCCCTCTTCCTTAATTTACAAGTAATCAAGTAATTAGGAAATTAACTAGCGTAAGCTTCTCTCTCCACTATGACTTAACTGCTTCAGTGTCGACAAGCTAATAGAAAATAAATGGCTCAAACTAATTAGAAGGTTTGTAATATTTTGTGTGTAAAAAACTTGATTTCAGCTTACGAAGAAACCGCCAGGACGATGGAAAAAGAGGGCGAAATTATGATGCGAGGCGAAGCGACAGACAGATTGCAGGTGTTTTTTTGTGTCGTATCTGCTGAGATATGGGGTGGCGGCGGTGAAACAAGAAAGAGACGCACGGTTAGTAAAAATAGTTCCCCCCTCCAGTTGGGGTACTCGAATAGAAACGACACATCGTCCCGTTCGCGGGATCAACAGGCGAACTGTTCTACGACGCCAGAGATTCCGACATTACAGCGTGTTGTTATAAACCAGCAATTCAACACATTTACACTCTTTATAATCATCTAAATTGGTTCAAATTGCAAGCTGAATAGGGTTATGTTACAAGCTGCAGAGCATATATACTTTTTAGTTATATTCCCAAGTAGCAAAAAAATAAAATAAATCCATTACCTTAATTTTTATTTATTTATTTTTCTCAATTTTTTAAATTTTTCATACTTCGACGAATACCTGTTTATTTTCTTTTGTCTTACAAACAACATTCATATTTATTTATTTATTAATTTATTTTCATATCTTACGCGCGTTTTACATCTCAGTCAGGAAAAAAGTATATAGTCTCTATTTTAACATCGCTGATCATTAGAATAATTGTTCAGTTAATTTCAATGGAAAATAATATCAATCGTAAACAGTTGCTTATCAAAGCCGGGCGTCCTCAAGATGATAGCCATTGATTTCAATTGGCGCGAAGTGTGGATCATAGCGTTGATGGTGAAACGAGAAAACTTGGTCTTAGACGTATTAAAAGTAACCAGCCACATTTTCCTAATTGACCGACGTGCTCCAAGTGAAAGAACCAGAAAAGTCTTGATCATCAATGCTCTTTGAATTGTTGTCAGCTATTGTTGTATCATCTGCATAAATATCGTCGAGTGGTTTTAGAATGTGATTTGGGAGATAATGGATGAAGATCGGGAAAAGCGTTGGGCTCAAAATTGATCCTTGAGGCACGCCGGTATTGATACTATGTGCTTCAGACTTCTGTCCATCAACAACTAGTTTTAAAAAAATTTCAGAGAGAAAATAGTTGATATTTTAGAGAACATTTCCAGATATTCTGTAGCTAGTAAGCTTGTGAAATATACCTTTAGGCCATACCCTATCAACTGTTTTTGGTATGTCGAGAGCGATTGTTCTATTAACAAAGCCCTCGAAAATAGATTCAGTGTTCGCGTGTGATATTACAGTCAGCATATCAGCTGCTGACCTTGCAGGACGAAATCCATATTGCTTGTCACTGAATAGGCTATTTTTGCGGAGGTGATTTACAACTTCATAATTTTTCATAGATTCAAGCCACTTACTCATGACGCCCATGATATTGATTGGTTTGTACTAAGTGGCAGAAACTGATCTTCAGAACTTTTAGATACTGAGCAGACTGATGAAGTTATCTAATTAGTTGAGAAGTATTTCTCATATAAGCAACGATTGAACAGCTTTGTCAGAATAGGAGCTAGGTCCGATTACAGCTTTGGAAGCACTATGATAAGATTGTTGTCAGGGCTAGTTGTATTTCTGGCATCATGTTTATTGATAAGTTTGGAAACATCCCAGATATGTATGTAGGTCAGACTATTTTCAGTCATAGAGAGAAATTCTAGAGGGAGGCGGCCCTGATCGCAAACGGGTGGAATTTGATGCTAATTTCCGCGCAAAAAGTGTGGTTTTATTGGATGCTGAGGAGATCACCTTTGGTCCATTGATTATGGTTGTCATAGAGGGCACTCTGTTTGTGTTTCGCCAAAACTCATGGGCACCAAGCTTCTGCTCAGCTACTGTTCAATTAAAGGATTGGGCATATGGATCTCCCGCGCTTTCTATGACCATTTTGCAGTGGATGCTAGCAATCCCAAAGGCAGCTTTGGTTTCATAACATCTATTTCGTTGAAAGCAATTAAAATTGTGGTTTCTGTAAGCAAAAACAAACGTGCAGCATTGAATGCATCAAAGCAAGTTTTTACTTTTATTGTACGGTTTAAATGTCGCTAATCTTGCCATAGTACTTGCAATGAATAGGCACTCAAATGAGGCGGACATTTTTTTAGGACTTGTTTAATCTGGTGTCCTATTTCGAAATTAAATCGCGCAAATTATTTTGTGTGCACTTTGGATATGTTTATTTCGTGAGTTAGTTGTTTAATGTTTCATTTGATGTCTTAAATATTTACGTAAATTCAACATTATTAATCCTGCAGTACTTACTTTTTTGTGACAAGAAATAATTTGCAGAGTATTATTTCAAAAGATGACACCATTACATTTTCACCGTTACATAAAATAGACAAAACTAGTCGAGAAAAAATGTCACTTCATTTGTGTGCCTATTTATTAAAAAGATCCCTGGAACTGCCTTGACTCAGAAGCACATTCATGTGTTTATTTTTACTAAGAGAATGTACGCTCAGTAACGGTTAGGCTATAAATTGATGGATTGCACTTTCATTTTCCCCACCAAAGATCACCTATGAGATATATTAGAGTCATTGTAGTTGGGACAGTGTTCGTGTCGAGTCTCGTTCATGGAATATTAATGAGCCGCGCTGACGGTTCATATTCTCTTCTCACTCCGACCGTAAATGGGATTTTACCATGCGACCAATGGACCTTTCCAATCATGAAATACGAACAGATTATTCCGTACAATTCAGGCTTAACATAAAAAGACTTCCTAGGAATAGTTCGGCCACAAAGAACTGATATAATATTAATAAATAAAAATGTCTACATTTTTTTTATCCGGAATATTATACTCATTAACATGCATATTTATCTCTCTCTCTCTCGCTCCCTGTTATATATATATATATATATATATATAAAATATAGTAACACGAAATCACATAATCATCGATGCAATAATTTATTTCAACCTTGTGGTATTGTCAAGTAACCAAGTCAAATGATATATATATAGAGAGAAGGTAACAACATATCTAATACATATTTAGAGAGAGGGGGAAATTTGAAGCATATTTAATCTTATAATTTTAGAGAGGAGGATTACACGATTTATAACGGAAGGCAATATAGAGAGGGAAGAAAAGAGCCACAAATATATATATAGAGAGAGGGGGAAATTGTAAGTAGGTAGAAGTGGTATTTAATGTCTCTCAAGAAACCAGGTCAGCGTGTCTAGATACCACCAACCCCAAATCCGCCTCTGAAACCTGGAAATCATCTCGGAGTAAGGAAATATATAAGAAAATGAAAAGACTTGAAAACAGACAACAGCCATTCAATGACAGAGACCATATCACATATATATATATATATATATACACACACACACACATATATATATATATATATATATATATATATATATATATATATATATATATATGGTACGTCAATGAAAATTAATAAGACCTGCAAATGGAAGCAAATCGATATCTTCAGTTGTTCAAAACAAGGAGCAGTTTAGTTAATAAAAAACATTTATTTTTCTTCTCTTTCATTCCTTAAACCGGGCTTTTCAAAGATTAAAATCTTATCATCAGAGGAAAAATTATGATTGATAAGTTGACAGGATAGGACTCTTAAAAACTCTTTCAAATTTAAAACTTTGACAGTCCTATCCTGTAAACTTATCAATCATAATTTTTCCTCTGATGATAAGATGTTTATCTTTGAAAAGCCCGGTTTAAAGAATGAAAGAGAAGAAAAATAAATGTTTTTATTAACTAAACTGCTCCTTGTTTTGAACAACTGAAGATATCGATTTGCTTCCATTTGCAGGTCTTATCAATTTTCATTGACGTACCATATTTTTGCTCTATCCAGTATATTGAGCTTTCCTTATTTCACAATAGGTCCAACTCTCTAAAAGTTTACCTTTTAGTTATAATTTACATATATATATATATATCCAGTCCACACCAATCCACAAATAAAACACAATTTAATTCACCCTAAAAAAATTAACGTGTTTTCTGAAGAAAACAATCGTAAAACCATATTATTTTAGTAAATTATTTGATTATATGACAATAATAAACTCTAACAAATCAACTGGTAACATTATCCACAATAGTCCTAACTACCAATTAAAGTAAATCCTCAGATTACATGATAATAACAATAATAATAGCAATACTAACACTCACCATAATAATATCATATGATAGTTTATTTGATCAATCAAAACAAATCATTCAGCCATATGATAATAACAATACCAATATTAATAATAATCATAATAACATTAAAGAAAATATTGACAATATTAATAGTATCTATAAAAGCTATGAATATATATATATATATATATGTATATCAGCCATAAAAAATATATATAAGAAATATATAATCATTACATATCTATGCGTACATACACACACATGCACATATACACATATTACCCCATACATACACACATACATATACATGCATATATAGGAACATACAAATACATAAACCTACACATACGCATCCATACAATAATATATACATACATATGCACATATATATATACACACATATACAATATACATACAAATACATACATGCAATTACAAACATCTGTAAATATATATATATATATACACTCACACATGCACATATACATATATACATGTACACAAACACACCCATATACACACATATACTAGTAAACATCTATACTTATGTAGATGGTCATGTTGCAATAAAGAGATACATAGATAATGAATTAAGAAAGCGATTAAAGGAAAAGAACAATCTAGTCAGATCCAATGCAGTATCTCCACCGCTACTGATCTAAATGTATCCCGGATTGCGACTTTTTGGTTATTTTAAATTTACATTTAAATCTGCCATTAGTTCATCTCTTTTATTCAGAAGATTACCGTGTTCGTATTTCAGGATTCTTATTTTTTTTCCTCCAAACACAAATTGTATCTTTGCCTAAATCCATTTGGAATGTTAGAATAACATAGGATTGACGAAGAAACCACTGGCGACCGGTTTTCATTTTTCAGTAGCCACCATTGTTTCGCTAACTCCGTTTTATTCTTAAGTTCTTAGTTTACGAATGAGTGTTTGTGGTCATATAGACGCCGTTTCCAGTTTCCCGCGGAAATGCCGATGTATACTTTCTTATCCCTTTTGTTATTTTACTTTACAGTTACCGTCAAGTGGGCATTCATTGTTCACCTGACAATTACACTTATTTACTTTAGCCTTACTGTTATTAGAATTATTTGATATTTTCTGATTATGTGTACTAATTATCCTATCGATGTTCTTGGTACAAGAGTAACTAATTTTAATAGTGTTTTCTATTGAATATCTTACTTAGTGGATTGTTCCCGTTAAAATGTTTGTCTACCAGGTTCAAGAACACTTTACCGATGTTGATGTTGATGTTTGATAGTTGACAGTAAGGTGGTTGAACCATATTATTTTCCGGCCTCTATTTCTGGATTTATTTTTATTTTTCTTCCCTGTATATTCGAGTTTTTAAGGTAACCACTGCTTTCTAGCGTTCTATATATAAATGTTTATTCGCTTTAAGAATTTTCTGTTTGCTGAGAGTTCATTAATTGTAGTGTTAATCGTTTTAGGTATTTGTTTAATTATACACTTCATGTGGTTATATCTAATATTAGTATACTATGGTGTGTGGTTATCTTCATTAAAGGGTTTGTATATCCCCTCTTTCAAGTTGAGGTTAATATCTAGATAGTTTACTTCCTTACAATTTGGGGTTATGTCTATTTTCAGTCCTAAGTATTTGAAAGCTCTTGTTAATTTTTTGTGTATTTTATATACCGGGGATTGTTAATATTAGGGATAACAGTTAGTCCATCATTCCTGTAGTGGTGATGTGGCAGCTGAAGTTTCCATCTTTCTCTCTCTCACCTGGTAGTTTCAGTTATTCACTACATAAAAGAAAAGACTCCAACAACAGTGTTGTTCAATGGTTTATGTCCGTTGATGTTTTATTCCTGCATTCTCTCGCAACAATGTAAGGTTATATATAACATTCTCACGGGGTAAGTGAACAAAGATAGAACTTGCAAAAACTGTGACTTAACACAGTAACTTTATCTCCCAAAGTAAAAGATCTTCCTCCTTTAACACCTACGTGTCATTGCGAACTTCCTCCCTTGATCCAACTTCCTGTACACGTATCTCCCGTTCCACTTTTAATTGTAATGACATTTTCTATTCTCTTACGTAATTTTTAACTCATGTTGAAAATTTCTAATCTAACCCTTCTTTTACATAGCCGCATCTAAATATTATTATAGCAGCATTTCCACATCTTAGGATGTATCTGACTCTGGTATTAATGGGACTTAAAATATAAGTAAAAACACTCATGTATATAGATTCTACAAAGATCTGCAATGTTTGTTGATTGTAAAACTTCTAAACGAAAAGAAAACTCAACAGAATTTCAACTTTTCTAAGACCATAATTCGTGTAATCTCTATTTTCACACGGTTTCTTATGAAAATATGTTTTAAAAAGATTTTAAATGTTTTGGTGTCCTATTGTGGTACTTATTAAAAGTTTCGAGTGTTTCTTATAGTCAGGAACCCGTTCAACATTAGGTGCACCGGCTAGTAACTAGATAAAATAAAAGCAGTCTTTTTGGAAGGGCACCGTCACTAATGTAAACAAAATGAGTCATACAAAATAAATTAACCTGCTAGTCATGCGCCGTGCGTGTACACATCCTTGTTCTATTATTGCGATTCGTGTCTAAATAGGCGCAGGCTGTACAAAATGCCGAATAAAGGCCACTGTTGAACGTATCGCGTAATAGTAGACCACTATCTGTACCAGTTTATGTGGCGGTAGAAATATAAGAGAAACGATATTTTTATGCAAATGATCAACGACAGGATTGCATTCTATCCCTTTAAGTAAGTAATAACATTTTTTTTACTACAACCAATATTCTGTCTGTTTTTGAGGTGGCAAGATTATTTTTTCGTGAAGTTGTTATTCAAAGGATAAAAGATTTCGTTTTAATAAAATTCGCCCTGAGACTCTCGCAACTGATATTAATCAATCACTGAAAAAAGCGCTTCTGATTTATTCGTCCAGGTCGCCGATTACATTGGCCGAACCGATTAACTTAATTGATACGTTTTATTTGCATCGATTCCTGCTTCTCAGATACTGCATAACTTCGATTTTCAGGCTAATGTAGTTATTAGAATTCTGGTTAGAAACGAACCCGAAAATCCAGATTAATGAGTACAGTTGTGAATGTTGTTCAAACAGCAGCAGCAAACTTAATTGATACTCAAGCCAAGTCCAAGAAAGATACAAGACAGTCAGATAACTTCTATTGTGTGAATTTCTATCGCCTCACTGCAGGCCACACATTAAGGCTTGCAAGTTACTGCTTAATGCGCCATTCCTAATATCAAGACGCTTTTTCTTTTCATATACTTTTAGTTTTATAAATCGTTAGTTTGCTGATATGCAAGGAAAAAAGTCAGGATGAAGAACGTAATTTGGTATAGTAGTTGGCTCTGGCCGCATCTTACTGAAATAGAATATTGTACAAGAAGAGGATCTACATCATCAATAAATAAGACGAACATCTCCACTACTAAATAGGCATCAACTGTTATTCAAAGGAACACTAAAACAAAACGATAATTATTTGGTAGGCTGGCTTTTGTCGATAAACGAATGCTGTATCCTGGAGTCTTATTCTAGCAGGCCGTTTGTGGCGAAATGACGAGAACAGGATAACGCATCCTATCAAGAGATGATGAAAACTGTAACTGGTTTGAATCGTATTTTTAGTATTTTGGGCACAACACTCTGTTGACACGTATTGATTTCGATTCTGAACATACGCGTTATAATTCCCACGCAATTATAAATCTAGGCGTGAGTACGCGGCGCGAAACCAAACCACAACTCCATCTAATGCATGATGCTGCCCGTACATTTCAACAAAATAAGTCCCTCATACAACTGCTACAGACTGTCTATTACTAGTTACTATACATTCAGCTATTTCTCCAAATAAGTCCTCTATCGTCAATAAAATTGAATGTATGTTTGTATCGATCGACTTTGTTTTTTTCTATTATATTGCCATTCGCCCTACACTGTATTAACAGTGGCTAATATTTATTTACGTGAGAAATTTTTAATTAAATCACTGATCACTTAATTCACCAGCACCGCGCCGTCATAGATGACTACTAAATCCATTTAAAAGCCCATTTTTAAATATGTTTTTGCTAATGGGTCACCACTTATCAAGGCCTTTGGGTCACTCGAGAACAAGGGTTGAATAGATTTTCAGTTGGACGATAAACGCCACCACAAAAGGATTAGAACCAGTGGGTGGAATCGGAGGAATATTACTTTAAAAGAATTGATTATCCAAGAGGACGGCTCAACAAGTATTTTCTTACATTAGGCTTAAAGACGACCATGTTGTAGTCGTTTGGGTAGCAGCCTCGTTGTATTTTGTTCCACAGAGTATATGTTCTAAGACACTTATTGAGTGAATAGATATCAACTAATGATCTCACAATATGATTTCGAAGATCGTTTATGAAGATCAAGAAAGGGTTTGGTCTAGAATAGATCTGTTAGCCACGCTGTATTGATGCAGTGTGTGTCATACTTCTGCCCATCAACAACTACTTTTATAGACTTATCGGAGAGAAATGATTTGAAAAGGGATTTGATTTGATGTCGCTTGAATTTATTATTGTATCTCAGATTTCCTAACAGTTTGTAATCGGATTAGATAAGATCGATAAAATATCAACATTTGAAAAAATCCGACAACTTAAAACGTAATATTTTCAAAATGGCGTCGACGATGGTCGACTGCAAAAAAGTTTTAAATGTTCATATGATAATTAGAACAAGTTAGAGAATTAGGAAGTTTTGATGTGTTATTCCAAACATAATATTTCATTCTAAGTTGTTAGTATTAAGTTTATGCTTGGATCTTACTGTTAATACATATGGATCATACGACAAAGAATAATCAAATCATAATGAAGTTATCAGTATTTATTAATTAATAAACGAATATTTATATAAAGTATTTAAACTCGCCCTATGTAAACAAAAGGAGTAGCTACTGGTGCTTAATGTGATCCACTTGTGACCCCCTATATCTTGTCTCTTTCCTCAGACTTTTCGTTGGTCTTCATTTCACTACAATAGTTTACGTTTTGATCGCAGTACATGAACTTTAGTTCCACATATTTACTCTGATGAGTGTGGACGAAAGCTCGCTTGTTAAATTAATGTAATTATACCTTTTCTCTCATTTGTACTACTTTTCAATTCCCGACCCCCAAAATGTTAAAAATGTCAATATTCCGTGCCGTTATAAAGTATTGATTTCATTGAATAACTTAAAAGTATTTTATTTTTAAACTTATTTTGAGAACTTGATCAAAAATCAGAGAATAATCCGAACATACTACATTTTTCAGTATTTACTGATTAACAAATGAATGTGAATATAGTATTTATTTTATTAAAAAAAGTGTTACTAAAATTATATTATTCCACTCGTCCTCTTTAAAACAAAATACGGCTGATTCTACCCATAGTCGAAACTCACTGACCATGTTTAAAAAGAGATGGCGACCTGAATGTTCGAATGAAAAAAAAAGCAAATTAAAAGTAACGTTCGTGAGAAAATGATACCCCAAAATCGGAAATTTAAATCCGAAAAATAAAATAAAATGTCTTGCGAGCTTTAAATAACAGATTCGTAATATACAGTTATCTGCGTAAGTTTATGTGAAGGCAGACACATAAGGAAAACAATAATTCTATGAAAATAGTCAATAATATGACTCGATTCTATTCTTTAGAGTAAGCCATGTATAGCGTACTGTTGTCATATTTGGGCTAGTGATTCTCTCTCACATTTGAGGGTTCGCGATAAGGTGCAGAAACGTATCTGCAATTTCATTGACCCCCCCCCTTTCTTTTTCTCTGCACCCTCTCTCTCTCACAGACGTGATGTTGCTAGTCTCTTTTTTATCTATAAATACTATCATACCATGTGTTCTTCAGAATTGCGTGATTTATTCCCTGCTTCTTTTGTTCCAGCTCGTTTGACTCGTTGGTCAAGTGGTCTCCATCAATTCTTAGTTTTAATACCTCATTCTAATACAGCTTCATATTCCACGGCTTCTTTCCAAGAACTGTCGGCTTGTGGAACTCTGTTTCTGCTGACTGTTTTCCTTTTACCTATAGCATCTCCTGTATTTGCGATAATCATATTTCGTTGTTGTTAGCTCCTTACATATAGTGGCTCCATGACTTGTCTTGAGTGATTTCCATAAAAAAAAGCAATAAAACGCTATTTGTTTTTATTACAAACAGAATTCTGTCTGCTATTGGGTGGTGGAGGTATTTTGGGGTGGGGCTATTCTACAAAGTATACGAATTTTAGTCGATAAGAAATTCATATTCTGTTTGCCAAATACGTTTTAAACTTATATAGACTGAATGATGGTATAGGAAAAAACAAGCGTCTCTTCTACACACGAATCACATTAAGTTATTACTCGTTTTCATGTCTAACATATTGTCTATCTGATGCAAGAGAGTTTATTTTTGAAGTAACGAGCTGTCATATTACCGGAAGGAACACTAAGAGGCTTCCCAAATGTACTTTTATTACCTGTCTGATTTGTCATATCTTATTCAATCGCCAATGTTTGATTTACTGTATGATAATCTCGCTAGTCTTCAGCAAAAACAAACAAGAGATTAACACTCTTAGCGCGGCTATTGCAAAATTGCGATAAGTCTACCGCCTCTTATAGCAGACAACACTACATGCGTATTAGCGGCTGAAAACGGCCTTGTTAGCTCGCATCGTGTTTCTCACGTCACGGAGAATCCCCGTATGTATAGATTTGTATACGATGCACTGGAAGATATTGCCGCAATCTTTGGTCGAATCTCGTGGCTATTCCGAATATTTTCGAACTGAAAATGGCTAGGAAATACTATACTCTTGACCAGGCATTGAATATGGTGACAGCTGATAGCGATTCAGGCAGTCAACTGGTGTTTTTGAGCTGGAATATAGTGAAAGTGACGATAATTTGGGGTATATACAGCCACACATAGTCATATAGGAATGCTCGTGGTACGGCTAGGGGAAGGGGGCAATGTAGGGAAGGTTATGCTCGAGGAAAGACTAAGGATAGAGGAAGGAGACAAATAGGTATTGGATGGAGTAGGCTATCTGCTATTGATCATAATTCAGGCTGGCATAGACTTGATGTAGAGAAAAGTTATGGGGCATGGATAAAATAAAATTCACAATTTATTACCTGCAAAACTTGTTTCTTTCTAATATAAAACACAACCGCACAAATATACACAATAATTTCAGCAACTTACTAATATGTGCGTGAAAGAAATGACATATTACCATGAACAGATGGTCAACCTCATGATAAATTCAAGAATACAGGTACATTTATAGAAATGTATTGGTTCGACAGTTTTAATTGGTTTTTCATTATAAAAAGAAAAATAGGTGTAGATATTAAGATGAACAGTTGAATGAGGATATTTTTTGAAAAAAAAGCATATAATTATGAAGTATTGTAAAAACTCCTTAAGTCAGACCGATGCAGACAGCCGATAGATGAGACAGTCAAAATCGAATTTGGCTGTCATCGGGATGACATGGTCAAAGGCGACATGTAAGGGAAACAGGATAATTAACGATTTTCATGAGTATGCGAAAGAACCCACCGAAAAATGGGAATTAACTTAGACTGTGTATGTATGCTGGGTGAGTTTTTAAATCAAATTTTAACATGGAAGTAAGTTATGGGTGATAATATTCAGGGCGCTAACGAGATAGATTATGAAATTATAAGTCCTGAAAGCCGTGAATACTTAGGTCTCTCTTTCTCTCGCTCTTCGTATTT
This sequence comes from Sepiola atlantica, assembly GCA_963556195.1. Taxonomy (NCBI): domain Eukaryota; kingdom Metazoa; phylum Mollusca; class Cephalopoda; order Sepiida; family Sepiolidae; genus Sepiola; species Sepiola atlantica. Next base: position 193,915,143 of record OY744521.1, on the reverse strand, counting down.
TCTCCACGGCACAGCCAAAATATGTATCCGAAAATGTAATTTTAAAAAGCTACATATTATTTGGTACAAATGCTTCACGGTGATGTTAACGACGATCTGGCCATCAATGATCGATCCTCTATGACGAATCGTCACAGTTATGTCCTGATACAGAGAAACAGAAGAAACCGATGTCTTCAAGGCGTAGACTAATATGACCGGAGAAGGCAGACCCACTATACAACGCTAATGTCGTTTTGTGGGATATGCCCTTCCTCAAAGTAATGGATAAATAATTTATTATATTTAACTATGTTTCGAATTCTTTAAAGATGAAGATTGATGATTTGGATTATCTGGATTATTCGGACGACTGTTCTTATCTTGGTTGTTATTCTCACAATGTTCCCGCCGATGTATTTCCGACCTTCTTCAGATGCGTCTTGTCGAACTTGGAGATCTTAAGGTCGAACTAGGGAATCTATGGGAAATTTTGCACTGAACTCTTTATGAATTCACACGGGTAAATTGTTCTCGTTCTCGTTCCGGCAGCGATAATTGATACTCAGCGTTCTTATCTGTGGCGCCACGAGTCTATTTTAATTCTAACTACACGCGATAATAACAAAGAATGAAATAAAAATTACTTAGCACTTCAATCTGATCATTGCTGATAGAACACGAGCAATCTTCGTCCATGGATTAAATAAATGGTTCAGTTTGGAATTCTGTAAAGGTTTTCGAATTCAGAGCTATGCACCTGTGTAGGCCGAAGTGAGGATTGAACCTTCAACCACCAGAAGACTGTCAATTAGACATGATTATTACTTGACAACTTTATCCGTTGTACCACGTACAAAATTTATAGTTGACAGCGTTTGTTTTGTTTCGGTATTATATGCCCCCAAGATATGTTGATATGTAAGAAATGCGGACAAAAGAAATCAAATTAAACAACCCGAATAAAGAGGGACATAATTTATTGAAACTTCCTGTCCGAAATGCACCATTTGCGTCTTAGATATCTTTTTTCACTTAATTACTGTCCACGTGTTCCTTGTGAGTTTTATGAGCAGTAGGCGCAATCTTGTCTCTCCGTTTCTTTTCATAGGTCGTAAGAATAAATCAGAATTCTAAAGAGCACGTGCCCATGTCAGTTTCGATTTATTCCCTGCTCATGTGTTTTGTTATTGGATTTCTTTACATTTTATGTTTTCTTCTTTTTCTTTTTAGTCAACAGAATACGTTTCTTTTCTTCGTAATTTATTGTGTATATCATTTAACTATTAACCAGACTGAAACAATAAATAAAATTAGCGCGATGCTTTTCAATCCGCAATTTATACATTCGCCATTATTTCCTACCACTGAAGGCGCTTTCTCTCTTTCTCTGTTGTACAACTTGGGATGAACAAAACACAAACGAGCGAAACAGTTTATAAATGTAACGCAATAAACAGAAAATAATGATTATGATCGACTTGCTAAGAAGCAGTGTTTGACACGTCCATTTCGACTAGCATTACTACTGCAGGAATAATATTCACACCAATTGACTTTTATTGATTTCCACCAAATTAAAGTTTGTCAAAATTATTAAGAATAAATATTTACAAGCAGGAGAACCTAGCATTACCAGGTGCAACAGCATTAGAAATCAATCCTAACAGTCCTATTTACATTAACGAGTTTAAAAACGTAAACGATCGTGAAACTATAGCACCGGA
>OY744521.1:193905937-193908437 GCA_963556195.1 Sepiola atlantica | reverse complement strand
TTAACTCTAATTAGGCCCCGTTTCGTCCGAATAGAAATGAATTTTTGGTAATAACTTGTTTATCATATTCAAAAACACATCAAAACACTAGGGTATTTGGCCTTTTTTCTCCGTTCTACAGCATTTGTTCTAGATGGCCTCCATTTAGCTCCGTGCATTTCTTGAGGCGCAGAACGAAGTTGTCCATGACGTTCTTACAGACTGAATTGGGAATGGCTCTCATCTCCTCCCTGATGGCTTCCTTGAGTTCCGTGATGGTTCTGGGTTTCCTTGCGTACACTCTGTCCTTAAGATAGCCCCAAAGGAAAGAAACTGGGTGGAGGCTTAGGTCCGGGCTATGGGATGGCCACTCAAAGTTAGTCTTGAGACTGATCACTCGGCCTCCGAAGTTCCCTTTCAGCCAATCTCGGGACGGGTTTGAGGTGTGAGAACTTGCTCCGTCTTGCTGGAACCAGACCTTGCTCATGAGCGACGGGTAGAGGGTATGGAGCTCACTCTTGAAGGTTTTGAGGACCTCAACATACCGCTCCTTAGTGACTGTCACTGCTGCGCCAGATTCATCGATGTAGATCGCTCCGATGATGCGTCTAACCGTGATTACAGCCCACACCGTGCACTTAGGAGAGTGCAGGGGCTTGGTGGCTTCTTATTGAGTCTGGAGGGCCCCCAGAAGACATTTGTCTTGGAGTTCGCCTTTCCGTCAAGATGGAAATTGGCTTCATCTGTGGTCCAAAGGAGGTTAAGGAAACCTGGTGTCTCCTCGATCTTATCGAGCATCTTGACTGCCATAGCGCTCCTCTGTTTCTTGTCTCAGGCTGTAAGGTTCTTCTTCTTCTTTCGTGTGAATCAGATGATTCTGGTGTTGGCATTAGTTTTCCCAGTGTTTTTCTAGTTAGAAATCTTTCTGGAAAGACATCGGGTACTTACGGGAAGGACCACGAGAAGGTTGCCAACATCCCTAAGTGAAAGTGGTACTGTGGAACCGACTGGATTAGAACTTGGAACACCCAGGTCTTCAGTCCGTGTCGATATTCACTTAACCACCGTCACCTCCCTGTAAGGTTCTGCAGCGTCTGTATTCTGTATGGGTAAGCCCTGATATCGTTCACCAGCACTCTCTTGCAAGTCTCACGGGAGATACAGAGGGACTGACTTCGCTTACGCACAGAGCGTTTCGGACTCTCCTGGAGAGACTCTCTCATACTTTCGACCAGCTCGGTTGTCCGCTTCTTGGAACGTCCCGAGTGGCTTGGACGGTTTTCACTGGCAGCGTTGAGGTTCTCCACGGTCCCATACTTCTCGAAGTGGTCCACCCAGTTCTGAATTCTGCTTTTGGAGGGAGCCTTTTCACATTCGAACTGATGCATGAAACTGTCCTGGGTTTTCTTAAACGAGCCTGTCTTGTAGTAAAATGTAACACAGTGTATTCTTTGTCCCAGCTCCCACTGCGGTCTTGGTGTACTCACGGTCGTTGATTCTGCCATGTCCTGTAAAATAAGGACAATCGGTGAATAAATGAAGGAGATAGCACATAAAGCGTACACGGAGCCCATTTTATGGGGTCACCCTGTAAATATATGTAAAAATAAAAATGGCATAAAGGATAAGCTAATCAACAACTAGCAAAAATAAACACAAAAACACATATTGAAAAGTTCTACCAAAATATTTCGATTGTAAAATACAATCATCATCAATCGGTAGCAGAACTTTAATTAAAAACGGAAAAGTTTTCAAATTCATACAAAGAACGCAATTTGGAAAAAAAATAGTTACGTGTAATAAACAGTAGAAAGGGAGAAAGAAAAAAAAGAAAGACATTTTTAAAAAGAAGAAGAAGAAAAAGAAAGAAAGAAAAAAAATCAGCAGTTAGCTTATAAACGCCGATTGGAAACGCTGTAAGTTAATACAGTCGGGAAGAAATATTAGTAGTAATTTAAAATATATGACCAGGAATTACACAAAAAAAAGGAGGAAGAGGAAAAGGTCTAAAAGTTATAGAAGTTATCCATTATCATTGATTTATGGTCATTTCGATTAGAATCGATCTGGCAGAAGATGTAGCAATATTATAGAATCCCGGTCCTTTAATAATTGTGTTATTATGACGTAGGATTAAACAAGATTCTTTGAGACGACGGAGTATAGTGTCGTGTATATGTTTTATTGAAATCGCCGTCTGTGTATTTAAGTGATGACTAAAAGAAATTATTCACCCACATGATTTCTTTTTCTTTTCTAAATAGATAAGTAAGTATATAAACAGCCGACTGAATCGTACAAATATATTGATACATTATTTTCGTATTTTTTGGGGCAATGTTTTTTTTTGTCGTAAGATTATTTTAATCTTAGTGAAAATTAATTAAATTTCTCGCTTACATTTGGTCCGATATGCAATAGGGTGAAATATAATTGTGGTTGTGTAGATATAAATTCTCTCTCTCTCTCTCTCTCTCTCTCTATATATATATATATATATATATATATATATATATAT
>OY744521.1:193884658-193888237 GCA_963556195.1 Sepiola atlantica | reverse complement strand
TCGTGGGTTGATGTGTTTGATTCCTGTACATGGCATTGTTTTAATCTATTTTAATGAAGACATATAACAGTTAATCGACAAAAAGCCTACAGGGGTATTTAGTTAAAATGATTAATTTATGACCTTAGTATTAGTAAATTATATTTTGATCAATTGGCATTTAATTTTAATTATTTTGATGGACAGGTAAATGTATTTTAAATAATATTTAGATGTTAATTAATAAAACATTGTGGTAATTACCTTTATTTTTAGTAAGAGTCATATATGGATTACTGGCAGTAGTATTAGTAGATTAAATTCTAGATAATGAGTTAAAATATAGTGGGGGTTATTCTTAGTAAAGATCGTATATAAGTTTATGACATTGATATTGATGGATTATACTATTATATTTAGTTATAATTGTTTTGGAGTATAAATAAATGTATTTCGATTATAAGTAATAGTTATTAATAAATTAATAACACATATTGGAAATTGCTTTTATTTTTAATGGAAGTCCTATATGGATAATTGTCAGTGGTATCAATACATTGTATTGTTCGTTATAATTGTGCTACTACTGGTGGGGTTAACACCTGTTATAAGATTAAAGATAATATTAGCGGTAAAGTGTTCTATATAAAGTTGTTAACGCAAGGTATGCTCTATGAGTTGGAAGGGGATTAGAAATAGTAAAGGCCAGTAATTTTGAGTAAGGAAAGCAGTATATAATTATATAAAAAGTGATTCTGGTAATATGTGGTTTACATTTGTGGGATTTTGTGAGCTGGATGTTGACCGCATACACGTATATATATATATATGTATATATATGTATACATATATATATAAATGTATATATATATATATATATATATATGTATATATATAAGTGTATATCGATATATGTATATATATATGAATGTATATATATATGTATATCTATAAATAAATGTATATATATGTATATATATATATGTATATATATATATATATGAATGTATATATATATATGTATATCTATAAATAAATGTATATATCTGTATATATATGTATATATATATATATGAATATATATATTTATATCTATATATAAATGTATATATATGTATATATATATAAATGTATATGTATATATATGTATATATATATAAATGTACATATATATGTATATCTATATATAAATGTATATATATGCATATATATAAATGTATACATATATAAATGTATATATATGTATATATATAAATGTATATGTGTATATATGTATATATATATAAATGTATATGTGTATATATATGTATATATATAAATGTATATGTGTATATATATGTATATATATAAATGTATATGTGTATATATATGTATATATATAAATGTATATGTGTATATATATGTATATATATAAATGTATATGTGTATATATATGTATATATATAAATGTATATATATAAATGTATATGTATATATATAAATGTATATGTGTATATATATGTATATTTATAAATGTATATGTGTATATATATGTATATATATAAATTTATATGTATATATAAATGTATATGTATATATATATATGTATATATATAAATGTCTATATATGTATATTCATAAATGTATATATATGTATATATATATCAATGTATATATATGTATATATATAACTGTATATATATGTATATATATAAATTATGTATATGTATATATATGTATATATATATACATGTATATATATGTATATATATTAATGTATATATATGTATATATATATTAATGTATATATATGTATATATATAATAATGTATATATATGTATATATATTAATGTATATATATGTATATATATAATAATGTATATATGTGTATATATATAAATGTATATATATATATGTATATATATATTAATGTATATATATGTATATATATAAATGTATATGTATATATATATATGTATATATATATAAATGTCTATATATGTAAATATATATAAATGTCTATATATGTAAATATATATGTATATTAATAAATGTATATGTATATATGTATATTTATAAATGTCTATATAAGTATATATATATATATGTATATATATATAAATGTATATATATATAAATGTATATTTATAAATGTCTATATAAGTATATATATATATATGTATATATATATAAATGTATATATATATAAATGTATATATATAAATGTATATATATATGTATATATATATATAAATGTATATATATATGTATATATATATAAATGTATATATATATGTATATATATATATGTATATATATAAATGTATATATATGTATATATATATATATATGTATATATATAAATATATATATGTATATATATATATAAATGTATATATGTATATATATATATAAATGTATATATGTATATATATATAAATGTATATATATGTATATATATATAAATGTATATATAAGTATATATATAAATGTATATATATATATAAATGTATATATATATGTATATATATAAATGTATATATATATGTATATATATAAATGTATATATATATGTATGTATATAAATGTATATATGTATATATATATAAATGTATATATGTATATATATATAAATGTATATATATGTATATATATAAATGTATATATATGTATATATATAAATGTATATATATGTATATATATAAATGTATATATATGTATACATATAAATGTATATATATGTATATAAATATATACATATAAATGTATATATATATAAATGTATATATATATATGTATACACATATAAAAATGTATATAAGTATAAAAATGTATATATATGTATATGTATATGTATATATATGTGTATATATGTGTATACATATGTATATATGCATGTGTATATATATGTATATATATGTGTATACATATGTATATATATATGTATATATATATGTGTATATATATGTATATATATGTGTATATACATATGTGTATATATATGTGTGTATATTCATGTATATATATGTGTGTATATATATATGTGTATATACATATGTGTATATATATATGTGTATATACATATGTGTATATATATATGTGTATATATATGTGTGTATATATATATATGTGTATATATATATGTGTATATATATATGTTTATATATATATGTGTATATATGTGTATATATATATGTATATATACATATTATTGTATATATATATATAAATAAATGTATATATATATATAAATGTATATATATACATATAAATGTATATATATATACATATAGATGTATGTATATATAAATGTATATATATATAAATGTATATATATACATATAAATGTATTTGTATACATATAAATGCATATAAATATATATATATATAAATGTCTATCAGTGTATCTATATATATATAAATGTGTATATGTATATATATATATATATTAATATATATATATATATATTAATATGTATATATATATATAATTATGTGTATATATATATAGTAATGTGTATATATATATATTAATGTGTATATATATATATAAATGTGTATATATATATATATTAATGTGTATATATATATGAATGTGTGTATATATATATATATATAAA
>OY744521.1:193847158-193879658 GCA_963556195.1 Sepiola atlantica | reverse complement strand
AATGCCTAACCTAAAGTATCGTTTAATAATACATAATATTTGCCAAGGAAATACCAAATAACAAGAAGTACTACGTGGATATGACCTCCCTATATTTTAAAACCAGATATTACGACCACAACAACACATTTATAAACAAAGTACGCCCTATTAAAACAACACTGGCAAATCATTATTGGAAGCTTACGGATAGCAAACGCTCACCAATGATCGAATGAAAAATAATACGACAGGCCAGTTAATGCCGAAATTTAGACAAACCTTTGTAGATTATGTCTGAATGAGAAGTTTGTAATCCTAAACATTAAATATCCCTAAAACCTATTAAACTGTAGAAATGAAATAGCAAACAACTGCTTACACAGAATAAAATGTACCGTAGGTTAACTATACGTAATAAATAAAGAAAGAAACAAACAACTAAAGTATACTAAAAGTTAAAATACAAATACAAGCGAGCACGTGTTAAAATTAGATCACCCTATTATTTCGACACAACAAAGAAACAGGGATGGGCCACCCTATAGGAAAAGAACAATATAATAGGAAATAGCATGTAAAATCAACCAAACCTTTTTGTTTGAGCCCAACGACTGGCTAAGAGAATAACAAAGAATTTGATTGGTTAACTAGCTAGACTAAACACCACGTATATATATTAAAAACACCCGGCAACACAAACCCCATGCATTTTAGCCTGACGATTTCCTATGGGTATGAAACGCGGAGCCACTGTGTCGCTTAATTGCCATGAATATATTTTCATAACTTACTACATTGCTCTACTCACGTATTGAGCACTATTCAAGTAAATACTGAAAATTAATACATGAAAAGTTATATCCTTTTATTACATTTATGTGGATACATGAAATATATATATATATGTATATATATATGAGTGAAATTTGGAAAACAAACATATGGTGCAATTTAAATTATGAAATCATTTATTCATTTGTTTATTTTAGCCAACTTTCGTTGTAAATCAACTTTGTCAGGTGCGACTGTGTTATAGTTTGTTTCGTTTCTTCTTCCTTATTTCGATGGTATTAACCCCGAGGGGTCGAATCACAGTAGAGGCAGAAAATACGTCAAGTTGTAAAAGACGTTAGAATAACTAGAGTCTGGTCGATGTTGGAAGCACAAAAAAGAAGGTAATATAAAGTAGTACTAAATAAATATACATCTCTACTTGTTATCTTAAAAATAACTTCTGAAAATAAGGGACATTAAACACATCGATTCTGAAAGATATTTGAATTACAACAACGGAACTTTTATATATGCAAGTAGCAGTGTACAAAAATTCGTATCTCTGATAAATTACTGAATTTGGAGTGTTACTAAGCCACGCCCCTATTTTTTACAATATACGAAAACACAAATGTGTAATAATGAAGACTTTAAAAAAATTGGTTTCTGAATTTCAATTTTTTTCATGCTGATATATTTTTAATATTAAAGGTACTTGTACAATATGATATTTATGGACGCTTCAAATATTTCTGGAATAAATCAATAAAGAGTTAAAGGTTTGCAGAAACATCCAGTCATTATAAAATTATGTCCCCTGGCACTCAATAATCCGATTTGGCTGAACGTACACAAAAAGACATCTAATTTGAAAACGGTTGGCTGAAAAGTTTCGAGTAAGCATTTTTTTTAAAGAAATATCTATTATCGCTTTCAATACCGAAAATGTTATCGAAATACGATAATTTGGCTATTTTTTATGAAACTTTTGAAACTTTTATTCTTACGCCATTAGAGTAGGTGCTTGTTTTTATTTATCCCTATAAAAAAAGCTTACAGTTGTGTTTATATAGTGTTTCATAACAATGATAGATAATCAATTCAATCATTTTGTACATAAACACGGTTTTAATAAGTCAAATTATCAAGTGTGTAAATGTTTACAACATAACGTTGCTTGAATAGTAAATCTGTTTTAAGTATTCAAACAAAACAGAAAACAAGTCGAGGAGAAGAAAGCATTCGAAATCAACATGTAACTCCGAACGTAACAGATGCAACTAGTGTTTTGGGGATTTTAGCGTCGGAAGAATTTGACAAAAGGTCGGTTTTTAAGTTGGAAGAAAATGCAGCCACACCTAAAAAGTCACTCTGGTTTGGTAGTTTGGTAGTTTTGTTTTACGGCATATCAACCCTTTTTGGGTTATTTAATGCCGAATCTGGTCATTATAGTAAAAAATTTATGCTTCAAGTTCTTTATATCTTCAAATGTTTAATCATCGTTTTTGGTTTGGTAGTTTTGTTTTACGGCATATCAACCCTTTTTGGGTTATTTAATGCCGAATCTGGTCATTATAGTAAAAGATTTATGCTTCAAGTTCTAAAAATAAAATAAAAAAGGGGAGGGAGAAAGGGAGAGGGGCTGTTGTTTTTGTTTTTGGTTTTGTAGAACATAATTAAGTTTTACAAAAAAAACAAAAACAAAAAAAAAAACGTCAATGTAGGTGAATTTCGTCTCAGGGAGCCACAGGGCAGCCTGATCTGGTATCACCAGGTAAAAGTCACTCTGAATTGGGGTAAAAATGTAAGCTTCCTGAGTCTATGAGGGTTTGACTATGAAAATTACAATAGTCTAAGCTGACCGAAAACGTTTGTACGAAACTATATAAATAAAATAAATTGACAGAAGTAAATAAATGTAAAGAATCTGTATTATCTGCTTTCATTCGTAAGTTGCACTCATTAAAATCTGCGTGTTAATCGATGAAGATTATATTTCAAATTTAAGCGAGGCAGAAATACTAAACTACAATGCTATTTCGAAGGTGACAAAACAAGGAACATGCTATTTCAAACTTCAGTTTAATAGGCAAACCCACTAACTGTTTGAACATATACAAATACGTTCTAATAAATCCGCCTTCCTAGGCTTTACCTTGATTTTAAAAAGGGATGATTGTATTGCTAATCGCTTGAGGCGGCTCAACCGTGAAATGCTAAGAGCAATGCTTAGGCATTTGTTGTAGGCCAGAGAGCACTTCACCTACTTCGCGGTTTTCCAGACACCACCAGACCTTGTGTCTAACCGCCCGCAGAAGAGGTACATTCAATATACACACGATTTATTTATATCTATTTATTTACCTACCCACCTACCCACCATCTATTTATCTATCTATCTTAACACATACACACTATTTATTTGACTAGTATTGAATAAGGAAAACAGTGTTTTAGAATTTAACTGAATATTTTTGATAACATGACATGATATCGTACGTGAATGCAAAATAATTCTGGTTACAGACATACATAAAATCTCCATTATCATAAGCACTTGTGTTCAATGTGATGAATCGTTTCCAACATGTATTTGTTTTTACATTAAATAACGCGAAAGGGTTGATATGCCATAAAAACGACCACCCATTTCTACTTACAATTATTAATTTACTAGCTGCCAGAAGAGGTAGATAAACATATAAATACGATGCGGTCATTCAATTTGAACGTTTGTAGAGGAAAACGCCAGTTTAAACTGAGACGCGACCGACAGACAGAGCCACCTTTCTGATTTTTAGTGAGATTCGTGGACGTATCTAAAGAATAAAGTCCGCAGCCGAAAATTAATTCATAAACAGATTTGTGTAATAGTTGAATGCGTAGATATCAAACGAGACATGTTTCCAATTATTACACGGTGTCGAATAACAGACATCAATAAATCTCTAAAAATATAATTGATTCGCTTTATTCTTCATGTAAAAAAAGAAGAAAAATGTCTAAGAGTGTTTTCCTTTCATGTAATAAACGCATCTGTGCAATTGTTGAATGCGTAGATATGGACCAACCAAAAGAAGAATTGTGAACCGGATAACGAAATAAAAAAAAATCTTGTGTAGGAATATTATTCAGCCGTTTTATGTCCCATATAAAAAGATGCCCGCCAAAGAAAATTACGTAAATGTCTTTTTCAATTATCTAAAAATAGTTTTTTAACTTCACAGATTTATGTATGTGTTTATTGCATTGATATTGAGCGACTGCCTTATCTCAGAACTTACTTATCACAGCGCTTACAGAGAAATATTTATACTTAAACACAGAAAACTGAAGTAACAAAAGGCACTGAAGGTAAGCCGACTCCAAGCCACATCTGACTGTTGCTTTTTCGTTTTGATTGTTACTTTGTTACGCGAGTTGGAAGATAGGGCTCACGAATGTCATGCCCCAGGTTGTCTGGTCTGCAAGAAGTCCTACTCGTTTGACGCAGCATTTCGTTAACTTGCAGGATTGCAGGGTTTTTTTTTTTACCTCGACATCGATAATAGCATACGAAGGAAAGTTGGTCCATACCACACAAAGGAATTGCGCAGAAGCAACTTTGTCATTTTTCGCTCTATTGATTTGCAAATCCACGCCTGGCACGTTTTTGCTTGCCACACACATAGACAAAAACGATCAGAAGACGACAAAAGTGGATGCCGAATCCTCCTTTATTTTCACATTTTAATCGAACTACGGACCTACTACTACTTCGTGCCAAACCTGTACACCATGGTTGGCCCTGTCAGGACTCGGTGTTCCAAGCGGTACAACTCTGACATTACCATGTGCGACTGTGCCTACTACAGTGAAGGAGCGTTGCACGTCAGGGGAGGTAAGACTTTGGCTCTGAAATTACGTTAACTTAAATAAGTACGGGTCGGATTATCTTTATGGGGCAGGGCTGGTCAGTCACTGCCGGTGTCATGCAAACACTAGCATCACTTATGCAGATAAAATTCAATATCTGTTCACATATCGGATAGTCGACCCACTAGGAAGCTCAAAGTATACAAACCCAAAGAGCGTGATCATCGTATATAATCTTTTCTGATACTTCACTTCATCTGTTATGTCCTCGGTCGGTGTAAGAGAAATCCTTCAAGACTAATGCAATTTTTATTTTTGTTCCACTCAAGGTGACCAAGTTTGGGGAGCTGGGTTTTACTCTAATTGAAAATCGACCTTGTGTCTGATTCTGCCCTCGTCAGGAGTAAAGTAAATAGGGACTTGCGAGATTTGAATGCAAATCAGCGATGGCACCTTATATCTAAAAAATGTTCGTACTCTGCCACGATATATATATATATATATATATATATATATATATGAGAGATAGATATACGAGGTCAGTCTAAAACATATTCGACTTAAAGCCAAAAAAAGAATATTTACAAGGTGGTGCCGAGGTTCGGATCTTAATCCCCTTTCAAAATAGGCCCCATGTGCTTGTACACACTTAGTCCACTGATCCATCCGCTGCCGAAAACCCCTCTGGAAGTCTTCTTTTGTAATGGTGTTCACCATGCGATGTGTAACACAAATTACGGAGTGGTTCAAACGAGTGGTTGAGAGAGTGCGAAAAAAGAGATAATGGAAAATGCGACAGTGGAGATAAACATCATTCTAAAAGAAGACTTCCATAGGTGTTTCCGCCAGTATATAGATCGGTGGGTATAGTGTGTGCAAGCACAAGGGGCCTACTTTGAGTGGTTTAGGGCCCCAACCCTGTCACGTATTTGAAATATGTTTTCTGGCTAAGGTCGGATACGTTTTAAACAGGCCTTGTGTATGTATGTATGTATGTATGTATGTATGTATATATATATATATATATATATTGTGTGTGTATTTAGACAGCATATTTTCATTTAGGCAAACATTATTAAAAAAACACGGAGTGGTTTTGCTTGATGAGACTTTTTTTTTTTTTTTTCAATTTTCAAAATGGTCCATTTAGTGTTTCGGTTAAATTTCTGTATGTATGTTCCGTGGATTTCTTGTTCCATTTTCTTTATTTTTTCGCGAGTACTTTCGATTTAAATCGTCAAATTATTTTGAGGCGGTATGTGTCTTTTGTGAGAACGGTCATGCATATTTTGCCGTTCTTTACAGTAAATTTAAAATCTTAACCTTTTCTGAAGCCGTGCATCGATTCGAACGAAATTGGTCAACACTCCCTTTTTTTCCTGTGTTTACTTGTCATTCCTTTTTGTTACTCATATATATATATATATATATATATATATATATATATATATATATATATATATATATATTACAGAACACTCTATCTCACCGTTTTGTTTAATAAATTCGTCCAGTATTTTTGTCTTGTTTAGAATTATGATTGATATATGGTTATTTGGTTTCTTTTGCTATTAGAGCAGTTAGAGATTTTTGTTATTTATACCTACAATAATAGCTTACTACATAATTATTTGTGACCATGCATCATAAAATGTATGTTTAGATTTAGATGGACGAAAGTAAACCACGTAAAAAGACTAAAGAACAAAAAAACCCAGTTAAGACTAATTCTTAAACGAATCTGACGTTACTCTTGCATGCGTTTCTTCATAACGGTCACATCTCTGCCGCTTTTCTTCATTTTATATTTAATTAAAAAAAGATGATAGGAATCGCCGAAAATTCCAAAATTCTGATAAAAAAAGAATAACTATTTATCTAACAATATATTAACTATATTTCTTTTTATAAAAGTGCAAAAACACCAGACGGATTTATGAACAAAACGGTTGGTTACAGTGATCAGAAATTAATTAATTTTCGTTATTTATTTCATTACAATATAAAATTACACCAAATATCTTCGTGGACATAGATTAGAACCTCGATGATAGTTTCTGTGTGAACGGAAAATACTAGGTTCCACAACAACTATAGGGAATTCGTCAGCGATTGTCACTTGAGAAGGTTAGACAGAAGATATATGTCCGTGTTACTTAACAAGATATGTTTAGATGAAGATATGATTGCTATAAATATATATATATATATGTGCATGCATGTATATACACAAGTAGGTTTGACTACTAAAACTCTCTCGAGACGCGTTACTATGCACTTATCTAATACTAGCGCTATAGCCCAGCATCTAAAAACAAAGCATTATTTCCTCCATCTCCACTTCGAAAACCTCTTGTAGACAATACAACCATATTAGAATAGTAAAATAACAAACTACCACTATAGATATTAGAAGCTCTACATATAAACACTAAAGAGCCAGTAATAACATTAATTTTGAAAACAGTGAAAATGTCCAACAATGTCTTTAATAATAATACTCTATTTACATTAACACTAATATTAAGGGTAACCGCCAAAACGACCACTAAAATAGTTAAGAGTTCATGTTCTTTACTCGATACCATACGCCATGGAGATGATTCCAGAAAAAAACGAAATACGAGGGTACCCAAACTCATCAGCCACTTCCAGCCTGAACTGCAAACACTAATTAGGTAACTCGATAGTATCTAAGAGAAGATGCAGATATGTATAATCTGTACTATTTAACCAGATATATTTAAAAGAAAAATGTTGCATATATATGAAGATATGATTGCTATAAATATATATATATATATATGCATGCATGTATATACAAAAGTAGGTTTGACTACTAAAACTCTCTCGAGACGCGTTACTATGCACTTATCTAATACTAGCGCTATAGCCCAGCATCTAGAAACAAAACATTATTTCCTCCATCTCCACTTCGAAAACCTCTTGTAGACAATACAACCATATATATATATATATATATATATATATATATATATATATATATATACTGGACTTGATGCATTAATTCTTGGAACAATTGTAATGTTTTAATTCATTGAATGTTTATATATATATATATATATATATATATATATATAAAATATTTGTTGTTGTTTATTATCTATGTACGTATACGTTTCGTCCCTTTTCAATCAGGACTCATCAGCATAGAGATATGACTATTCACTACCGGTCGTACGATTCGAAACCCTGGACTACAAGTATTTTTCAACTTACATCCAACGTCGTTAACCGCACGCCCAATATTTGAATAGCCGATAAACAATGATAATTTAACACATATAAAAGCGGCTTGATGTCGAGGCACTCTACTTCTATTAAAGAAGGAATGATGCATATAAAGCAAGTGACGTCATGCTGTGTTTGTACTACCATTTAGAGTGCTCTACTTATTTTACGAGGAGCGACAAATATAAAATATTTGTTGTTGTTTATTATCTATGTACGTATACGTTTCGTCCCTTTTCAATCAGGACTCATCAGCATAGAGATATGACTATTCACTACCGGTCGTACGATTCGAAACCCTGGACTACAAGTATTTTTCAACTTACATCCAACGTCGTTAACCGCACGCCCTGGTTCGAATGGTTTCGGTAGGAATATGAATAAGAGAGCTCGATGTGCAATTAAGCAGAGCAAGTATAACTTTGAAGATGAGATGAAATAGATGCACATTTCGGTTGTGTACATAATAGTTTGTTTCGACTTTATTTTGGTCTGTTCAGATGTACCTTCAACCACGATTCAGAACTATATATATATAATATATGGTGTGTGTGTTTGTGTGTGTTAACAGTGTGCTTCAGAGACGTTTTTTACAATTTAATTTAAAGAATTTAGAAATGTTTTTAAATTTAGGTCAATACAATATTGTGTTAACATTTTTCAGAAACAAAATCTATGGGAACATAGAAGCAAACATCTATCTATCTATCTATCTATCTATCTATCTATCTATCTATCTATCTATCGTAAGAACGCATTTTGTCCCCACACAGCTTCTTAAAAGAGAACACGCTTTGAAATTGTTATAGGGCGGTCGGGAACAATCTATTTATGCACAAAGTTGTTTAATGCGCAGCTCGTGCGTGTTTCCCCACGATCACGTGACTTTCTGCTGTTACGCATATGTACTTGCGCATGCGCACAACTTCAAGAAATTAACACTTTAGTCGTACGAGATGTTGCGTTCTTCCTTTTTTTCAGCACATGAAACTATTTTGCTTCAGGTACAGAAGAATGGGTGCGTCAAACAAAACTGTTTCTTTTTATTTCTTTTTTTATTAAGGCATTCGGATATGAAAAGTAATCAATGAAATTACAGCAGATTAAAGAAGGGAACATTAGACACATTTATTGATTACAAACATAGTAACCGAATGTTAACCCTCTTTACTAACAAGTACTTGATTACAATAATGCTTTTAAAATTTAAGATATCTAAATCATTATTGAAACAGATACAACAACTATCGTGATTATATGCGTGTGTTCATGACGTGGATGTATAAAGAGAGGGAAGACATTGGTTAATAAATAAATAAATTATAAATAAAAAGAAAATGATCTTGAAATTAATGGGGTTACCCCTACCTATAGCTATATAGTTCTAGGGTGGTGTTTAAGAAATTACGCACCCATTACTTTACAATGAAACGCGCAGTCACCCTTACAGGACGTATCCATTGTCTCTCAAGACTGAACGGAGACCATGATTTGAAATAAATATAAAAAATTATATTTATAATCAAATTTAGTATTTGTCTGTCTTAAACTGGCAACAATACTCCATTCATGGGTGAAGGGTGGCTTTGTAGAGATATAGGATACTGGCAGGTGTGAGAAGTTTTCTAGCCCGGTAGAGGGAGGCAGATTTTTTGCAGCAGCCTTGGCAATGTCTTCTATGTATTTGTTTCAATTCATGTCGACTCTTTATGTGCATAGTAGGGAGAGTGATAGAAACTGCACAAGAAAAGAGTGGGTTTTTCCAACACCATGGAGTGATAGATCGACACTTAATAAAAGATGAATGACTTAGTAATTAAATGACAACTTACAGACCAAAAATAATTAGCACAGTTAAAATTGATTATAATTTTTAAAACATAACTCAATCCCAATACCAAGGAATATCGTTCGGTGATTAATACAGTTTTAGTATTAGAATAGATTGTTGAAAAAATAGATTTGGTTTTAAACGGAACCCAAAACATCAATAACATACATAAATAGGCAGACACCGTTCTGATGTAACACACGAGTCCTGCACGTAACTTTGTTGTAAACAAATGGAGAAAAACAAATTTCTAGCTATCAATATCTCGAAATCTTTCGCGTTTCCTTCTCTTCTAGCTGCCTCATTTTCTGGCTTGAAGTTCTATTTTTCTTCAAACCAAAACAACTAACCCCTCTCTCACTCCCCCACCCCCAAATATCCGCGCTCGATATCTGCCCTCTCCATTTATCGGTAATTGGTCGCCTTATTGTTGCAAAACCGAGATACAACCTCCCCTTACCCCGACTGCCTCCAGGAGTTCTATTCATGTGAGACGGGTTGAGGTAAAACGTTTGTGTACAATAATAATATAAACACTAGCGGGAATCTGTGGAAATTTCATGGTGGTTACTAAAACATATTTTACTATATAATAATAATAATAATAATTAATAATAGTCTGGACTAAAGAAGAACTCAGGCACCTTGCCAAGAGGACTACAACATTAATGATAATGAAGAACGCACTACACCCGAAAGACGATACGGACAGACTCTATATGAAAAGAAACAAAAGGGAAAGAGGACTCGTAAGTATAGAAGATTGTGTGGAAGACTACAAAAATAGCTGGGGAAATACATAACTCAGAACACGGAAAGGCTAATCAACGCAGGAAGAGACACAGTTCCAACGAGCTACGAAGGCTCACATGGAATCTACAACAGGAAGAAAAGAAAAGTTTCAAATTATTATTTTAAAATTTGTCCTTTTTCTTGTTAGGCGAACATCAGCGTTTTCACTGTTTTTTTGTATGATGCAGTACACTTTTTCCACTTTTAAAATAATGTCATTGTGTCATTTACTATGAGAAATAATATAGTCTAAAAATTGTTTTAAACAGATTCAAGCTTATATGAGTACATGATATGCTCCGGACTTTCGCTTTCACGTGTTATTGGCCATTTTTATCATATATTCTTTATATATTTTCAAACAATAGTTTTTACTATATTTCTAATATCATATATTGCGTTGTTTTTTTCTGTTTCCGAGTTTCATTAATTTAATCGTCGGGTCCGTGTCTGAATTATTTCTTCCTTGTAATCGTGCGTTATATTAAGACGAATTAAACAAGACAGAGTTCGGAAATGGAGATTTATTTAGAGAAAAATGTTAAGTAATCACTAACAACATTTACACTCAATAATGGGAGAGAGATAGAGTGAGAGACAGTGTCCGATGGCCACGTGCGACCCTCAACAGTTTTGTCATCGTTAAGACATTTCCTCAGCGACCGTTCGCGTCAAAGTAAAATCTCAGTCTTTTTTTTTCAAATCTAACTGTTCTTATTCGCTTTCGTCCCACGTGACATATAACTTGTGACCCCTCTCCGCATAACATTATAAGCCTTGGCCCCATCTGACTTGACCTGTAAATGTTTGCCTGGTGTCATATAACTCTAGAACACACACTGTGCAACCTCTTCGTTTCACACCCAGCAAGATCGTTTGTGATCGCACTCATTAACCTGTTTAAAATCTATACAAGCAAATTTACGCACCCATTAACCAACTCTCCTTCTCTCATTATCTGAAAAACAATCCTAAGATGTTTTTCACTTTCATCGTTAAAGTCAGGTCAGGAGTCACTCTCACCATCCCAGAATAAAAAAAGGCAAATCATTTCTATTATCATCATCCTAAATTTTCAACTGACCGTAATTTCTCGTCAGTCTCCATTAGATTCTTATGGAATGTAAGTAAACTCGTCTTACGATCGATATCAGTGCCAATGGTCATTCTATCGCATTTATCAATTACGGACCGTCCTTCGGCCCAGTTTTACTGTGGAATATTTCGAGAGTAACCTTTATTCCCTGAAGGTCAACCACTTCACAATGCACATCCAGAGTGTTATGGTCTCATAACGGTCTGCCCAGTTGCCCTACAGAGTCTTTGTACGCTATTCTCATGCATTCTTGATGCACACACACGATACCCTTCTAATGCGTCAAAATATAACCGATTTTAAATAGATCTAACTCATACGTATTACATAAATATACAGGAAAAAACACAACCGCTTCCTTTTATAATGCATTCTCATATGGTTAGCCTACGAGTTTTATATAACCAATCGCTTCTATACACAATCACAATCGCTTCTATACACAATCACCCTACGTAAGAAAGACTTCAGTAATCCCAGCATGAATTTCCGATAAACGTCACACTTTTATCTCATCCCAAAACCATGTTATCGTAGAGAGCAAACACTCTAAACTCTTCATAATTGACCCACCCTATGTCTCTAACCACACGACAAAAAGTGAAAGGTTATTTAAAAAATCCACACCGGTACAGATCAGATGGCGAAGACAGGTCCCCATCTTACACTCATTCTATATAGAGTTACATTAATACGGTACATCATTTTATTCTGACCCTACCTATGATGTCCATCTGCATTCCGACGTACAAACTGAAGCATTCTACTCCTCAATAAACTCTTAACTCAGTTTATGCGGGAACTGCTTTCTTGGAGCAGACACAAGTCTCGGCTTTGTCTGACCATACCTTTCTCCATGATTCTCTCGGCGCGGAAGGGGTGGGCAGTCGTACTCTGCACGCAAGCAAGTCAGCATAAAAATTCGAAGACGGGACCACAATTCACAACTTTATTCTAAGATCAACCCACAGCAATCCGGGATATAACTGCTGCATTTCAGAGGTCGAATTAATCCACAAAATGATTATGACCGTCTGTCTTTCTACATCATGTCTGCCTTTCTGTATGTGTAAAAAATTCTGGCTGGACTTATGATATCTCATTAACTTCTTTGAACCGCCCCATACTATGGAACATGGCGAGACTTCTCAATAAATAACCCTATCGTAAAAGTTTCTGTAAATCCCGCTTAACCTTAATTAACAATTCCTTCCGGACCTCGAAAAAATAAATTACCACCTAAAACAAAACATCTCTAACTTTCAACGTCGTAACCTAAATGAATTATTCGGCTGACCACAATTTTAAACACTCAATGAATTAAAGTTAAGCTGTTTTGTTCTTCAAATAATAATTATTTTTAAATTCTTCAAATAAAATATATCAATAATTATTTTTAAATTCTTCAAATAAAATATATCAATAATTATTTTTAAATTCTTCAAATAAAATATATCAATAATTATTTTTAAATTCTTCAAATAAAATATATCAATAATTATTTTTAAATTCTTCAAATAAAATATATCAATAATTATTTTTAAATTCTTCAAATAAAATATATCAATAATTATTTTTAAATTCTTCAGATAAAATATATAAATAATTATTTTTAAATTCTTCAAATAAAATATATCAATAATTATTTTTTAAATTCTTCAAATAAAATATATCAATAATTATTTTTAAATTCTTCAAATAAAATATATAATTTCCTTCTCTTAAGTCGAACTTACAACAAAATACCATATTGTAATGTCATATTTTACATCGGTTAAAATATACGCAATAAATCTCACATTAGATTTAAAAAGAACACTTTCTTTTCAACAAAGCTGAGAAAATTATGAAGTACAAAATGAAAAAAATAATTTCAATTAATGAAAAGTTAGTAAAATGTCTAACAATTATACGGTTTATTTTTCTTTTAAACGAGGACAAAAATTACGATTACCGATATTTTTCTATCTTTCTTACTTTTTTTCTGTAACATGCATAAACATGTTTCACATTCTTTTTCTTTTTTAAGCTCGTTCACACTTTTTCTCTTCCTATCATTCTTAATACAAAGTAAATCACAATTAATAAAACTGATCTTAATGTCTTCCATTCCGTGTGTGCGCAAGCGACGATGGTCGGATTATAGTGATATATTGTTCGTTTGGTTTTAATTTTTCTTCCTGTTAAGTCCGTATTACATTTTCATGATCCTTTTTTCGTTACTTAAGCTGTCTCTTTTTTCTTTTCGTTTTTTCTCTTTTCTCTTACGCTTATTTCTGAATAAGTTCAATAATCAACACTTGTACTTTTAACAGTTACGAAAATGTCTATTCTCTTTTTCATAGTTTAGCATTTAATAAAATTTAACTTTCAAACGTCTTTCGTTTGTTACTTATTCATGATTTGTTAACGGTACAGTGAAATAACAATTCATAAGACTTCAAAAGTAACTTGTCGGTTGTTCTTCTTTGTATTTGTCTCTTTTTCTCTATTTCTTCTTCGTCGCGTCCTCACTCAGCAGGCTGTTTTATATGTTTCTCTTCTCTTTCACCTTTTTCTTTCGAACTTACATGTTGTCCCGTGGTACTTCGTTCGAAAGCAATGACCAGTGATCAACAAATTAGCATTATGTTGTGGGGCCGTATTGTCTTTTGTTATCTAAAATTCGTATCGTATACTTCTTCGTCGTTTGTCTACCCGCGTTCCGTATTGTCGTTTCGTTGTTGGTATAAGGTTATGGTAAGAATAATTGAAAGAGAACAGCGTTTGGAGATGGCGGTTAATTAAATATCAAATAATAACAAGTATTATTTACACTTGACTATGCAAGAGAGAGACAGCAATCTTAATCTAGGTAACTATGGATAAAGAGATAGACAGAGAGATAGACTTACAGACAGACAGACAGCACCCATGGTCACGTATGACCCGCAATAGTCTTGTTGTTGTTAAGATATTTTGTCAGCGACCGTCAGCGTCAATATAAAAATTATGTTTCTTTTAAATCGTACCATTCTGTCCCGCTTTCGTTCCACGTGACGTCAAATCTGCGGGCCCTTATCCGCCTATCATTCTGAACCTTGGCCTCTTCAGACCTTACGTGTCTAACCTTGGTGTTATTTTACTCCAGAACAAACTCTGTGACCCTCCCTGTTTCACACACTGCAAGATCGTCTGTAATCGCCTTCATTCACTTGTGCTAAAATCTATACTACCAAATGAATGACCATACCCATTATCAAACAGAAAAACGAAGCAGTCTTTATCATATTATGAAGTTTCTGCGATATCTTGGATTCTGTATTTACAGATACACTTGAAACAATAATTATAACTATTATGAGTTTATGATTAATATATATATATATATATATATATATATATATATATATATATATATATATATATATATAATGTATAATGAATATGTGTGTGAGAGAAAGAGAGAAATTATATCAATATAAATTAAATTAACACGAAGCAAAATGGTTCTAAAAGGGATCAAATTTCATTTACAAGAAATTATACATATATATTTATTTCAACATTATTATTATTATTATTATTATTATTATTATTATTATTATTATTATTATTATTATTATTATATCCTTCTATAATAATGTGTACCTAAACAAAGTAATCAGATTTAGTATTTTTACAAAAAGTCTGTAGAGTAACTAAACTATCTAGGCATATCTCTATAAAAACAAATTATTATATTCTGAACCCTGGATCAAGATGTACACATAGAAAATTAGAAGTTTGCTTCATGGAGAAATAAGCAGAATCAGACGTTTTGTCATTCCTTACTCTACTTTTGGACATTGCTTCCAAACTTACCTATAACCTTTATAATAAAATACAGACTTTTTACGTGCTATGCTGTTATTTAGTTTAAGCTCCCCAAAAATGTTTGGGACTATCAAAAGAGTTTCAAACGCTTTTGATAATGTTTAACCATTCATTTATTTATTTATTTTCATTATTGCTTATGTTTGAACGCATGTTTTGTAACATGCCGTAAATCATGCATCTATTGCGTCACGTCAAAGCTATGATTATTTTGTTAAGCTAATGTTTTAAGACGTATTTATGAACAAAGAAGTCTAAATAGCCCAGTTCGTAGAACACCAAATCGAAGATCTCAAGTTTTCGGTTTCGATTTCCGGTCATGGCATCAACTTTATTTTTTGGTAATTTATCATTTAGTATTAATTTTCTAAAAGAAGTTAAGATATTTTATTAATATCTGTGACTGACGGACAGACACACACACAGAACATGCTGTCATATTATGAGTCGATATGAGAGTAGTCAAAGGATATCTGAAAACTTTTGTGATATTAAAACGGACATTACTAGCATACTGACTTTAGTGTATTCATTTGTTTGTAGAAATATGATCAATATTTGAACGTCGTCTACTTTTTACGAAGCCAACGAAAAAAGATCAATCGCCTTCGAAGCCAAATGACTTCTTGGACAGATGAGGACGGAATAAGAATGAAATATATATTGTCATGTTACTACCACTACTACTACTACTACTACTACTACTGCTACTATTACTACTGCTACTACTGCTACTACTGCTACTGCTACTGCTACTACTACTACTACTACTACTGTTGATACAACACAATCGTCAAATAGTGTGTTCGAAACACAAGAAAACAGGGTGAAAATAATTATTTTATATCAAGAAGTATAGTTCACGGCTCAAGAACATTTTATCAGAATGTCAGTCGTTTTATGTTGGAAATAAACGGCCAGTCTGGTCTTTTTGCATCATCTAATTTAATCAGTCTGTAATTATCATACGCAGAAAAAAACATCGCTACGTACATATTTATACATCGTTACTATTTACACTTTTCTAAGAGTCCCATCTGATTTAAATTCGCCTAATTGCAGTCAATATATATATATATATATATATATATATATATATATATATATATATATATATATATGTATGTAGAGATGGTTTATATTTGATCCTATATATATGTATATGTATATAATGTGTGTGTTTATATATATATATATATATATATATATATATATATATATATACACTATTTTTAATTTCATTTTATACCATATCCAATGTTATGAAGGTCAGATTCACATGGTTGCACAAAACTTGTTTTTTTTATTAAGCATACAATTGTTTAGGCTTACAACAAGATATATGCAAAATGCTCCTTGGTGTTGGTATCCTCAGTTCTAATTATATAAAACAAAACAGAAAGCATGAAAAAACAAGACAACTAAAGCTTAAATTACAATCAGTACTCATTCTCAGCATCGTATCTTTTTCCCAAATGGAACTATGATCTCAATGTCTTTCGCTGTTTGTATTTTAATCATTTATTATCAGCTTTAATATTGACCTTAATATTCTTAAATTCAAATATATATTTTCACTAACCGTCTTTTGTTGTTTCGTCGGATTATTTCTCTTTTCTTCGGGTTTTAGCCATCGATTATTCCTTATTTTATATTCCTATTCTTTACGGATATAAAAGTATAATGTATAATCAATTCACGACGGTCAAATGTTTACTTCTTCTGGCAGAGGGTGATTCAATATTTTCAAAACGTAAGGAAAACTGAAGTAAACGCAACAATAAACTCGATGAGTCGTGTTTTATAAGAAATATATTTGATAGTCATCAAACGAATCTTCTTGTAAAAGCGGATATATCAAGTCCGTAAGCTCTTGAATATTGACTATGGGGTCGATATTTTAAGTTATAAATGTTATTTTAAGGTTTTAAATTTATTTATACGTTTTATGTTGGAACGATTCTCTAATGGATATTTAGAGGAGAATCAGCCAATCTGGTAAATATGTATGTGTAACACGAATCCTAGCACCACATGCAAACAAGACTGTGAGATTTTTTATAAATTTAAAAATGTTAAATCCATCCATTAGGTTATGTGTCTATTAAGAATAACATAAAATAAATGTTACCGTAAATAAGTGGATACTAAGTGGTTTATTAGTGTGATGTCAGGAAAGTAATTGCCTTGCGGACTTCTCTCAAAAATTGAGCCCTATGTTGACATTGCTTATGTAGCTTTCTCATGGATAACTTATAATATGTAAGATTATCACATCCGTCATGATCTTATTTCTGTAGTCGCAGTGGTGATGTGGCAACTGAAGTTTCCAACTTCTTCTTTTTCTTCTTCTTCTTATTCTTAATAACAAATCTTGTAAAACTTATTAATAAAGAAACATTACAAATAAACTTAGGCGTTAAACATATATTTGTTTTTTATAGTAGATATACATACTCATAAAATATCTCACCGTTCCAAAATTAGGGGAAGCCGCTATGCCAAATCCAGATGCTCTCTCTGCTGATTCAATGAAAAGAGGAAAGTCCTCTCTTCCTATTCGACACATCAGATTCGCCGCGCCCTTCCTCTGATATTACTGCCGGGAAACGTATACCTTACCCGACATTTAATTGGAAAATACCACTTTACTTAATTTTAACCTCACGTTAAAATTCATCATTCTAATCCTATCTTAACCGTATCTTAACATTGCAACATATGCAAAAGTCCAGTTTGCTTAAAGGCAACAGTAACATCAACTCAATACAGAGGTTGAATCGCGAAAAGTGCAGTTAATTTATTGAAATCTGCTCATTATTTTTTGCGTAAAACTGCTAATAGTCAGATAGACAGACAGACAGACATACAAATAAATTAAGAAATATCAAAAATGGATTATTAAAAGATAATCTCGTTGTCGGAATTAATAATATATATATATATATATATATATATATATATATATATATATATATATATATATGTGTGTGTGTCAACTTTATTTTTAAATTGAAAACTTATGATGTAGATTAATCTATATAATAAAATGAAGTCGTTTTCCCTTGCAACTTCGACTACTATATACTTCAGACTAAAAGCTTAATATTCTAATCTTTTCCACTAACCAGTTACAGTACTTCCTTATTCTGTTTCACGAAAATATTCTTACATTTTGTTTTCTTTCAAATATTAATACATTTACTAGCGGAACCCATGTAAATTACACGAAATGATGTTTACAATACGGGTCCTAATGTAACAAAGCACCCTATATTTGTTAGTAAGTTACGCTTGCTTTATTATGAGCCCCCCCCTTCTGGATAAGAGTGAAATAATTGTTTAAAATAGTAACTCGTGTACGACGGACACTGCGCATATCTACTAAAAAGGGTTAATATGCCATCCGTTCAAAAAAAAAACAACAACAAAATAATACTGGCCGATACCCTACTTTTTAAGCAGTCAACGTAATTAAATAGACAATGCCATTAAAAACGCTAACATAAAAACAAAAAATAGTTTTAAGTTTTAAGCAACACAAAAAAGTAGTTTTTAACCAGGTGATAAAAAAATGTATTATTTCTTCCCCTTCCTCTCGAAATATAGAATAAAAATCTTAGAGGTTAGTTGGGATCGAACTATAAACCAGTCGGGCCGAAGTGAAAAATACTACCTCGCTAGCCATTGCGCCATAGAGAAACACGTCGCAAATATTCCTAAACGCAGGATAGTTGAATGTTTTTCAAAATTTAGGTGCGCACGCATGCGCAGAGCTTTTGCCGGAAGCGTGACACACGAACACACACGCTATCGTATTAATATATAGATTAAGAGATATCTGCTTCTCCTAAATATGTATTCTATAAAGAACTTTCCGCCCATGATATTTTTCTACTTCTACGTAACTCTTCTACGTCGGGTCCTTTCTTAATACAAGGGAAATTATTTTATTTTAACTTCCTTACTATCTACTACATAACATACAAGCTTCCAAATTAAAATAATCACTTCCGTCTGACAGCGAATATAGGAATATCGGAATTCAAACGTTCGACCGTTGGAAATGCCCGTTTCTTATAGTTTCTGCAACCGTTTTGATTTAATTAACGAACACATGACCGCTTGCAAATGCTATCATCTACATGATTCATTCACACGTAAGTAATTATCTTGCGTTCTAACAAATACCAATTATTTTATGAATTAATATTTTTTATTACAAAACAATAAAATCCAAATAAAATCATATTTCTTCAACAAAACAATTTAAACGATATATTTAATTAACTATACTTTACTGAATTTATTTCGAAACGAATAATTCAACAAACATATTGCATAAAATATCTGTTAATTATGCTTTATCTCTTTTTTCATGATTTCATTTATTTGAATTCATTTTAGTTTGTTCAAAACCGACAACAAGCAGATTAAATGTGAGAGAAAA
Organism: Sepiola atlantica; assembly: GCA_963556195.1. Lineage (NCBI taxonomy): Eukaryota > Metazoa > Mollusca > Cephalopoda > Sepiida > Sepiolidae > Sepiola > Sepiola atlantica. The sequence goes on along the minus strand of OY744521.1, from coordinate 193,859,771 downwards.
AAGAAAACTGGGAATGTAGTTTGGAGAATGGGTTGTGTCCTTCCAAAATAAATTCAATTTATGAGAGGCCAAGAACAAAAAAAAGTGGGGAGTGGGAGTGGGCATTTTGGAGGATTTCAATTACCAGGGGTGTAACTTATTCACTCGACTAACGGCTAAAGTTACTTGAAGGGCTGGGGTTCGACAAGATAAGGAATCGCGAGCGCCATGCTCAGGAAGAGAACACGCACACTTTGATCTTAACCAAAAAGCTAACTCAGCTTAAAAAGCGTAAAAGTTACTCAGAAGGGTGGTTTGATACTCCAATAATTATTTTCGATTTCTATCGGGCAACACCGGGGCAGGGGTCTTGCTAGTATCTAATAAATCACTCTATAAAACATCTCAATAATTTGATAATGTGAGGATATTCTTTGAATGCGTACAACAAAACAGTGCATTTAGATAAAAGAAATTGGGTTATATTTACGATATAATATTTACCCTTAATTCATTTTATATAGGGTCCTTTTCGTCGTTAAATTCAATTCAATATACATTATTTGATATCCTTATTTTTACTCATAAATTTCGAATAATGTATGTGTGTTATAAATAGAATTTTATCGACTGTCAGTATTTAAAAACTAGAGACATTATAGAAATGAATGGTTGCAAAATAACGTGGGGCAATTAGTTTTGACCTTTAGTAAAAATTGAGTTTTAGTTGACACTAGATTACTATCGCTTCGCACAGTTCGCTACTTCAAATACATGAAGCATTAATTTAAAATAATAAATATTTTATTGATAACTTTATTTTAATCATGAAACATAAAACATGAAACAAAATAGTTCTCATTTATTCATATAAATAGAGAAACATATGTACCTAGAAGTAAACAGAACCTTCATGAGACAGAATTAGTTCCAAGAACTACCCGTCTGTGGAATACAATATCACGGGATTACTTCTCAGATTACCACAACATGGTCGTATTCTAGTCCAATGCAAAACATTCCTGTTGAGCCATCATCTTAAGAAATCAAATGCTGCTCAGTGTCAACCATCGGTAACAATACTCAAGGTGATGTTTCACCGTCCACTTGACCAACTCATTCAACCTTGTCTTCTAGGTGCCATTGTGCCTTGATAAGAGGTGACTCATTAGTACATTAAAAACCTTTAACAGTTAGTTAATTTCTATCTAAATGTATTCATCCTTTAAATGTGATCGTAAAGAAAAAAGAATAAATAAGAAATACATCTGTCTTTTCCCTTAAAATTTAGAAATAGATCGTAACTTGTTGATGATCAAGTCAGTCCATGTAAAAAAAGATGAACATTTGAATAGAAAGGCTAAATATTTTTCTAGGAAATTAAGCAATATCGCGAAACAGAACTATTTATTATATTTAAATCAAATCAATCAATGAATTAAACAACAATAACAGATAATAGTTACATTATAGCATGTCCTGTTTCAAAACCAATATGTAAAGTAGTTAACCTTTCGACTTATATTACATATACATACGCTGTTAATAAAAGAAAGATGTTGCGTCGATTAAGTAAAGTTGAATTAGCATGGCAGTTGGGATTACCGTCAGTGTGAGACTACGTTTTTTCGCAAAACGACAGAGGATTCGACTTAAACAGTTGCCATTTGATCTCTCGATCCGTGTGGATCAGCTCCCAGTAGGTTCCTTGCTTTCCCTGAACTTGAGATTTACTTTGTGCTCAAGAACATTTCCACGATATAACAGACGCACAGGCAAACCGACACTTTTTATCAGATAATTTTCCTGAGATAGTTTTTAAAAAAAGCTTCTACATCAATCTGTATAAGTTAGTGTTAATAATAATATTCCTTTTGAAAAAATAAATGCATGTAAGTAAGAAAACTTTGACTTTTTTTCTTCCGTAAAAATAATTGTCACTGTCAACAAAATATTCTTTTAATAGATTAATCTAATAATAATCTAATCTCTTCTATATTTATTAACAATTGAAGCTATTTAATTCTTTTTTAAACATTAAATATACTGTTTTCTTACGGTACAAATAATTTTTAGTTAAACATTTTTAAAATCAATGAAACGAATATCACATTTTAAAATGTATTTATTTATAAGTGTACTTTTTTAGTCGACCCAACAACAAAATTCGATTTTAGAACAATTCATTTTAAAATGAGTAAAGACTGATGTTTTTGGTTTACCTTAACGACATTATATTAATCACCAATCACCATCTATGCTAATGAGATAATCTCATTTTTAACATATGTGAAAGATGATAACGTACGTACGAACATGAAATGACTGAGTTTATTGTAATATAGATACTAGTAGTAAAGGCACCCAGTGTTGTCAGGGAATAACAGTGAAAAATATATAAGATGGAGTCAAAATTACAAGCACTAAGTACTAAACAGATTCCTTACTGCACGAAGTTTGAATTCCCTTAAGTTGATCCTAGTGACTTGGATGGAGCCATGTAGAGTATATTTTATAATCTGCACGGTCTGCACTCTGATCACCACTGACATTTCGATCGACACCACTTTGTGTATGTTATCAAACCAAATTGTCACCGTGTTGCTAATCAGCTGATATGAGTTAAGCATTTACATACTAACACAAAAACGTAGATACACGCGTCGTTTTTTTATATATAGATTGTTCTGTTTGGCAGAAAACGGCTTCTTAAATGGTTGTTCATGTCGAAAGTATTGATTTATAAAATTTAGTAAAATCAACTTACTTGTTTTATTGACTTGCTGGTGGTTTCGAATGTCGGAGGAAGCCATAAAAGTAACGAGTTGATTCGTTAATCTTTTTTTACTTTGTACAATTATACAGCATGGCGTAAATCTTTTTTTTTATATTACACTTTGAGTCGAGAATCCTACTTGGTTGCTGAACATTATTATTTGAAAATTCTGAAGAATATTCGACCAAAGTCCGCATTAAACGGTGTCTAGTCCGGTTCAGTTAATGATATTAAACTTCATCCGGAACATAACTCCCGGGAAGAGTTCCAGTTTCACAAATGTATTAATTTATTTATTAAATTGTTAGGTGAAAGTATAGAATAGTAGACAAATCCCACCCTTATTCATCTTAAGAATGGCTTTCTAAATAATTACGTGATTATTTCAGCACGGTCAGTTAACTGCAAAAGGGTATTGAAAAAGTTACACTTAACATGGAGGGTGGGGGTCTTTTTTAACTATTCTGTGCGTTCACCTAACAATTTAATTAGTACATTAATAAATAAAAAATAGTACAAAACCTGTCAAACAACAAGAGTAAGAGACCCAACACAGATAGTCTTTGATATCAGGAGCTGAATGTGACCGTTTGATTCGGGGACTCTTCTTGTTTGCCCATCATTTTTATTGAAGAATAAGTCTTCTTCAGTAAGACATCCTTATTTTAATTGATAAATAGGTACTATTCAATAGTCGTATGTTAATAAACTGATATGTTAAGAAATAAATGTAATTCTGTAATAGATTATTTTCGCATTGCGAAATAAGTCGTATTCAATATACATCAGTAAAGAAATAGTTATTCTTGGAAAATACGTCATTATTCTTATTGGGAAATAAGTCTTTAGTAGTGCACCAGTATTATTGTTGGGAAATAGGCATTATTATACAATGGGTTATTATTCTTGTTGAGAAATAACTCTTTATAATTTTTATTATGTCTCATAGAAAAATAGTTATGCATAATTTTCATAGGTGGTGACAAGAGTATTAATATATAGGCACGAATGTGTTTGAAACATGAAATCAAATATGAGAAAAATGCAATGTTTAGTAGATCGAAGAGTGGATAAACATGTAACAGACAAATAAAAATAATAACAAAACACATATCTAAAACCAACCGATATTTCGATCGATTTAAGCGACCATAATCTTTTGTGAAGAAGGGCCACTAAAGATTATCGTCATTTAAATAGACTAAAATATCAAATGACTTTAGAGATTTGTTTGTGTTATTATTTTTACTAATATGTTTCATGCTTATCTTTTATTCCATATACTAAATATTTATATATATATATTTATATATATATATATATATATATATATATATATTTTGGTATGTAAGGATATAAGTGGAAACATTAAATAATTAATTAAGTCTCTTTCTACAAGTTTGAAGCTAGACACAGATATATACACAGGTATATAAGTAGGTAGTTCGAACTATAACATGATATAACTGTATATATAATAAAATACAAGAATCTATAAAGTCTTATTCGTACTCTATTATAGCATGGCGTTAAGGAAGGCTTTTTTTACTTTATGGTTGGCAAAATAAGGGAGATAACTTATTTCAACAATTGATTTTAACAAATATTTTTTCATGTAAAGAAACAAAAAAAATAAAATCAAAGTAGAGGAAATGTAAATGTTTATTTTAATGTCATAAGTCGGTTTAACTAGTACCTTTTATTAACCCAACAATTTCGAGGAGCGATCAGTTTCGCATATGAATTTAAAATAAAATGGTCCCCTACTCCCAGGCTATTCTAGTTTTTTAATGCAGTTCATTAGTTTTTAACCATTAATCCTAAGTTCGAGTGGCTATCAAAAATGTTTCGAAATTGCATATTCAGTGTTGTTTTTCTTTGTTTCTTCTAATAGAAAAGTTGTTTTCCTTTAACTAGCAAATAAAATATTTACTTCACTTCCATTTTAAAATGGAAGTACAAATCTTTATTTTTGTAAATAAAATTAAATCGCTTAAAACATTTGTTAAAATAAATTGTTAAGATAAAAAAAATAAACATAGAAGAAATACGGAAAACCTGTGTTCAAATCAATTGTTGAAAAGTACACTAAAAATAAGTTAAGGTTAGTTATCTCCCTTGCTTTGCCACCTAGAAGTAAACATGGGCTCTGATGGATGCATCGCTAGTTAAGAACGCAGTGTAAACCGTGTTGATATATAGCTTTACTGAGCTTTTAGGTATATAACGAAACTTGTTTATTTTAAAGAATTCATAAGCTTAACATTTTTGTTCTAGTACAAATCGCGACTTAGATATGTACGTAGGTCGATAAGTATGCGATGCCAGAAGAATATTCGTATGTAACAGCGTGGTGAGTTAATTGATGCCCATCTTGTGACCCGTCATCTTTTCGTTCGAAGAAATGAACTGAGTCTCTCGTCGACACGTTGTTCGTAGTTGGCTCAATTGATAGTGAGGTCTAGTTGTAAAAGTGATGTAGCAGCCGTCGTTTCTGTGTCTTGCTCTCTTCTTCTGGCGGCAATGACATACGAAAATAAAAGGAAAACGTTTACAATGTAGTTGATCAATTACCTGATGCTCTTTAACGATTTATACTTTTACACATCAAGTCGATCATTTTTCGGAGGTGCAAACAAAGGGGAAGTTTTAAAAAAAGGCATCCGAACACAGTCATCTCACGGGCCAGAGAAAAAGACTTACTCTCTTATTTTCCACGTCACACTTCCGACTTTCTGTCAGTGACGGCATATGCTTACACGTAGCCTTAACTCTAGTTATTAACTTCTAATTGGAATTATCACTCATCTGCTTTCTCTAACCCTATGTAGAAATTACCGTTTTAACACTATTTTGACACACCATCATCCAATATCGCTTCAGGTCTGGAAGTACTCTACTCACTTTATTCTGCATAAAACACAGAACACCATTACAGAATACTATTTCACTATCGGCGGCAGAAACTGAAATAACAGTCTGAAGAGTTTACGCTTAAAGCACACAACTCATCCATCACGGACCGAAAGTAAAAACGGGAACGACAATGTAAATATTCAGTCAAAGCGAGCGAGAATTACCCGGAAAATTGGACGTAATAGATGCATTATTTATCCATGTTACCTGCCACCTCGTTCCCCAACACTCTTTCGACACCACTTGAGCGAACAAAGAGTTCTACTACACGCTCGCAATTACCGCTACTTTTGAAGAATCAATTGTTGTATTCTTAATGACGCTCTCCTATCGGACATTTCGTTACAGACTGGACGTATTCGAGCTTAATACACTTTAACGGAGAGTTGTTGAAAAAAGAAGAAAAAGAAACTGTCCATAAGGTAATTGGTTATTAATATAACATCTGAAACCGTTATATATATATATATATATATATATATATATATATATATATATATATATATATATATATATATATATATATGCACAGACACGTATTACAGCGAAACATGGGTAATAACGAGATTCGAAACCGCAACCACGGTCACTGCACTCTGTTTCCGTTACCTTCGTACCGCGAAACATCGCTATACCTATATCTACGGTGAAATACCCCCCTTTAAGCATTTAGGAAATGTTTCATCATAGAAATCTGAATTCGTTCATTTGTCACTATCTGCAAAACAACAACAAACAAAAAATGTATATATCCATGTGCGATCAAATATCCCTTTATTCAGTGACGTTTTGTGGACCGATTGTGAGCTTGCGGACAGAGGTGACCGATGAGCCGTATTACAGCGAAACACTTGTCCCTGCATAATAATATATTATGTTTTATAAATATAGACGCTTTTTATATAGAGGTGACGCACTGTGTAAGAAAAATAACTCCCTATTAGATTTAGGAAATGCTTTACTGTAGATAGCTGAATTCATTTATCTGTGACTATCGCCAAACCTATAACAAACAAATCTCTCTCTCTCTCTCTCTCTCTATATATATATATATATATATATATATATATATATCTATATATATATATATATATATATATATATATATATATATATATCTCTCTCTATATATATATATCTCTCTCTCTCTATATATATATATATATATATATTATTCTATGTATATACACATATAATATTACAAGGTGATGTAATGTTGTGCATATATATTATCAGTATTTACTCAAAAGTGCTCAATACGGCAGTTGGCTTAACTCACAACAACAAACTATAAAATAATAGTAGTATAGTAAACGAAATTTGTAAAAAAATGTGATAAACTATAACAACAATATTAGGAAGAAGAAAAATATAACCATTACAAATAGTAACAAAAACCGAATAGCAAAGGCCAAAATAAAAAAAAGAAAGTATATAATTGCAAAAAACTTTAACTCTAGAACGCGTGTACTTTGTCCACTCCGAATTAACTGCTTAACCAAAGTTATCGTTTGCCAAAATAACAATATTTTCCCACTAAAACCCAAGTAACAACACCGAAGTACATAGGAAAAACCTTTCTAGTAATTTAAAAGCAAGTATAATAGCTATAAAAGCAAATTTAATAACAAAACCACCAATCTTAAACACTACTAGAGAAATGTTACTGCAAGCTCAAATAAAGTTGACGCTCGCAAATATTCGAGTGGAAATATTATAATGGGCCATTTGATGCAGATATTTAGACGACTCGTGTAGATTATATTTGAATAAGCAGCTAGATTTTTTTTAATTTAAAGATTTTTTTTAAAAATTGTAAACAAAATAGAAACTGTAGACATATAATAAACTTTACTCTAGGATAGATATATATAAATAAAAAATATAATAAACTAAAATAAATAAAAGAAATAAATAAGAGAAATAAGAGCCTAAAATATCTACAGAATATATATACATATATATATATATATATATATATATATATATATATATATATATATATATATAAACGAAAAACAAAATGAATAGAATAGAGAAATTATTTCTATCCCGCACGTGGTTAAATAAGATCAGATATTAAGTTGACACACTTGAAAACATGGTGCGCTTGAACAAATACCTAAAAAAAGAAAAAGGGATCAAATAAATGTCAGACACGCTTTTGTTTAAAGTAGTTCGGCCATTGGCCAATAAACACATTAAATCATGAGGAAATAGTAACAATAAATCTGATCTGTTAATATATCTGAACACTATTTAGATATAAACCGATCGCTGACATAAAATCCGCGCAATAAACACGTGCCCATGGATTCCTTTTGTGTACATATCAAATTAATACAAATATATAGATTAACGAAAAATCCGTCCTATAAAGTTAAGGTCGACTAGTAATGCAATTTTCTGCATCTTAATCACTTAGGAAGTGAGACAATCGATATAATAGTAAACAAACATAAACAACGAACGTTGCAATCACCAATAAAAATAATTACAGAAAAATACATTACACACACACACACACACACACATATATATATATATATATATATATATATATATATATATATATGAAACAGTAAAGATAAATATATGTGTATTAGATCCTATCATAAGGCAATGCTCGATATACTTAATAGAGCAATAATAAAATAAATGACGGAATTATAAATGGGATAAAGTAAAACATTTATTAAGTCATCAAGTATTGAAACAAGAAACATAAAATATGTTCCTTGTTCCATGGATTTTCAAAACTTAGCCTGTTTCATTAGAGAAAAATCAGCAAAGATTGTATTACTGGTTTGTATACATTTAAAAATATAAAACGTTATTATTACTTTTTAAAATCCTTTGATTAAGGAAAAAGCAAAAACGGTTTTATATTCCTTATTTGAATGAGAAATATAGTATTCTATCCAATTTTTACTTTTATCATTTATTCAGGTTCACAAATTTTGCTTTTAAAGAAAAGTTTTGAAAAACATTTGCACTAATAAATAATAATAAATCTGCTAGCGTGGGGGTTTGTTGACGCTGGCTTCATAAAGACAGTTGTAAAACAGACAATGGCTTTAACGAATCGAAACGAGTATTTTAAATTTGAAACATACTAATGAATGTAATTATTAAATGTTTAAACCTTTTTTGAATATATTCCGTACTCAGATATACTTTATTTAATTTAATTTTTGTTTTATGAAACAAAGAACATCTCTTGTTAAATAATGTATTTCGTTTATTTTCGTTTTAATTTATTTCAGTTATATATCAGACATCACGGGACTCCAGATTCCTTAGTCTTGTTTGGCACGGGGTAAAACCTACTCCAGTTAAAGTTATCCTTTTTTTCTAGCCACATGTTAAAATCTTGTACGAATAACATTTTTCTCTTTGTATGATCAATGTTCCCAACCCCGTAGAACAATAAACAACCGTTGCGTGTAGAAGTGAATGTTGTAGATACAAATATATAAACATACAGATACTTAACATTATATAATTAATGATATATATGTATAAGGAAAATTAAAACGTAAACAGAAGACTAAAATATAGCATCTATATGGAATAAATAAAGCTGTTTCATGGATACGGATTTAATTGCACACACCAAAAAGATATTAAGCAACGACCTGGTTTCTTTCAAATCCATCTCTACTCTTGCCAAAATAAAGTATTGGTAAACGCTATATTTATGTACGATGGTTACGGGTTTCATTTAGTTATAACCCTATTCAACATACTCGTCCACGTATACACACTTTGTGGCGTCTACAACTCAACTCAGCACTACACACCTCACCCAGCTCTCTATCGTGTATGCTTAGTTTAACCTATTCCTTCCGTCCATCTACCATCTTAGTATCTCTGATAATATAATCTCTACGTTTGCACTTCTTTTTCAACTGGTAAACCACATCTCAGCTAAAGCTGTCTCTTTTTTTAGGTACGGGTTCGATTCTTATACGAAGCTAATTTCTCTCTATTTATGAATCGTCTATGTTTCCACCTGCGTAGAATAATCTGCAGTCTCATTTGATAACGGTATTACTTACGCAAAAACGAGTGTCAGTCCCAAAAGGTAGCGTTATACATTACATATAGTGTGAAATAGTTTCCTTAGTTCATTTAAAATATCTATAAGTTGAGCTATTATTACAATGACAGTGAAATTATAGCACCAACTTCATATTCAAAATTAAATGAAAATAGCTCTAATATACTTATAATGTGTATGCGATCAACAAAATAAAGTTAACTAATTTATATATTACTTTGCAAAATGACATCTCATTAATTCACTATTCATTCTTATTGTTTCCATTTAATTCATACACATACTTCTATCAACGTAATTTTCCCAGCTCCATAGATACGCCAACCGTTTCATTAAATTACGGTAATACTACACAAACACGAGTGCCCACCAGAATGTAGCATTATACGTGGCATATTGTCAGAAATATATTCAATTGCTTACTTCATTACAAGTTCGCTGTATATTCGCTAATGATTTCATTTATTTTACATAGTTTACAAAAATTGAATGGACTATAATGGCCTATTAAAGGATAAAGGGTCAGTCCATTTATATGAAACCGCGGTACGTCTCTGAAGTATGTAACAAACAGTGTTTAAATAAATAATTTGTACTTTAGCTCTCACTTTTTGCGATCAATCGATTGTTGATTTTTTCAGCATACCCTGACGTAATATATATATATATATATATATATATATATATATATATATATATATATATATGAACCCGGTTTTATAAACCCGGTTAAAATTCTCTGGATTACCACCCTGTGGATATTTTTCACCTGGATTATTACCATTATTATATATATATATATATATATATATATATATATATATATATATATCGGGCTTAATGTTGTTTTTATTTGATTTAACTTTCTTTTTTTTTTCTTTTTTTTTTACCCCTTTCCCTAGCTATAAGTCTCATAGCATCTTTTTATATTTCTTATACATTACCTCGATATTTGGCTCTGTTGAGCGAGGTACGAAACCGGTCAGCTGCCCTTTCATCTTTTTAATTTCTTAAATTCATTATGAATAATAAATATTGTCTCTTCAATGCTATTTTAAAGTTTTGTACGACAAAAAAAATATTTAAATACATACATATATATATATATATATATATATATATATATATATATATATATATATATATATATATATATATATAGTGTGTGTCTGTGTGTGTATGCATGTATGTATAAACACTTAATGTGAAAAATATATAAATGTTTACATAGTTTTTAAATTGTATTCCTTATTCTTTGGCGTATAGTAATACCACATGTCTTAAAACAGAATTTTCAACCGCTTCCTACGACCTTTTCCAGTGTAATAAGGGCTGTGTGTCTGCAGTAAATGGTTGTATTAAATAGAGTATTTATTTACTCCTCTCCAGGAGTTAGGCACAAGGCCAGTTTTATCTTACTCCCACAAGTAAGATGTGACCCAAGGTCGGGTCGGGAAAGTGGGGTTTGAAAAGCCAGCACCCGAGAGGTGAGCACTCTGGCCATTAAAAATTGCCTGGGCAGCCCCGTCGGCATTCCCCGGTAGGCGCGTCTCAGGCAGTAAGCAAAAAACTTACTCCTCCCCCAAAAGGGGAGGCGAAGCCTGGGAGGGTGGACCTCCTAGAACTGCACAGGACAGACCTATAGACCGGCGTAAATCGAGCCCCGAAGGCCAAGACAATGCCAGTCTATGGGGTGCAGTATCAATCGGAACAGATACTACACTTTGATCTTAGCCATACTGATTAAGACTGGTTTAGAGATGAGAGTAAGGATTGGGTCGGCAAGATTGAATCTGTTTAGGAGATATGGGAGGTTAACATTTAAACTAAGATATAGTGGGGACTCATGGGGGTAATACTAATGTGAAATGAGGCTATTGCCCTCTTAATAACTGGAAAAATATTATTGGACAAGTTATTATTACATATTTACGTGGTGTGAATTATTAGTCAAAAGTAGTAATGTAGATATGGGCCGATTAAGATATGTATTCCTATTTTTTTATTTATATTCATGAGGGAAGATAGTTGGGAGTTTTTTTCCGGGGTGGAAGTCGGTATTTAGTGGGGCAATTATGGGGTTATGTATTGGGAAGAGGGGGTGTTACTAGGCCTTTATGTGTATCGGTAAGTTCAATTGATAAGTAGTGCTTCTCTCCTGTCGATTGCCCCCTAAAAATCAATTCCCTCGTATGTGGATCCACTGTCTCAAACTGGACTAGCGGTAGAGCAGACAAATATATACATAATCCCATAATTCATAAGCAGTAATGGGCGGGCCTGCACAGAGTCCTGACATGAACAATATAGAAAACTTATGGAAGACACTAGGACAGAATGTTATGGCAAAGAATCCGGAAAACACCGTCGTAGATGCGCAGCAGTTATTGAAAACAAAAGTGGAAGTACAAAATATTAAATCTCTTTTGCCTTTTTAATGTGATTAAGTTAAAAATAATATTTTGTTCCTTAATTTTGGGCACTTGAAATCTGTAAAATGGTGGAAAACTTAAAAATATTATTTTAATTCATCTGAAAATCTCGGTAAAAGTCCAACTACATAATGTGTATATTCACTGAAATTTTCACAAAAATTAATATATAATTTTGTTTAGATTCAGAAGATTTAATTGTGTTGTTTAATTTTGGACGATACTGTAGATAAATATATATATATATATATATATATATATATATATATATTTATATTTCTTTAAAGTTACTTTTTATTTCATAACTGATTCTACTTTTGAATTTAAATTAATTTTAACCAGATTTTTCATTTCACAGTTGCCCTCCCCTTGACCGTTAATTTAATAGTTACATTAACGGCTCAACTTTATCAAATTCCAATTGAAATTGATTTTTTTTAAATAAAT
>OY744521.1:193799658-193839658 GCA_963556195.1 Sepiola atlantica | reverse complement strand
CGAAATTACATAATTGTCGATGCTTATGTATTTTAGATACCAGGGGGCCGTCACTATTAAGGATGATAATTTTGTGTTATTATATTTTATGTTATTCTTGCTGTGTTTACCACATTGAGCTCTTATACCCGGATTTCTTCCTGGAATTATTCCATTATAACACAAATATATATATATATATATATATATTTATATATATATATATATGTATATATATATATATATGGATGGAAAATGAAAAAAGAAAAAGAAAATATAGTATTTATGTATTCATCAACGTTTCGTCCTTATTTCAAGACTTCCTCGGGAGTATTGGTCTGAAGAAAATAACAAACAATGTACAAAATATTTAAAGCAATTTTAATAGGAGAAAAGCTGAAAAAGGCCACTTATGAAAAGATAAATTATAAAGTACAAATAGATCGTAGCATAGGAAGAAGTTAAGTTAACAGTAAAATGTGTGGGGGAAATAATAGCGGTTGGAATTATCAAATTAAGATGTGAGCGGCCGTTTCGAATATCAGCGTCAATACACTTGTATTAAGAATACTATAAGTTGTGAATAACGAAGCAGCTGTCTATGGATTACTATATATATATATATATATATATATATATATATATATATATATATATATATATATATATATATATATGAGAGAGAGAGATTAGATTAATTTATTTATATAGGCACACATGTATAATATATATATATATATATATATATATATATATATATATATATATATATATATATATATACATATATGTATATATATGTGTGCGTGTGTGTGTATCATCCTAAATTATCGTTGTGTACACTGTGATATTTCGTACATTGAGTAGATTGGATTACAAATAATATTTATATATGGTAGAACGCTGGATCTTTGGACAAAATGACACGTCAACAATAAAACCTGAATCCATATCGAGAAGCACAACGACAACACGACGTTGTGTAAACACACGTGAGAAATATTAAAACGTTCCACCAGCTACAAATCACTTGTTTCTTCTTGTAAATTGTGCATCGGAGAAAACTTAGCCATTGCCACCTACTCTCATGTAATGTATTTATATTGAACATGCTTTTCTTATTACATTAATAGTAGAATGTTTTACCATTTCACCCCCCACACATATATATATATATATATATATAATTATTTTTATTTACAGACATGTACAAAGTCTGCGACACTAACATGTCGATGTTATCGAGAAACAGCTGTTATGAAGTGAGATCTCATCAGGCACAGTTGAAATCCGATCTTAATTTTAGATCATATTTGGGGAGAATAAAATGGGGGAGAAAAAAAATTAAATTAAAATTAATGGAAAGTCACGTGGTTAGATGTGAGACTGTTGAGAATCAAATATAAAATAGAAGCAAACGAAATAAATAGAAATAAAATAAAACAATATAAGATTAAATGAAATATAAATTCATTGGGTATAGAGCAAAGAGAGTTGAGAGGAGGTTGGGTGGTAGAGAGGGGATGGGAGAAAATAAATAATAATTGAAGGGAACGGAGGGTAAAAACACACAAGGCTAATTTTTTAATGTGTGATTGCTTGCGGAAAACACGTCAATGTCCATTTAAAGTGTTGATATGTAACGAGACAAAATTTACAGTCTGGGTTTCATTTCAGCCGCCATTGATGGTGGGGTTGGGGTTAATACATAAGGTTCTAATTTTGTTAGTCTTATTCTTAGTTCTTTACTGTTTTAGCGTTTTTTGAATTGATCTTATTGCCATTAATTTAGTTTATAAATTTATTTTGTTATCACAATAAGTGGTAATAATAATAACAATATTAATAATAAAAATAGTAATAATAATAATAATAATGATATCAATGTTAATAACAACAATAATGATGGTAATACTGCTACTACTACTACTACTAATAATAATAATAATAATAATAATAGTAAAAAAAAACTAATAATAATAACAATGATAATAGTGGAAACAATGTTGATAATAATAATAATAATAATAATAATAATAGTAAAAAAAAACTAATAATAATAACAATGATAATAGTGGAAACAATGTTGATAATAATAATAATAATAATATTAATAATAATAATAATAATAATAATAATAATAATAATAATATCGAGGAGGGAAAGCGCAAACCAGACCTCCACTGGAAGAGCGCGGACAGCTCTGGGACCTTGGGGAGGCTTATTGCCACTCGGGCCCCAGAGGGGACCAATGGCCCTTATCAGCGGGAAATCGGTGGTAGGTGGCTGTTGCGATACCGCAAGGTCAACAGCAGTGATGAACGAAAAGAAGTGGAGCATACTGGAAGTCTGAGGAATCTTGTTGTCACTCAGACTCCACGGAATACCACAGGTTGTTGGCAGTGGGCGATCACTGACGATGACCAGTGTGATAACTCCTAGTGAGTAAATAATAATGGTTATACTTCTACTTTAAACAATAATAGTCAAAAATAATAATAATAGTAATAGAGATAATAATACAAAAATAATAATAATAATAATAATAATAATAATAATAATAATAATAATAATAATAATAATAATAATAATAATAATAACAATGATGGCGTAAATAGGAATCGTGCTCAACTCAAGTTCAAGCGTACACGCTTGAACTTGAGTTGAGCACGGTTCTGAAGAAGTGGAGTTCCTGAAATATTAAAAGAAATATAATATCATACAGAATTTCCACCAGACCATCTTGATGCAGGTATTACATAACATTGGAACATTGTATAGATAGACAGATATGTGTTTGTGGAAAAATAATAATAATAAATAAATATATATGTGTATGTATATATTGTATTAAGGGTGAAACTATTTCATTTGTTCCACCATTATATGTCTTATTTGCTCCAACTTGTGTCTATCCGTCACACCTCTGCATTGTATTGCCTTCTAAGTATCACACACACACACACACAATCATATATATATATATATATATATATATATATATATATATATATATGTGTGTGTGTTTGTGTGTGTGTGTGTATATATATAACAAAACAAATATTTATTAATAATAACTAAATATATATATATATATATATATATATATATATATATGTGTATGTGTGTGTGTGTGTATAGATATAAGAAAACAAATATTTATTAATAATAACTAAATATAAATATATATATATATGTGTATGTGTGTGTGTATAGATATAAAAAACAAATATTTATTAATAATAACTAAATATATATATATGTGTGTGTGTGTGTGTGTGTGTGTATAGAATATATATGGCAAAATCTCGAAATATTGTGCCTGTTCATATTATTACAAGCAGTGAATGTATAATTTCTGAAATCGATAAGAAATGTTTGTTGTTTTAAATTACAAATACTGCAAGAGTAAATTATGCTTAAAGACTGTTTCTGAAGGGTGTTTTTATTACTCAATAAAAAAAACAATAAAATTGTAGTATGATTAAAACTATTTCTAAAAGGCTTCCTTTTTGTTCAAACAATGAAAATGTATGATTAAAAAGTGTGTTTCTAAAGCTGTTTTACTCAAAGCAATACAAATGGTTGATGATTAGAAGTCTGAAAATCTGTTGTTTTTATTTTCAAAAGAAAACCAATAAAATGATTGTGTGACGAAACACCGTGAAAAGCTGCTATTTTTTATATTCTTTCCCTAAAACAATGTACTCCTTCGCTGAATAACGGCTATTTCTAAAAAGCATCGCGATTTTTTTTATTTTTTAAAAAATTGTCGTATAATAAACACTGTTTTTTTATGATTTAATAATCTATTTCTTAAAACCAAATCATTTTAATTTAAAAATGCAATTGTTTAAAACGCTGTTTCTGTTTTGTTTCGTTTTACAGGTAAGTTCTATTCCGTGTCTGTTTTTTGGCCAGTTTCCGCATTAATGATGAATTTATCTCCGAGGTAAGTAGAGAAAATATATTCAAACAAAATTTATTCTAAAAAACATAGCAAAATGC
Organism: Sepiola atlantica; assembly: GCA_963556195.1. Lineage (NCBI taxonomy): Eukaryota > Metazoa > Mollusca > Cephalopoda > Sepiida > Sepiolidae > Sepiola > Sepiola atlantica. The sequence continues at coordinate 193,835,671 of OY744521.1, read as the reverse complement.
AACATATCATGTAAAAAGACAGTAAGAAGATGTGTATGTCTAGATACCGTCTGAATGTGTATATAAGGCGACTTTAATCCTGAATATGAAAGACATCGTCACTACTTCAGGTAGGCTCTTCCACGAAGTAGAATTACAGACAGAGGATGCTGCCTTTTTTCTAAGGATATATATATATATATATATATATATATATATATATATATATATATATATATATATATATATATATAGAGAGAGAGAGAGAAAGAGAGAGAGTTCGGACTTCAAACATTGATGATACGCATTGTCACTACTGTTCCACAGAGCAGAAACACGGACAGTGAATGTTGCCTTTTTACTAATGACACTACAACCCATATGATAAAAAAGTTTCTGGGTTCCGTGGACACAAGAACTTGGCACTGTAGTTGACAAAATCTCCTCAAATGCATATTCAATTCCAGTTGCTCATGCGGGACTGCTTTTAGATTCATTCGCGATTCTAACCTTTCTATAGTAAGAATCGCGAAGAATTAATACAACTTTCTTTAGTAACAACGTCACAAATCTTCCTGTCTCCGCCAATTGTTTACAGGGTTCAAAATACATTCCTAAGATATTCAGATGTCATAAAGCATAAACACTCGCAGGAAAAGTAGAATACAACTTGTAATTAACGGTGCATTATATGCACATGCTTCAAAGCGCCACATCTAGGACACTTATTCTTGAAGAACACTGTTATTAGTTCAATGGAAGCTGCTCGACTTACATCACATCTGTGGCTCCCCATTGTAAGACATTCACAGCAAGAACTCGTCTTCTACAACGGAAAATACTTTTCTCTCTCCCTCCTATAGGGGGTTTTCTTTTTTGTTCTAGAATAGAGTATGCATACATGTTACGCATATGGTCTACCCATGGGAGAGTGAGCAGCTGTCACAAATACGACCGCCCTCCTACGTGGTTCAGAAAGAAAAATGTATGTTATCTGTTTATCCACTAGGTGTAACTGGAGACTTATTGTCTGTGACACATCCTAAAAGCGTATATTAACATCTTATGAAATTTTCCGGTTGTCTACGTCATCTAACTTTATGTGAAAAGATCCGTTTTAAACATCATTTTTAACATTATTTTTACATCTCCACATTAATTTTTTTATAAAATAATTGGGTCCCACACGCTTACAGATGATCCACAGTCTTCAATCTTTTCCCGTTTTCCTCATTCATAATTTATTTCTTGAAATAAAATACCTAATGTTATCTGTGATTTTCTTAAGGGAGAAAAATGATTGAAAATATGCCATGGGATTTTTCAAATGCTCAAATGATGTAATTTATACTTTAATGGAAATTTCTTGCGGAAATTATGCCTTAGAGGGGTTTCCTTTGTTTTCAGTTTAATACTTTAATTAATTTTAATATAAACGTGGTGTTTTTGTCGCTATTATCTTATATATAAAATAAAGCCAGCCAAAGTGGGCAGATGTAAACGTTTAACAGCTTTTTAACCAATATGAATATTTAATCACGTTCCGCTATAAATAACTGCCTGACATAAGAGCAAGTTCTTTAAAAAATATGTCGATTCGATTGTAGCAAAAATACACGCAATTTACTTAAACATTTTTTTTAGGGACTAAAAAGGAAATAACATATTTAAGCCAATTGCGCGTGTGTTCGTTATATTTTTTAAGAGCATGCTCTAATGTCTGGCAGTTATTAATAGCGAATCAGATTTAAATATCCATACTCGTTAAAAATATGTTAAGTGATTATTCAGAGAGGGGGAGGAATTTTACTCTATCAGAAAATATACCCTACCACCACTCGTTAACAAACGGACGATCTTTTACTTACAGACATTTCTCTGCATGCACCGAACCTCCGCAGTGTAGTAAATTAAGAAATAAAAAAATACAAATTCAAATATAGAATTCTACAATTACAAGGGTAAAAATTATACATTTTAATAATATCATAATTTCTATTTACTTAAAAAAAATGAACTTTATAGAAAGAATTATTCACTGGCGATACAAAACTATGTACTTATGAAACGTTCTTCTTACGTAAGTTATAATTTTAAATTTTTTTCAAATAGTTTTTTTTTTCATTTTAATATTGTTATCATCATTTAGCATCATTTAGCATCATTCATCATCATTTATCATCATTTATCATCATTTATCATCATTTATCATCATCTATCATCATTTATCATCATTTAGCATCATTTACCATCATTTATCATAATTTAACATCATTTATCATCATTTATCATTATTTAGCATCATTTATCATCATTTATCATCATTTATCATCATTTATCATTATTTAGCATCATTTAGCATCATTTACCATCATTTATCATAATTTAACATCATTTATCATCATTTATCATCATTTATCATCATTTATCATCATTTAGCATCATTTATCATCATTTAGCATCATTTATCATCATTTATCATCATTTAGCATCATTTATCATAATTTAACATCATTTATCATCATTTATCATTATTTAGCATCATTTATCATCATTTATCATCATTTATCATCACCTTCAGGGAGGATAACTCCGGAAGGATAACCCTTCACTGGTTTCCATTCACCTTATCGGTAACTGGCATTCGGTGGGGTTTGCAATAATCGCCACGCTAGGCACTGCGAGTTGGCGACGCTATTTACCCATAGCTAGGTGTCAACGTACAGCGCATGGTATTTCCAAATGGTCATCCATCCAGAACTGACCAGGCCCAACGTTGCTTAAATTTGGTGATCTCACGGGAACCGGTATGCCAACGGGATAATGCCGTATATTATTATTAGCATTCTAAATTAACTTGATAAATATTTCAATTCTAACATATATTTCTAGAGCAAATAACATAAGTGTAATTACTTTTTTCCAAACCATTTCAACTGTAGAATATAAAACTATTATTATCATTTATTCTTCTGCCGCTTTGGGTATTCTTATTTTAACTAGCTCTCCATTCAACAAATAAAACATTGCATCGAATATTTACACTATAAATACACTGTAAATACACTATTATTAAAATAAAATGATGTAAAATATTTCATCCGATAGTACCCACAAATGCTCTCTTATATCCGTCTGTTTCAAAATTATTTCTGAATTCATCTAATTTTTATCTGAAAATGTTCTACACTATTGATGTTTTCATCTGATCCGACGATACTTAAAAAAAATTATATTACTCTATTAGAAATAAAGAGTACAATTAGTTAATAAATTTTAATTTTTATATCTGCCGTTTCAATACATTTCTAGATTGAGGAGAAATATAAAACAATTGTTTACCGTAAGTAAAAATCCAAAGAATTATTTTGAAAGTTTTAATTGGTGGCTAAATTATGTTAAGAGACCATTGAATCGCAGACTTATTGTTCAAGTGTCATGGAATGCTTCACATTTTGCGAATGAAAGTAATTGTATGAAGAGCTAAAATTACAGAAATGTTTACAGAAATAATATAAATCTGCCCGCAAGAGATCGGATTTACTTGCTGACCCCAAGTGGATATGACACACAGTCGGTTTTTAATGTAAGAAGTTTAACCCATCCAGAAAAGGGGACGCTCTGGACCTAGAGGAAAGATAGTCGTCTGCATCCCCAGGCAATACATCGGAGGAGAAAACAAATCGGATGGGGGACTGTACGAAAGAGATTTTGATTCCAATCACATCTTAAATATAGAGGTGGAATCAGAGTGATTATATTTAATATTGACTTCAAAAATATATTTATTTAATCAGAATAGAGTAATGTTATATACGATTTATGACTCCATTTGAACCTATCTACGATAGACCGTTACACAAGATCGAGGTTGACGTAGAGTAGATCATGAACTAACAAGAGCGACCAGGACCGGTGTCGAATGCGCATGAAAATTAGCTTTAATCGGATCGTCGGCGCTCCCCTAAATGGCGCCTTAGGTTATTGGCAATAAACCAGTACCCTTTCTAACAGGGGAGAGCGGGGCGACCCACATCGTCCCCCTGAAATAGGTAATGCCTGGCAGGTTGACCCCTTGAGCACTGGACAGAAGAAAATCCTCTAACCGTAGCCCGAGGCATAAGAACAAATGATCCTGATATCAAGTCACAAGGAAATTGAATTATATGTAATGCAGCTAAAGCAACATTTCACCCAATTATTCAGAGGATCTGTCTTTGAATCTGTAATACTTTTGTCAAAGTATATTCCACCAGTTCCTGCAAAATTGGGCAAAAATATTGAATGATGGTTATTCGCACTAAACACCTAACTTTCCACAAAGAGCGTGCAATTAAAACACATTCAGTTGGAAAGAATCGGCTGGAACTCAAGAAGGAAGAGCGGGATTTTTTTTTAGGTCTGGAGAGTTGGGAACCATACTTTTTTTTTAAAGTTTCTCGCTAAGACCTGATAGCACACAAACAAATATATTTTCGCCATCTACAATTTCCTATTTCTTATGTATTTCCTGTCATATCTATTTATTCATACGCTTTTTAAAAAAATGTGTGAATGAATGCTATTTAAATGATGCCCGTCGTTTTTGTTATATACTGGAAGAGGAAAACTTTATTGAAACTTGGAGAACATAATGATCTTAATTGGATAGGAGAAAAAAAAGAAAACAACACCAGCATTGTATACTTATTATCATTTGTATGTTGTATGTTGATTGTACAAGACTGTAATTCTACTGAGGCGTTGCGTTTTTTTTTATGTGCATTTTTAAGTTTATATGATCGGTCTTAAATCTGAAGTATGAAAATTGAAAAGAAATGAAATAAGAACAACTTGTCATTTAGTAGTATTATTATTATTATTATTATTATTATTATTATTATTATTATTATTATTATTATTGTTGTTGTTGTTATCATTATTGTTATTATTATCACTATTATTATTTACTCGCTAAGAGTTTTCTCACGCTCACCAGCAACAACAAGTGGTTTTCAATGGAGTCTGACTAACAAAAATTCTCCTTAGATATTTAGTGCACTCCGCTTTTTTTCGATGAACGTTGCCAATCACTTTGCATTATCGCATAGCTGTTTACCATTGATTAATGGCTGACAAATACTGCTGGCTTTCTCTGGAATTTGAGCGGCAATAAGCCTCCTCATGATTCCAGTACTCCTTGTCATCTTCCATTAGAAATTTGTTGGCTAAGATCAAAGTGTAGTATCTGTTCCGATGGATACTGCACCCCATAGACTGGTATTGTCTTGGCCCTCGGGGCTTTATTTACGCCGGTCTATGGGTCTGTCCTGTGCAGTTCTAGGAGGTCCACCCTCCCAGGCTTCGCCTCCCCTCTTTGGGGAGGAGTAAGTTTTTTGCTTACTGCCTGAGGCGCCCCTACCGGGGAATGCCGACGGGGCTGCCGAGGCAATTTTTGAACCCCACTTTCCCGACCCAACCTTGGGTCACATCTTACTTGTGGGAGTAAGATAAGAACTGGCCTTGTGCCTAACTCCTGGAGAGGAGTAAATCAATACTCTCTATCCTCCTTGTGACTTCACGACCATATTGTAAGATATCGATTGATTCTAGTGCCACCATGTGTTTTAATAAAGAGGAGATCAGAGTATTTTTTCAGGGTGGAGGGAGATATATTATGGAATTTGTGGGGGGGGGGTAATATTATTAGTAGTAGTAGTAGCAGAAGTAGTAGTATCTATATAATAATATGCTAAGGCATCTCATGTTCATATGTACGTTATCCCGTACTACCCTTTTTTAATGAGACCATCCTATCACCGAAAATTCAATGCAATAAAAAGTTGTTGTTTTTTAATTTCATCTAATGTCGCTAAAAATTAAATGAACTTTCTTTGTCCTATGAATAGGATCAAAGTGTAATATCTGTTCTGTGCAAAAATGGTACAATAATACCGTTTTATTGGCGTTCGCACAGAACGTCCAGAGAATGGAAATATGTCACAGACTCCTACAAGGGTTTTGACGATAGATCCTAATAACACACAGAGACACACCCATACACACACACACACATATATATATATATATATATATATATATATATATATATATATATATATATATATATATATATATATATATATACTGAAACTACATTAACCAGAATACTTACCTAATATGCTTGAGTTTGAACAAATGTGGTATAATAATATCATGGGTTCTGCGTTTGCGCTGGACGTCTATAGAAAATTGAAATATTTTTTAGTACAGCATTAACACACAACATATGTAGGATACAACTGTGGAATTTTTACGTGCCCCGCTAGTTGTTGTTATTATTATTATTATTATTATTATTATTATTATTATTATTATTATTATTATTATTATTATTATTATTATTATTATTATTATTATTATTTTAATAATAATAATTATTATTATTATTTTAATAATAATAATTATTATTATTATTTTAATAATAATAATAATTATTATTATTTTAATAATAATAATAATTATTATTATTTTAATAATAATAATTATTATTATTATTTTAATAATGATAATTATTAGTATTATTTTAATAATGATAATTATTAGTATTATTTTAATAATAATAATTATTATCATTATTTTAATAATTATTTGAATAATAATAATTATTATTATTATTATTATTTTAATAATTATTATTATTATTTTAATAATTATTTGAATTATAATAATAATTATTATTATTATTTTAATAATAATAATTATTATTATTATTATTATTATTATTATTATCATCAACAGTAACATCAACAATATCATTAATGTTATTTTAAATAAATGTTTTATGAAACGAGGTGTAATTGACGCTTTATGAATTTCATATTATTCAATCGTACATTGTACCCTGGAGATAAGAGAACATAACATAACTTAAATACTCCTATTTTTAAGGATATTTCACCTACTGATTTATAACAATCGGAACCATTGGCTGTGGAAGAGTGGGCGTGTCTTTTATGCATGTTCATGACTGTTTGTTAGTTTGGGTGTATGTAAAATAAATTATTGTTTAAGTGATCAGTTTGTGTGCTTGGTATGTTTATATGAAATCTAATGTGTGTTTTTGTCTGCCAATCATTTATTCATAGTCATATGATGTAATCAACGATGGCTACATCTGTGCATATATGAAATTATGGTATGTTTACTATTAATAAAATTATCCGAGAAATACATGTGTTTGTGTATTCATCGCGTGTACGTAACTTTGATAATTACACATTGAATTATTATTTATTATTATCTCTTAATCGAATGTTTATTGAAATCAAAAGTGCGAGAGCGTAAAATATAAAATGTATTTTACAAATACTATACAGAAATAATTGAGTTGCCAAATTAAGTCCTTCATTGCATTTCGTTGTTTATCATCAAGAAGTCAGACATTTTAAATATTTGTATAGTTGATCATGACACTGCGAAAATTGGAAAGAATTTGAAAGCATTGTAACTGGCTGTAAGATTTTTACCAAATCCTCATGCCTTAGAAAATTGGCAGATATTTACATCCGATAATTTAAAAGAGATTAAAGTAATTACGTTGTCTGGGATCATATCATTTATCAGAAAATACCAGGCCTTAACATTAAACTACGGGTAATGTAAACCTATCTCTCTCGGTATATATATATATATATATATATATATATATATATATATATGTATATATATAAATATTAAACTCAATGTATGTGTGTTTTTTATAGAAAGAAAGGTTAGAGTAACAACATAAACTATTCTTATGTATAATAATGGAAATGTTCTCGAATTTAAGTACGCCCTTAAGGAGGCAATTAAGGCCTTACTTCTTAAAATTTCAATTCTATTTTGATGAAATTTAAATCCTACTCATAAAATCTTCTGGTGGAGACAATGGTAGCGGTTCAAATTTCAAAGCGCCCTCTTAACCTACGAGAGTTGTTCTTATATATATATATATATATATATATATATATATATATATATATATATATATATATATATATATATATAATTGTATTACTGTTTCATGTATATAAGCTAATATAATCTATCGTGTATATATATTCAGTAGTTACTGTAATAGTGTTCAGTACGTGAGTAGAGCTTACTAGTAGTAGTATGAACATTATTCATGGTAATTAAGCTAAAAAGATGCGTTCATTTTTCATTCCCACAGGAAATGATAAGGTATTTATGATTTACCATGGGAATGAAACATTGACGCCTCTGTGTATATTCATTTTCATAGATATATTTACATAATATATATATATATATATATATATATATATATATATATATTATGTATATATATATATTATGTATATATATATATATTATGTATACATATATATATATATTATGTATATATATATATTATGTATATATATATATATTATGTATATATATATATTATGTATATATATATATTATGTATATATATATATATTATGTATATATATATATATTATGTATATATATATATATATTATGTATATATCTATATATATATATATTATGTATATATATTATGTATATATATATATTATGTATATATATATATTATGTATATATATTATGTATATATATATATATATTATGTATATATATATATATATTATGTATATATATTATGTATATATATATATATATTATGTATATATATTATGTATATATATATATATATTATGTATGTATATATATATTATGTATGTATGTATATATATATTATGTATGTATGTATATATATATTATGTATGTATATATATATATATTATGTATGTATGTATATATATATTATGTATGTATATGTATATATATATTATGTATGTATATATATATATATTATGTATATATATATATATATATATTATGTATATATATATATATATTATATATATATATATATATTATGTATATATATATATATATATATATTATGTATATATATATATATATTATGTATGTATATATATTATGTATGTATATATATATTATGTATATGTATATATATATTATGTATATATTATGTATGTATATATATATATATATTATGTATATGTATATATATATATATTATGTATATATATTATGTATGTATGTATATATATATTATGTATATGTATATATATACATATATATATTATGTATATGTATATATGTATATATATACATATATATATTATGTATATGTATATATATATATATTATGTATATATATTATGTATGTATATATATATATTATGTATATGTATATATATACATATATATATTATGTATATGTATATATGTATATATATACATATATATATATTATGTATATGTATATATATATATATATATACATATATATATTATGTATATGTATATATATATATATATATATTATGTATATGTATATATATTTTATGTATACGTATATATATTTTATGTATACATATATAATATATATATTATGTATATGTATATATATATATATTATGCATACATATATAGATATATTATGTATTTATATATATATATTATGTATGTATATATATATATATATTATGTATACATATATAGATATATTATGTATTTATATATATATATATTATGTATGTATATATATATATATATATTATGTATATATATATATATATTATGTATGTATATATATATATATTATGTATATATATATATATATTATGTATACATATATATTATGTATGTATATATATATGTATATTATGTATATAAGGAGGTGTACTAAAAGCGAACTTTTAGGAAAGGTAAAACCCTATTGTGAAGAGTATACAGCTCAATATCCAGGATAGAGCAGGTAGAAATGAAGGAGAATGGAAAGGAATTAGAGAAAGCAAAAGCCAAATCAAAATTCAATTCAAAAGTTCAAAGCAAGGTATATTCCGCAAAAAGGCAATTTATTCAATTTAAAGTTTCCTTAAGCCAGGCTTTTCAAAGATCAAAATCTTATCATCAGAGGAAGTCGCTTGGATAGATAAGTTGGCAATGGCCAAGATTTAAAATTTGAAAAAATGAAATAAAATAAAAGTTGTAGGGAAAGAAACGTAGGGCAAAATTGTGCCAAGGTGCAAGCAAATGTCCGATTGCCAAAAAGTCCGGTGTCGGAGAGTCCAGCGGAGAGGATACGATGTAGATAGGTAGGTCGTTAGAGGCACGAGAAGTAATGAGAGAAGTTTCAAAGTTAAATTCCAACAAGCCACAACTTCAGGTACGGCGAAAATAGAAGATCCAAGAAGGGTAAAAAGTCCAATAAGAGGTACATTCGATGATGCAGGCAGGCGTCAGAGGAGATTAAGATGTAAAATATTCGCCATTAAAGAAACTTCCCGGGCAGAGATGACAAAGGAAAGTGTTTTAAAGTGGAAAAAAGGGGCAGTGAGAATATTTAAAGTCTGCCCAGTTGAGAAAGCCGGCTATAAAATTATATTATGTATATATATATATATATTATGTATGTATATATATATATATATATATTATGTATATATGTATGTATATATATATTATGTATATATATATATATATATTATTTATATATATAGATATTATGTATATATGTCTGTATATATATATTATGTAGATATATATATATTATGTATATATATATATATATTATGTATATATATATTTATATTATGTATATATATATTTATATTATGTATATATATATATTATGTATATATATATTATATATATATATTATGTATATATATATATATTATGTATATATAGTATGTATATTATATATATATATTATGTATATATAGTATGTATATTATGTATATATATTATGTATATATATATTATGTATATATATATATATATATATATATATTATGTATATATATATATTATGTATATATAGTATGTATATTATGTATATATATTATGTATATATATATTATGTATATATATATATATATATATTATATATATATATATTATGCCTATATCTATATATTATGTATATATATATATTATGTATATATATATATATTATATATATATATATATTATGCCTATATCTATATATTATGTATATATATATATTATGTATATATATATATATATATATATATATATTGTGTATATATATATATATTATGTATATATATATATTATGTATATATATTATGTATATATATAATATGTATATATATGCATTTATATATATATATATGTTATATATATTATATATATATCATGTATATATATATTATATATATCATGTATATATATATTATATATATATCATGTATATATATATATTATATATATCATATATATATAATATATATATCATATATCATATATATATAATATATATATCATATATGTATATATAGTATGTATATATATATCATATATATAATATATATATATATATTATATGTATATGTATATGTATATATATTTCAAGTATATATATATATATATCATGTATATATATATATATATATATCATATATATATAATATATATATATATATATTATATATATATCATATATATATTATATATATATATATATTATATATGTATATATATATCATGTATATATATCATGTATATATATATGTATTATATATATATATCATGTATATATATATCATGTATATATATATATCATGTATATATATATACCATGTATATATATATTATATATATATATATCATATATATATATTATATATATATATATAATATATATATTATATATATATAATATATATATGATATATATATGTATATATATTAGAGATAGAAGAAAAAAAGAGTAATAAATATGCGACGATTGTCCAAATTTATTTCAAATTTCAATTGTTCAATGCAAGGTGTATTCAGTAATAAACTAGTGTTTATTTATAATAATAAACACTAGTTTATTACTGAATACACCTTGCATTGAACAATTGAAATTTGAAATAAATTTGGACAATCGTCGCATATTTATTACTCTTTTTTCTTCTATCTCTACAATTAATCTATCTCGTATATTGAGCTAATCTTCTTCACAATAGGTTCAATCTTCTAAAAGGTTTTTCTTTGGTTTATATTTGATCCTACATGTATATATATATTATATATATATCATATATATATTATATATATATATATCATATATATATATGTGTCATATATATATGTATTCCTATATATATATTATATGTATATATATATATTATATGTATATATATATATATTATATGTATATATATATATATATATTATATATATATATATGATATGTATATATATATTATATATATATATATATATTTGATATATATATCATATATATATATGTACTATATATATATATATATTATATGTATATATATATATTATATGTATATATATATATTATATGTATATATATATATTATATGTATATATATATATTATATATATATATTTGATATATATATCATATATATGTACTATATATATATATTATATATATATATCATGTATATATATTATATATATACATATATATTATGTATATATATTATATATATATACATATATATCATGTATATATATATTATACATATATATCATATATATATTTATATATATATATATATATTTTATTTATATATATATTATGTATATATATATGTTATTTATACATATATTATGTATATATATATGTTATTTATACATATATCATGTATATATATATGTATATATATATATTATATATATAAATAATGTATATAAATAATGTATATATATATATTATATATCATGTATATATGTTTATATATTATAAACATATATATATCATGTATATGTATATATATATATCATATATAATATATATATATCATGTATATATATATTATATATCATGTATATATATATATGTATATATATATATTATATATATATCATGTATATATATATATATGTATATATATATATATATATATATATATTATATATATATCATGTATATATATATATGTATATATATATATCTATTATATATATATCATGTATATATATGTATATATATTATATATATATCATGTATATATATGTATACATCTATATAATACTAAAACTCTATTGTTCTTGTCTGTTTGCAATCAGCTTTCAGCTTTCTGGTTTTCAACATCCGGTTGCGCATGCGTAAATAGCATCGTCTTCAATCTGTTATTCCAATTCCGTTATTCTCTATTACGATTAACGAACGCATGAAATTTTTCATTCTGGAAATTTTTATATCGCTTTTAATCTAAACAATTTCATTTAATTTCACCAAATAGTTTTTTTGTTTTCTCAACGGCTAAAAACATTCAACGGGAGGACTTCGTAAAGTCTGTCGCAGTTTCAAAAAAACTCATCTCTTTTAAAAAACAAAAACAAACAAACAAAAAAACAACACTCATTATTACTATCAGCCATAGTAGCGGTAGGTGAACGAAACCACCTGCCACTTTCCCTCTCATAGATTTCACCACTCCTACTCCCTCTGTTTTCGTTTCGTACGCGAGAAAACCTGTTGTACCCCCTTCCTTTCTCAAATCGCCCTTTTATTATTCTGTACTTTCAACTAACAATTTCATTTAAAAGATGATATATCAAAATTTGAATTTAACTATAATAAGTATTATGGTACCTGTTCAGTGCATGTTTACCTATAAGTATGGCAAACCACTTATAATTCAGTAACTGTAATTTAAAAAAAAAAACAATTATAATAAACAGAACGACTCATAGAAATCTATCTATATTCTTTTATCATTTTAATATACTTTCATAGAAATGCTTCTGTTATGTAAAAAAAACTATTTTCTTTATGCCACAAGTGTCACGCTTATACATGAATTCCATAGCTAATATAACAAACTGACCCAACGGGTCACGGGTGGTCTAGTATATTATAAATATATATGTATATCTATGCATATATATATTATATATATATCATGTATATATATATATGTATACATATATTATAAATATATATGTATATCTATGCATATATATATTATATATGTATATCATGTATATATATATGTATATATATATTATGTATATATATATATGTATATATATATATATTTAATATATAAATATCATGTGTATATATGTACGTATATATATATTATATATATATGTATATATATATTATTTATATATCATGTATATATATATATTATATATATATGAATATATATATTGTATATATATATATTATATATATATGTATATATATATATTATATAAATATCATGTATATATATATATTATATATATATATAAATATATATATTATATATCTATATATATCATGTATATATATATATATCTATATATATCATGTATATATATATATATATCTATATATATTATGTCTATATATGTATATATATTTATTATATATATGTATCATATATATATATGTATATATATATGTATATATTTATCATGTATATATATATTATATATATATTATATATATATTATATATATATTATATATATATATTATATATATTATATATATATTATATATATATTATATATATATATATATATCATGTGTATATATGTATATATATGTATATATTTATCATGTATATATATATATATATTATATATATATATTATATATATATTATATAAATATCATGTATATATATATATGTTATATAAATATGTATATATATAATATATATATATATCATGTATATATTATATATATATATATTATATATACTTTATATATATCATGTATATATATATTATATATATTATATATATACATCATATATATCATGTATATATATATTATATTATATATGTATATATATAATATATATATGCCATGTATATATATTATATATATATATTATATATATATATTATACATATACATTATATATATCATGTATATATATATATATATTCTATATATATATATATATATTATGTATATACATTAAATATATATCATATATATATATATTATATATATATATTATGTCTATACATTATATATATGCAATGTATATATATTATATATATATTATATATATATATTATACATATACATTATATATATCATGTATATATATATATATATTCTATATATATATATATATATTATGTATATACATTAAATATATATCATATATATATATATATTATATATATATATTATGTCTATACATTATATATATATCATATATATATATATTATATATATATTATGTATATACATTATATATATATCATATATATATATATATCATGTATATATATATATCATGTATGTATATATATATATATATCATGTATATATATTATATATATATATCATGTATATATATGTATCATGTATATATATATATATATTATATGTATATGTATCATGTATATATATATTATATGTATATGTATCATGTATATATATATATTATATGTATATGTATCATGTATATATATATTATATATATACATATCATGTATATATATATATTATATGTTTATGTATCATGTATATATATATTATATGTATATGTATCATGTATATATATATATTATATATATCTATATCATGTATATATATATTATATGTATATGTATCGTGTATATATATATATTATATATATCTATATCATGTATATATATATTATATATATATCATGTATATATATGTATATATCATGTATATATATATTATATATATATCATGTATATATATGTATATATCATGTATATATATATTATATATATATCATGTATATATATGTATATATCATGTATATATATATTATATATATCATGTATATATATGTATTATGTATATATATATATATATATATATATATATATATATAAATTTAGATATATAACGACAAAGCTTGGTCTCGTATCAAGCAAAATTGGTTTTAATTCATAAAATCACACCTGGGTACTCAGAGCAATATAATCTGAGCATTTGTAATTACAAAGTTTGAATCATATAGACAATTACATATCCAAATTTATAAGAAAGAAACGACTTATACTAAAACATGTTCACTTTAACATCTATTTAATCGTTCGATACACGTGCTGATATATATATATATATATATATATATATATATATATATATATATAAATTCGGAATTCTAAGCATGAACATTTCTATTCGCAAACACTTTTTAAGCGATTAATTGCTATTAGCTCACCTACTTCCTCTCTTTCTATCTCCTCCTTTTCTGTATCTGTCTTGAACATAACACACTCACAGAAAGCTGATCTAGAGATGCTTTAAGGTCTATATTTTAACGTCTATAAAAGAAAATTATCATATTATTATTATAAAAATAATATATAATGGATGTGTTAATTTTTATCTGTTTTATATCATTTTCTTTTAACATTAACTATCAGTCGAACAAATTAGAAAAATCGGTAAGACTGATGGGAAGAAAAATCGCGTTTTTAAGAACATAGCCGAAAAGGAACCAGATATTTTTCTCAAAACGGATGTAAGTATTTAGTTCACAATGATGATTAATAACGAGAAACAGGCTTCACCTACTTTATTTTCTCGATAGTTTTACTAAGTAATGTGCATACATAAAAAACAAGCAGTTGTGTGCAAAAATGGCCAAAGGAGTGTTTGATAAGGACAATGAAGTCATGTATGTACAGCGTTATTGTTTGACTTAAAAGTAATGTGATTATGGTGACTTCTGATATTCAGAATGCCCACTCCCGTACATATGTTCCGCTGACTAAAACTAATTGCTATTATGCCAAACGGTGTATCGTCCCTCTAATTTGTTTATTAGATTATCATTCAAAGCGGGCAATCAAGATATTGACTGTTCTCAAACGGATGTTCTTAATAGCGTTTAAATTACAGATTTGTGATTGTTATTTTTTGTGAACTTGCTTCATTAAATTTTTGAGGACGACGCAAGAACCTTCAATGAAAACTTTACTATTATAATCAAGGCTAATTATGTTGTGCTAATTAATGACCTGTCAGATCTAAATCTGGTTGGGGTTTGTTGAACCTTTTTTACTGGATATGGTCGGTTCCTTAATAAAATAAAAATGGATAAGGATCTATTCAGCTGCATTCGATTACACACTTATGTTATTTAGAAATGTTCCCACCCATTCTCCTCATCTGGAACATAAAAATGTATATAAAATATTTATGAAAATAAATCCAATATAGTTTTCATAAAAAAGCCTTAAAGAAAAACTGCTTAAATAACTGCAACAAAAAGTAACAAAGAGGTGGTAAAAATTTTATCGTCCTGATCTGAAGAGGGCCATCAGAGTCAAGATCTGCATAGAAAGGGTTGTGAATTTTATTAAACGTGCATGGCTAATGTTTTAGAGGTCACCTTGTATTAAAATAGATATAGTACTGATGTATAGTATTAATTACTTAATCGATTTACCAAATAGTTATTTTAGTTAAAAATGACGCGAATTTATTTAAAAATGTACAACATTCTTAGTTTTCTTATCAAATAAAATGAAAGTGGTGTTGACATCACAAGAGGTCACAATGGACCATGGGTGATAAAAATCCAGCAATTGTGAACCATTTCTCTTAATAAACAGATACATTGAAAAATCTTGATGCATTATAATGGCTTTTAATACTCAACGTTGAGGAGTCTAGCGAAAATGTGAAGTTAATATCTAGAAACTGTATGTTTGCTCAGAAGACTTTGTATCGACACTTAATTTATTTATTTTCCATTTTTTTAATTTTCCACGTAGTAGCGTTTCCGGCTCTTCAGCAAACACGATCGCCGAACAACACAACTACGTTAAATATAAACTCGCACTCAAAAATAGTTCTTGTGAAACACAAATGTAATTGTGTATATGGCAAGGTGAAACAATGTGACGGATATAGTGATGAATTTGGAATATACCGGAAGGTTGTTGAGGATAGGACAGTATAAAATAAAAGAATGGTAAAATCTATCCATACAACATAATTATTTTTATTGGCAACTTGTTAAGACAATGCACAATTAAATCTCACCGATATATGAAAATTCAACGACTCCAAGGAACGTTTTGAGTGAAAGTGTTGTTTAGCGTGTAAACAAGAATTGTGTAGACATGTTTATTTCTGTTGGCGCCGTGTGCGGCGTCCACGTGTGTTTAAATGTGATAGGCATAGAGATGAGTGTGTATATTAGAATGTCTGCTCTTGCAGTGAGAGTGTGTATGTATGCAAATATTTGATGTGCTGTCGCTAAGCGTACATTGGTTTGTGGATATTTCTCTTCGTGTGTGGGCTGTTGCCGAAGGACCTTCGTCCTAAAGGGCCCAGGCTTGATTGTTACGTGCGCACGTTTGTTGTTTGCGGCACAAAACACATCGTAAATAGATAGAAGAACGCCGTGTTTCTCTTTTTATTGTACGCACGATGTTTGGAAGTGAATATGTAATATGCTGTGATTTGTTAAAAGAAAAGGCTTGTTTGCGTTTTTTTTTTAACCGAGAGCCGATACGTAACACTACATTCACTGCCGCTACTACTTCGTACAAGGGGAGGTTAACGAGACCAGTAGAAAACGTGATGGATATTTATATTATTTCAAAAAGAATATAAAGAAAAAGAGGAAGGTGAAAAAAGTTCTCAAGTTAGCGTAAACAGATATACAGGGTGATTCATAAGTCACTTCACTTAGCTATTTAAAATGATTACCATATAAAGCACAAACATACTATGAACTTTTGATAATTGTTATTGCTACACCGGCCGTTCTTACACAGGAGAAACAACACCGGTTGTCACTATAAATAGTGCTAGTCACCAGAGATACAGAAGACAAAGCACAGTCTTGTAACTGTCTAGCCAACCGCTAGTCACTTTCTTACTTTGTTAATACACTTGTTAAACCAACCCTCGACTTGACTTCCTTTATTTATTATTTACTGTGGGGCAACTTCACAACAGTTATCTTACTCTCTAATTACTGCTATTTGTTATTTTAAAGTTGTTTGTTTATATATCTGTTTCTATATATATTTATTTCATAATCAATCAAATATGCTACAAAGAGTCGTAAATTCCTTGCAAATAAAATATGGAGCTATGCATGCAGAACGAAGGTGGAAATTCTGAAAAATTTTTGTAGTTTAAAACTCCCATAAATGAATTAGTTTAATAAACTTTCTGTTTTGTATTACCGTATTTTTTAACTTTAGCATTTCAAAAATAAATAGCTAAGTGACTTATAAATCAGCCTGTATATGCTCAGTAAAAGTAAGGTTATAAACATAGTTTTGAATGTGTGCACAAAGACACGCATGACTCGAACTTTAGATCCCTACACGACACTGCCTATAAGTTTACGTTAATAGTTTTTTTAAATAATTTTTCGAACTCCTGTCCCCGCCCCATCTTCTATTCGTAATCAAAGATTCGATGCTCTATTTTTAGTTACTCCCTTATTTTGACTTTAATTCAGTGGCGGTTACGTCACTCAAAACTTTGTTCCGAACCCTTTTCAGGATCATAGTTGCATTTGTTCATGACTTATTATCAGTTGTTACACCTACGTCTATAGTTTGTCTGTTTATGACGTAACCTCTATCCTTTCATTCGAAAAGACGATGTTTAAAACGTGACGATGGTAATCATAATTCCGTTGGTCTAATTTATGTTTTATGTAACTTTATTCAATTTTCTGATGATCAAATTAAGTTGGGAACAATTTACAACTGATCATTAGACGGTAACACATATCCTGTGCATCTTTATTTTTATAAGTGTATGTAGTGAGACATTTCATATTTCTTGCAGCTTTTTAATCATTCATTTTATTTTTAACCTGATCTCTCTCTCTCTCTCTCTCTCTCTCTCTCTCTATATATATATATATATATATATATATATATATATATATATATATATATATATATATATATATATAATGAATTAATGCGATTGTTTTTCATTTATCACACCATATTACAATGAAAACGTTGCACTTGTGAACTTGTGCAGAATTTTTTAAATTAATAATACAACATAGCTTTTTAAAATGTATAGTAAAGAGCAAAAATATCCGATCACACATATTTTTTAGCCTAAATTTCATAACTTTTTTTTAAACAGTTTATAATAAATGAATGTCTGCTGTTATTCATTGTCAAGTCACAAAATATTAATGAAATTTATTAGTTTTTTAATTACAATACATTTATATTAAAAGATATGTAATGTAAGTAATATATATAAATACTTCGAGCTAGATTAATAGTCGCAAGATGACGGGAAGTATTTTGGTGTTGGTATATATATATATATATATATATATATATATATATATATATATATATATGTAGGTGTTGATAATCTCAGACGGTCGCAAGATTCAAACCCAGTTACAGAATCACCCTAGACCCGGCAAGCAAGTGTTCTAACCAAATGGCCACGAGACATTACCATGTCAAGAAGCGAATTTAAGTTCTATTTATGCGGAACCAGCACATATAGACAGACTGTCTCGAGTTTTAGACGAACGTTGTCGGAACATGTCATATCGCTGCATAACAGTCTATTTTTAATTTCACCGAACAGGGCTCAACTTCAATCTCTTAAAAGGGCTTATAAAAAATTGATTTAAGTAAATATTAAATAATTTTAACCTACATACGCCAGCATTTCAAGTCTCTGCTCTCATCAGTGCAGGGGATAATAATTTCAAACGGCCGCAAGATTCAAACCCAGTTATAGAATAACTTTAGACTTTACAAGCAAGCGTCCTAAGCAAATGGCCATGTGGATGTATGTGTATTTAGTCAGCATATTTTAATGCAAACGAAATGCTTCTGCCTTTTCATTTGTTCGATTTTTCAATCCTCTCATAAAATGTATCATCATTCAACTATTAATTTATCCATCTAAGTTGCGCTTATCCTCGAGTGTTTTAGGCCCTGATAAGTGGTGATAGAATATTATGGAAAATGGGTATTTTATTTCGGCATTAAATTACCTAAAATACGTTAATATATCGTAAAGCAGACACAAAATCCAACGCAACTGCATTTAACATTTTAACGCAAAAATTCACCGCTACTTATTTGTACTATGTCTATCCGGTTATCTCCCTTGACGTCAATGAAATAAAAATAATCGTCAGGCTGGCATACACGGCCATTTTTTAATACCGAGTATTTATCCCTTTTTCATAAGATTAAAAAAAGTTGTCAATTTGTCTAGAGGCGTTCAATATCTACCGTGCGATGATGAAGGAATTCTTGAGATATGAGATTGAGATGAATTGACACGATATGAGATTTTTATAGAAATCGCCGCCGGAACTTCAGTGCAGATGCAAAACAACATGAAAAATGTCAAGAAAGAAACAGAGAAATAGGGAGCAAAGAAGAAAGGACTGAAGAAATGAAAAATAAAGTAAAAAATTATAAAACAAATAAAAAATAAAATAAAAAATAAGCGGGAAGGGAATTAAGAAATGGAAAGAAAGGACATATCAAGAAAGAAAGAAAAAAAAATATAAATAATTGAGCAAGGAAGAAAGGGATGACGAAAAAGAGAAATGAAGAAAATAATAAAGAAAAAATGTAGGTAAAGAATAGGTAAACGAATGAATAAAGAATCGGATAATAGAAATAATGATTAAAGGAAATAAGAACGCGAAAGAAAGGAATACAAGGGGAAATACAGAACGGAAGAAAAAAATGAAGAAATGCTGAAAAGAAAAGAAAAAAATGATAAGGATGAAATGGAGTAAAGGGAAAAGAAAAAAGGGAGAAAGAAAAAAAAGAAAGTAATGAATTAGTAAACAAAAGAAAAAAGAAAAATAATGATAAGAATTAAGGACAAACAAGGAAAGTGAAAGGAAAATAAGGGATGAAAAAATAAAGTAAAGAATGAGTAAACAAGAGAAGAACGAAAAATGATGAAAGAAATAAGTAACAATAACAAGTAAAGGAACGGAATGAAGAATGAAAGAAAGAAGGGAAGAAAGAAATATAGAAAGCGAACCAAAGAAGAAACAAAGATGAGAGAAATAAGTAAATAAAAATAAAGGTAATTGAACGGAATGAAGTATGAAAAAAGATGAAAGAAAGTAGAGAATAAATTAACAAAAGAACAAAGAAGAAAGTGATGAAAGAAATAAGTAAAGAAAAACATAAACGAAAAGGGAAAGAGATGAAAGAAAAGATGAAATAAATAAATAAAGAGAGTAAGGAATAAGTAAACCGAAAAGAAAGAAAAATGAAGACAGGAATAAGTATAGGAAAAATAAAAGAACGGGAAATGAATAAAGGGGGAAAGGAAAAAAGGGAAGAATGAAAGAAAGAAAATAACAATAAGTTCATGAAAAAAGAAAGAAAGAAATGATGGAAGAAATAAGTTCAGTAAAATATAAAGGAAAATGGAAACAAGAGAATAAATTATAAAAGTATAGAATAAATAACCAAAAGAAAAAAGTAAAGAATGATAAAATAAATAAAGAAAAACATAAAAATTGAAACGAAAAAAAAAACAGGGAAGAAAGAAAGAGGGAAGTAAGCATAAGTAACAAAAAAAAAGAAATATTAAAGAAATAAGTCAGGGCACATACCTAAATGGAAAGGAAATAATAAGGGAAGTAAAATGTAAAAAGAAAGTAATGAATAAGTAAACAAGAGAGGAAAGGAAACATTTATGAAAGAAATAAGCAACTGAAAACATAAGGAAAATAGAAAGGGATGAAAGGGGGTCAGAAAGAAAGAAAGAATTGGAAGAATAAGTAAAGAAGAGAAGAAAGAAATGATGATAGGAATAAGTAACGGAAAAATAAAAGAAAGGGAACAAAAAGAAAGAGGGCATAAAGGAGGAACGAAAGGAAGAAGTAAAGGGTTCTGAACATTTAAATAAAGAAGGGATCAGTAAACAACGAATGCAAGACATATTTCATTATTGTTCACAAGTTAACAACAAATATGTTTTTCCATATTCTATTTATAACTTGGAAGGTATAATAATAACGCTAAATACATATAAAGAAAGTAATGTTTTCTTTTGTTATCTTATTTCATTCATATTTTATTTCTCGTTTCGCTTGTTGTTAGCCATTTCTCATTTTACGTTTCATTTGTCTATTCCGTTTCCATTTTTATAATATTTCCATTCTTGACTGCGTCGAATATTTTGGATTTTCATCGTTTATTTCATTTTATTTCTTAAACAAAATATCCAGTTACGCTTCCTAAAGTGACTATGCTAATCTTTCTTCCTCGTAATTCGTTTACCACTTTTATAATTTTTCTTCAACTAAAAATAAAATACGTCAGACACATGAGAACAAAATGGCGATGCTTTATTTGCTGGACATCGCACCCAGCGGACATAATGCGAACTAAATCAAATGAGAATAAAGGTGAACAAATCCAAGGCGAAATGTAAAAACGAAAAGCCGAAGTAATATAAACATGAAATACAGATTTCTATTGACGGTAAGGCGTCATGTTAATAATCCATTAAACTCTGAGAGAAAACACGAACTTACAAAATGAATTATGATTTTTTAAAAACTGATTTATTGCTTTATATTCCTGTATTTACCTTTAAAAAGTGAGATGCCTGCAAATAGCCATTTTTCTTCTGAGGGGATAATTGAATAAATGTGCGTGTATCTTCTTAATATTTATTTATGTATTTATTTATTCTGCCTCTTTTGTGGATCTGTTATTTTAGTCAATAATTTCATGTAAACTTAATAAATATGTACTATTTGGATTATTCTGGCTACTGTTCTCATCTTGGATGTTATTCTCACAACGTTTTGGTCGATGTAATCTGCAACCTTCTTTCAGGTGCATCTTGTCGAACTCGGGAATCTGTATGGACTTTCGAACGGAAACCTTTATTTGATCCACGTTAGCTATAACTAGGTAGAAGTCTTAAGTAATTCGTAATTGTATTCTTATTATCGCTCGTACTTAGGATTGAAACTTCAACTGCCAGAAAACTGTCACTTAGAACTAATTGTAAAACTTAACGCTTGTATGCGTTACGCCACGAGTCTTTGCGAAAAATGTTAGTATGAATAATTGAATTAATGTGCTGTTTTTCTTAATAATTATATATGTACGTACGTATTGGGCTTTCCTTTCCACGTAAGCTTAATAAATATACTGATAAATGTACACAAGACACAAATATATACGGACGTGGCAGTGATAGTAAACCTGTGTGTGAGAGTGAAACATCTTCAACTTGTATGTAGGACGAATTACAAAATATCGACCAGGACTAAATATTGTAGGAAAAATCCAATTCTGAGTCAATACCCTGAAAGGGTCTGAGGCAGCAGTCGGGGGTCGGTTGCAAAAAGGAATTGCTCTCTTAGCGACCCAACCAATAGGTCTGGTAACAATATATAATGGAGCAGAGAACGGATTTCTCTGCAGGAGCAACGATCCAGCGTCTGGTCTATAGTGAGTCGAATAATGTACTAATTCTGGTCACCACCAACCTCTAAAACACAATAACCCACTAATAACTCACACACCCGGTGAGAGATAGGACCTCAATTTATAGGCTTGTAACAACCTGCCACCCTCCATTCTTAACATACATAAATATCACCTCTTTATCGCTGCTAATGTTGGTCTTATCTCCACCCCACCTGAAAGCTGGCACCCGCAATCAGTATGTATCACTTTCTTTGTTTTCCACAACATTAAGAAAGAAAAAAAGCGACCTAAGCAAACATTTTCGTTTATAATAACAAAACTATACGTTGCAACTATCACAAACTGATAATATTACCTATTTGGCTTCTGTTACCGAAGATATTGGCCACCCATGTGAGGTGAAATTTGACTTTACTTTATATATAAGATGACTATAAAGATCCGGTATGCATAAGAGCTATGAAAATCAAATGCTAGTGTAGATATAATTATCATATGATGACATTTAAAAGAGAAAAATATAGATATACTGTCACTTTGTCTAAATATATATATATATATATATATATATATATATATATATATATATATATATATATTGGAACAAAAAATAAAAACATAAGCTGTAATATCGATTAAGAAATCTTAATATCACCCCCTCTATGGAATATTTATACTAGAAAATGTACATTATCTTAAGAAGAAAAATTACAAATTATTACACTCAGAATCAAAATTAAATTAATAAATAGAAAACGAATTCTATATCTAAATAAATAATTAAATAAATAATTTATCCCTGATTAAATAAAAATATTTAGGTGATCATTCAAAAGTGTTGCTTGGATTCTAATTAAAAAAACTCGAACGTGTACTAATGAATAAAGATTTTTTAAAAAACAGCGAAATGCGGCGTCACATGTATACATACTGCTACTAATTCTGCACCACCCTTCGATTGATATCAGTCGGATACATTCTTGCGATCGGTGACATTATAAAACTGCAGTATAGTGCTAACCTAAATAAATTTACTATCATTTATTATATATCTCTGTATGAGAAAGGAAGGATGAGGGGAATCATTCATTCATTTCCCATATCTCTGTATATATATATGATGGACTCTCCCGTCGATTTCGACGTATGAGTGCCCCATCAGGGGCTGCCCGCGCGTGAATTTGTAATTGCAAGGGTTGCGCAATCACCAACTATCGCTCTCCTGAGTCGGCATTGCTTGATTCCAAAGGCAAGTAGTAATACAAGACGACTGGAAACAATGCCGAGATAAGCAGAGAGCACATACAGCACCTGGTATTCCCAAATGGTCACCCATTTACTTAGGTGATCTAACGGGAACCGGTGTGTCAACGTGATTGTGCCGTATATATATATATATATATATATATATATATATATATATATATATATAATGTACTTGTACACATGCACACATAAATATATAGTTTATTTGTTATTGTTTCTACTGGCGATAAAAGAATAGCTTTCTTTTCTTAGTATTTTCGACTTCCTAAGCGGTAAATAACATTGCATTAAGTCGCTCTTTTTAATGGTGTAATTATATATATATATATATATATATATATATATATATATATATATATATATATATATATATATAAATGATTTCAGAAGATATACCAGAAACGTCCTTGTACATAGTTTTTCGATGATTATTGAACTCATACAGTTTCTCTCGTTCAAAATTAAGTCTTTTTAAAACCTGATTAGGTAGTTCGGTACGAAATATATTTCTGTATAAGAAATCGAAATTAATTGTTTGGTACATTTTATTTTCGGTATTTTTTGTATTGCCAACAGCGCTTAACAGTGACATATCAAAGGCAATCTTTCCCTAAGTTCTGCACCATGTCATTATGCATATGACGAGATGCCCTTAAGATAAAGATACTTGATAACTGCTGGATGCTAAATTTTCTAAATTTATAATTAATCCGTTAGTTCCCTCACTTCAACAATAAGTAAAATATGAAACAGTGAGTGTTAGAACCTATAAACTCACTACTTAAGTATATAAATAGTTGTAATATACGAGAGGGGGTACTTGTATTTTTTTTTCATTGACGCCAGTATGGGGCTTAGTACACTCCTCGTATATATGAGACACGTATCGTTAAAAAGACGAGATTACCATTATTCCTACTTTTGTAGACGTGTTTAACGTGCTCTTGTTCAAGTAGATTGTTTCTGCTTCTTTAACCGTAAGCCTTTACTGCTCAAAAACAAAAGCCTAACGTAAATAACATAGCATTTCATACCCGTGTTACGTAACGGGGATAACCAAACACGTCGGTCAGAGGTTATCTCGTAGTCTTTATTTCTTATGGAGGCAGGCAGTCGTCTTTATTCATATGCGTCTTGTCCCTATTTACTTGCTTCCCCACGAGGGCAGATTTGTGAAAAAGATGCGTTTTTCATGTAAATGTGGGGAAATCTAACTCTGCAAAAATGAGGAATCTCGGTTAAGACAAAAATAACAATGGTCTCAGTCTTTCTGACTCTCTGCAGATTGAATAGTATTATTACTTTTAGTGGTATTCCCTGTTGTTTATAATGGACTATTCCAATCTTGTTATTCTTTACTTTCGGCATCACATTTGACTATTAATAATCAGAGAGAGATAGAGAGGGGGAAGGGGGAAGAGAGGGGGAGAGAAAAGGAGAGTATTGATTTACTCCTCTCCAGGAGTTAAGCACAAGGCCAGTTTTTATCTTACTCTCACAAGTAAGATGTGACCAAAGGTCGGGTCGGGAAAGTGGGGTTCAAAAATTGCCTGGGCAGCCCCGGCGGCATTCCCCGGTAGGGGCGCCTCAGACATTAAGCAATAAACTTACTCCTCCCCAAAGAGAGGAGGCGAAGCCTGGGAGTGTAGACCTCCTAGAACTGCACAGGACAGACCCATAGACCGGTGTAAATCAAGCCCCGAAGGGCAAGACAATACCAGTCTATGGAGGTGCAGTATCCATCGGAACAGATACTACACTTTGATCTTAGCCAAAAGGCAAAGAAAAAAGGAGAGTAACAAACAGAGGAAAAGGGAGAGATTGACGGATGCAAACGTGATAGATAGTGAATGACATACGAGCGAGTAGTCACACAACATGCAGTTATAGAGGATGAAAGTGATAGATACAAACTTAGTAAGAGAGGCGTCATTTGCTGAACAGGAAGCCGACAAAAGACACTCCTTATCTAGTTTTATTTATCTACCTCCCACAAGGTAAGATGTGACACAAGGTCGGGAAAGTGGGATTAGATAAGCCAGCGCTCGAGGTGAGCACTCTGGCCATTTAAAAATTGCCTGGGCAACCCCGTCGGCATTCCCGGTAGGGCGCCTCAGACAGTAAGCAATAAACATACTCCTCCCCAAAGAGGGGAGGCAAAGCCTGGGAGGGTGCACCCCCTAGAACTGCACAGGACCGGCAACCCCCAATAGACCGGCGTAAATCCAGACCCAAAGGCCCGGACAATACCAGTTTATTAGGCTCCTTATCTAGTCATGAAAAACCAAGAGGCAGATTGAAATCAAGAAGCAGTCTCATGACCAAAGAGATTATTTGCCCTGCACGGTCACATAACTACCGCATTGACTGATGGAATTATTGCAATGACTACTTAAACGAAACTATAAATGCACACAGAGAACATCTTCCATATGGAACGGATCTCCCAATGAAGGACTAGATGACTTTGAACCGAGCAAGAGCGAAGGTTGAAAGGAAAGCTAGCAACATTCACAGGTGGGAACCACTAACAATAAACAACTGCCCTTGTGGAAATCACAGACATACAATGGAAAACATCTTTAGTGACTGCAGTGATGAACGAAATTGTACTGACTAAGATCTGATGGACTGTAAACTTGATATCCAACGATAGGTCCAGTATTGGCATGATAAGATATGATGATGATTAATGATAATGATAATAAAGGATGTTACAGCAATAATAACATGAGTGGTAATGGTAACAAAAATAATAGTATTAATAGGTATGATAGAAAAGAGAATAAAATCTAATCGTCCGTGGATCAAAAGCCGTTTAACAGACTACGAAATATATTACGAGGTTCTACCACAGAGCCAAGCCCCGCTAGTGGAAGGAGTGCATAGCTTTTTAATAGATGTCATTTATTTGTTTACTTTCTTCCCGAGACTCGAACGAATTCATCTCTTCATACGGAAAATCATTTTACCTAAAAGATGAATGGGAATAATTATTCTCTTTATCAATGTTAAGCATCCCTATAGGCGAGAGCGATATATATATATATATAAATATATATATATATATATATATATATATGTGTGTGTGTGTGTGTATAGTTCTATTTATGAGAATAGCACATATATACCAATGTTCAAATATACGACAATAAACTGGAGGGGTTTGGTTAAAACATTTTATTACTATCTCCCTACAGCTGTTTCTACCAGAGAAAAAGCAAATATACGTTTTGTTAATTCCATAACAACTGCTTTGACAGGTTTGGGTCAATGGCTTGCGTTTAGTGAAAATTCTTTAAAAAAAACTATTTTTTTATGAGTTTTCTTTTTTGTTTTGTTTTCCGGTATTTTTAGACTTCCCATGATGAGACTTAGATTACGTATTTTTGTTATGTAACTAACATAACGTATTTTATTTATTCTTTCGTCGAAACAACTGTCTGCAAATATTAATGAATAACATGCTTTAACCAAAAGCCTGGATTAACACGTATTCGTGAAGAATTATATTCTAAAAAAGATATATATATATATATATATATATATATATATATATATATATATATATATATATATATAAGCCCCCTTTCTTGGTACGTATACTGTTGTTAAGTGATGTCGCCTTCTGATTCTTAGTATAATGCACAGCTGTTTGTAAATACACAAATTGAACACTGTAAAGCGGCTGTCAATGTTTATATAGATAGACATTTTAGACATCATTTACGAGCGCTTCTCTCGTAGCCTAGTGGTAAGGGATGCTAACTGTTATTAGATGGTAGATGGTAGATCTCTGGCTTGGAAGTGATGCTAGTTGATCTTCTCTGAAGAGCTTTGATACAGCGAAACTGTCTGTGTATTATGATATATATATATATATATATATATATATCATAATACACAGACAGTTTCGCTGTATCAAAGCTATATATATATATATATATATATATATCGTAGGTTGCACTCTTGTAAGAGAATAAACGGCTACCACTTAACGTAAGGTATCATTCTTTGTACGAGAATTATGTACTATTGACAGCTGTGAATATGAAACAGAAATCAACATTAGAATTTCAAATACTTGATAGCAAAGTGATCTCAACTGCTGAAAATATTCGTAATAGTTCGTTTCTGGTTAAAATTAATATTACAACTTTTGTTAACGATATTTACCGCGTTACTGGCACCCTTTCGAACAAAATAAACAGAACCATTTTTCATTTTATTTTAAAGAAATTTCTCTCTGTCATAGTGTTTAACTATGACTAAATACTTTACGTTTGTCATGTAAATATTACGTAAAATGCTATTTTTCTTGGGACATAGAAATGTTCGGAGTACTATATCGATTGACAAACAAAAACATGTATAGAGCAGTTGTCGATCGTAGTCGAACACGTATCGAAAGCGCCCTTTCTGTTCGCTACTACACCGAGATGTAGAGCTGAGCAACAATCTTTCTCAAAGTTAATCCATTTACCGTTGATCCTACTTTATAATACCGAGTGTTTAGCAAGGAGACATCAAGTAAAATGTTTGAGTCTCTCGTATGGCTCGAGCAATTCAATTCGAAATAGTCCGGTAAATTCTTTTCCAGAAATTATTTCTAGAAAATTCCTTATATTGCGCAATAATAGACTGTCGTCTCGTGTTAGATATATGATTTCACCTGATAACACTTTACGTTGAAATAGATTATTTAGAATAAGATAGCAACGAAGTACATGTTTATGTTAAGTGTTTATTGTGTATAAAGTTGAATGTTTAAATTTGAATCTGATAATCATATTTTGTCAAATATTGAATTATATTCCAAGTATTGGTAGAAAAGTAGAGGCTGGCCTCAATGATATTAATATAGTGGGTTTACTTTCGGCAGCCTTGTAACTCTTTCTTCTCTTATTTCTGACAAAGGAGGAATACTTGCTGTCTTCTGGGTCGAAATCTATCAATCTGACACTTATCGTAGGCTAGTTTTTATCTTAAATTATTATTGTTTTTAATCCCTTACATCAAGTGGCTTCATACATTCTATAGATTGTATCTATGTATGTATGTATGTATGTATGTATGTATGTATATATATATATATATGTGTGTGTATGTATGTATGTGTAAGCCCTGTATGACATCGTATGTTGGTATAAAACATTTTAATATTTAATTGAAAATATTTATAATAAATACCCCTTTGAGATTTATAGTCTTAAAAGTAGAGCCCTGTTTGAAATTACAATATTGTTGTCATCCTGCAATGAAGCAAAGTTCCGCTTGTGCGTAGAATGTTATTGACCTCCTCGGTAAGGGTAGCTTTATTCCAATTAGTCTGTGATTATTGTTGGGCTGGGCGTTAAGCTCATAATTCTAGGCTGAATCTACGGATTGCGTTCGAGCCCATACGACCGTCTGAAACCACCACTTCATGCACTGATGAGAATGTAAGCTTGAAATGACGTCGTCTGTAGGTATAAACCACTTTAATATTTAATTAAAACTATATATATATATATATATATATATATATATATATATATATATATATATATATATTGTGTGTGTATTTGGCAGCATATTTTCATTTAGGCAAACATTATTAAATAACACGGAGTAGTTTTGTTTGATGCGACTTTTTTTTATTTTTTCAATTTTCCGAATTGTCCATCTAATGTTTAGGTCAAATTGACTTTTTGTGATAATCCGCAACAAAGTAGACATAAAGGTTGTTCAATATTAGTTCAAAGCGAACTATTATTGCTTAAAAACATAAGTTGTTTGCTAATAAAACCAATACCTAAATATAGTCATGGTAGTTCTATAATCTTTCATATAAATAGCATGCATCGTATTTTTGCACGAAATTTCACAGCTATTTTCTTCGTACTAACTACAAAGCGGTAGAAGCTAGGTAATGATGAAAATTGAGCTATGAAGACACTGTAAATCATGGCTCAACAAGCGCGTATAAACTAGTAAAAGTTAAAAGTGAATAAAATGTATGTGGTAATTATTCGGTTTTATCAATTCCACGCAGTTTAATTGCCAATTGCTCTTTTCTAATGAAGGGTCTCACTTGTTTGATGATATTATACACAAAGTAATAATGTTGTATTGCTGCTTACCTTCGTTATGGGTACCCGGATTTCATCTTTGTTGTTCTGTGTATCTCGGGTTTCGTCGCTGCTAGCTTCCGTCTTTCGGCTGTGATCCACAAACACATGGACTTTGAGTTTCTTTTTTTAAGTTTTTCTTATGTAAAACAAAGAGATGGAAATTACTGCATGTGTACGAAGGAGAGAGAAAATTAAATAATAAAGCATAGATTTCGTCAGGCCATTTAGGCCACTGGGCCTCCTCCCCTGTTTCCTCGCCTACTGACAGTCGACTGGCACTTTTTGACGTCTGCTTCTGTCGGTGAGTCAGGTACAAGAGAGAGAGAAAGCTCCGAATAGACGTGACGTCATTGTCGGCCTCTGCCATCACTCCTTCAACCATTCAAGGCGTTCTCCCACCTTTGGTACTCCCACTATCTAACAATAAGTTACATTTTTTGTTTCTTTCTTGACGATGCAGTATACTACTGGGATTCTATTGGGCTAATCAATAATAATATTCACTATGTACAAGTGGAAGTCTAATAGCGCCTAATACACAAGTTCCATCATCCAACCAGCTGTCTTTGAAAGCAAGAAGCCATAAATGTCGATGCGCTGAGAGAATTAACAGGTTGTCACTTTCATGGATGACAAAATCGTCTCCTATAATTGATTTCCGTAACTCATCAATTAAAATGACCCCGCCAGGTGCCGTGCAGTGACTACGCACCACTCTAGACAGCGTTACTTTTTTAGGAAGGGCATTTGCAGCATCACGTGGGTAGTCACTGGTGCAATTTTGTATAATAGTAAATACCACTTTATTTGACTATATGCTTCTTTCTTTAATGTCACATACTCTTTTCATCGACATGTTTCGTCGGCAATAGGATTATGTGACTTATTAATTGTTTCGTAATGAATACCTTTGTATTATATGTTTAGACGCTTTCCGCAACATCGTTTGCGCCCTCGTTGCAAATATGTGACAGTGTCTTTTTGTTTATCGAGTATGTAGTCATGAACATCAAATAAAAGTGGGCAGTCTCCCTTTGTTGTCTTGCACTTAACGGCTCCCCTTCCACTTTTATAAACTATCAGTCCGAAACAAAGCAGTTTTTTTATTGGGAGGGGGGGAATTATCTCTTTTATGTTTGAGTGAATAAATTTGAAAACATGGTTTATAAAAGTATCAATATTTTTGAAGTCATATGGGTTTGAAATTGATCTTGTTATTATTATCCTGATTATCTCGGTATAGGCATCACACACACATACGCAAATTATATATATATATATATATATATATATATATATATATATATATATATATATATATATATTTAGATTTTTCACTTATAAAATAGATCATTCAGTGAAGACCTGGGTTGTTCCGATAAAAACAAGCTCGATAATACTCGATTACAGAGTACAGAGCATTTATATGCGATTTTATGAAGGCTTACCAAAGCATTCCTTTCAGGACACCAATGATCACCATTAAAGATATTTTTTCTTACAAATATTATTTATTCAAATTAAATGTTTTTTCTACACGTTTTTCACTACCAAGCAGGTACTTGCTTGGCAGATCATCAGGGAAATAAAATGTCCGGAATATATATATATATATATATATATATATATATATATATATATATATATATATATATATATATATATGTCTCGGAAGTTTTTCACCCATTAAAACTATATGAAGTAAAAAAAAAAAAAAATTTAAACTCTAGTCCCAAGTCGTTCGGTAGAAAATTACTTTTCTTGTAAGTCGATTATCTTGTTACAGTCACCATATTAGTTTGCTCCGAAGAATTTACGCGAGTCTTAACAGTATTTAAGGGATACTCAGTGGTTTACGATGAAATACTGTTTCGGGAATTTAAAAACAAAACCGTATTTTATCTCATGGTTTCCAGCTAAGTTGATCAGACCCCACTTCCTTTAAACGACAAGAACAAAAACGTCACATATATTAGATCTAAGTTTTGTTCCAGATAAATGTTTTATTAACTTGTTTTGTTATTAAAAAATGTCCTCCTTACCTGTGTTGTTCGTCTGTGTTTAAGAAAATGTATCGGTTATTTAGAAAAATATGATGTATTTTATAGTGTTCAGAGGAATCCATTACACTAATATAAGGTGATTTAAAGTTTTATGTATCTGCATTATTTCATTGTATTTAGTTTTATATTAAAACTATTTAAAACTTAAATATATATATATATATATATATTATATACATGTATTATATATATATATATATACATGTATTATATATATATATATATATATATTTATATATATACATGTATTATATATATATATATATATATTATATACATGTATTATATATATATATATATATTATATACATGTATTATATATATATATATATATTATATACATGTATTATATATATATATATATATATATATATATATTATATACATGTATTATATATATATATTATATACATGTATTATATATATATATATATATATATTATATACATGTATTATATATATATATTATATACATGTATTATATATATATATTATATACATGTATTATATATATATATATATATTATAAACATGTATTATATATATATATATTATATACATGTATTATATATATATTATAAACATGTATTATATATATATATATTATATACATGTATTATATATATATATATATATTATAAACATGTATTATATATATATATTATATACATGTATTATATATATATATATTGTAAACATGTATTATATATATATATATATCTATATACTACTAAAACTCTATTGGTCTTGTATGTTTGCAATCAGCTTTCAGCTTTCAGCTTTCCGGTTTTCAACATCCGGTTGCGCATGCGTAAATAGCATCGTCTTCCAATCTGTTATTCCAATTCCGTTAAACTCTTATGATTAACGAACGCATGAAATTTTTCATTCTGGAAATTTTTATATCGCTTTTAATATAAACAATTTCATTTAATTTCATCAAATAGTTTTTTTGTTTTCTTAACGACTAAAAACATTCAACGGGAGCACTTCGTAAAGTCTGTCGCAGTTTCAAAAAACCTCCTCCCTTTTAAAAAACAAAAACAAACAAACAAAACAACAACAATCATTATTAATATCAGCGATCGGTGAACGAAATCACCTCCCACTTTGCCTCTCATAGATTTATCCACTCCTACTCCCTCTGTTTTCGTTACGTGCGCGAGAAAGCTTAATCGGTAGATGCACACATTTCTATTACATTAAATAGTGTTTCCTTTTGTTGTTTTTTAAACAGCAAATATTTGAATCATATGTTTTACACATATTACATCCAAAAAAAAAAACAATTATAATAAACAGAACGACTCATAGAAATCTATCTATATTCTTTTTTCATTTTAATACTTACATAGAAATCCTTCTGTTATGTAAAAAAAAACACCTCCCACTTTGCCTCTCATAGATTTCACCACTCCTACTCCCTCTGTTTTCGTTACGTGCGCGAGAAAGCTGAATCGGTAAATGCACACATTTCTATTACATTAAATAGTGTTTCCTTTTGTTGTTTTTTAAACAGCAAATATTTGAATCATTTGTTTTACACATATTACATCCAAAAAAAAAAACGGCACATGTTCGTCTTTTCTCACAGTCCGTTTTTCACAACTTTTTAATGACCAGTTTTTTTTTTTTTTTTCGGTGTACACTTACCTATCAGGCTGCTAGAGAATTCCGGGGTTTTTGGGAAAAAATTCAAATATTTTACATTTTAGGAGCGGGGATCAGTTTCCAATGTTAATTCAACGTAGACTGATCCCCCACTTTTTGACCATCTCAATTTTTTTAAAAGTCTTTTTCGGTGTACAATTACCTATCATGTCAGTAGAGAATTCCGGAGTTTTTGGAAAAAAATTTCAGAAAATTTAGATTTTAAGAAGGGGGATCAGTTTTCAATGTAAATTCAACGTAGACTGATCCCCTTCTTTTTGACCATCTCAAATTTTAAAAATTATTCTTCTGCTTACAAGGACGTATCATGTCGCGAGAGAATTTCGGGGTTTTTGGAAAGAAATTTTAAAAAATTGAGATTTTAAGACCTAAAAAGTTGTGAAAAACGGACTGTGGGAAAAGACGAAGAAGACTGATCCCCCGTCTTAAAATGTAAATTTTGTTAATT
>OY744521.1:193777158-193792158 GCA_963556195.1 Sepiola atlantica | reverse complement strand
ATTTTAACTCCAGACAGACACATACCAAATCCTCATAAGTAACAGAATTAATAACATAGTTTCGGCTTCAAATATAAAATTAATACCATAGTTTGGCTTCTGACAGGCATAATCCAAATATTTATGAGTAACAGAATTAATAGTATAGTTTTGGCTCTAGGCAGACATATACAAAATCTCCATTAGTAACAGAGGTAATAGTATAATTTCGGCTACAGATATAGAATTAATAGTATTGTTTGGCTTCAGCCAGACAGATACCAACTCTCTAATAGTTATAGATATAAAAAAACTGATGCATAGAATAAATGGGTCTGGGGGTCAAGTGACATCTCTTCCAGGAATTCTCAGTCAACCCAAAGTATATCTTCAGTTCGCCTCCATGATATGTAGCAATCCTGTAAGGTACATAACTCGTTACTTCCCATCTGTGGAACACGCTATCACAAGATTGCTTCCATGAAAGCTACAACCTGATCCTCTGCAAATCTATTTGTTTAAAAAAAATGTTATATTCCAATCAGCCCAGATCAATTACACGCTGCCTTTGCTGGATTCAATCATAGGTGGTTTACACCAAGTGATTTGGCTAAAACATCTAGTCAATATAACAAATGGTGAGAGTCAGTTCATCTTGTCAATAATAGGTTCCATATGCTTTCGACTAAATTACACGATCATTGACTAAATGCTTTCTTAAGACGCTGTGTTATA
Organism: Sepiola atlantica; assembly: GCA_963556195.1. Lineage (NCBI taxonomy): Eukaryota > Metazoa > Mollusca > Cephalopoda > Sepiida > Sepiolidae > Sepiola > Sepiola atlantica. The sequence continues at coordinate 193,791,444 of OY744521.1, read as the reverse complement.
ATAGCGTGAAAATGTTAATATTTTCCTTCTATTGCTGCTCAAAGTGCCGGTGCTAGAAACAACAAACTACTAACAGATATCAAATCAAGATGCAACTATTATTTAGTTCTGCTGGCAAGATATTAGCTATTTGTTTTAAAAGGAATTATGATATGCGACACAACATATGGGTTATCTCATTCGGCTCACTGTATCAATATCCTTTTACCACCGTCATCGATCACTGACGACCGACTATCGTTCACGGTTCAATTGGGTCGTAAATAAGTAACTTAAAACGCAAGAATTTGAATAGAGGTTGCCGATCTTTTTTTGTGGGGGAGGGAGGGAGGGAGGATGTGTGCGGAGGCTATTAAAGTAAGATGAGCAAAATGATGTAAACAATGCAGCAAAAAATACAGAAGAGAGTAAGAGGGGGAGAAGGACGGATGAGGGGAAAAATGGGGGGGGGGGGAGAGATCGAAATATAGAAAAGAAAAATAGGAGCAAATCACGCGAGAGCAGGCGGAGGGATATATCCAGCGAGAAAGAATGATAAAATGCAAGCAGATCAAATAGAGAAACAAACAGACACGGAGTTAAACGAAATGTAGAGAAATAAAACGACGAGAAATAGATAAGAATGAAATCTATATTATAGTGGAACTATTTTGTCTGTCCTCATTTTGCTCATTTATGGGCCTTAAAATTGCCAAGAAAAAGTGGACCAAATTGTGCATAGGGCACTCCCTGCAATGCAGGGTTACTCATAGTAGGAGTTAAAATGATCTTACTACTACTACTACTACTACTACTACTACTACTACTTCTACTACTGCTGCTGCTAGTACAATGCACACATAGAACCTTTAAAAGCATTGGTCAGAACTGTATTTAGTTTAGCATGAGATACCGGGTGTGTCATAGGGGTCAACATAAAAACAATCAAACACTTAAAGGCTTCAAAAATATTGTATATAATTACAACCACTTTTACAATGGGAACCCATTAAGACGTTAGATTTAATATATTACGTCTACAAATGATGATGATGATGATGATGATGATGATGATGATGATGATGATGATGATGATGATGATGATGATGATGATTAAATGTTTAACAATAAATAATTCCTCGACTCCTATATGATTGGAATAACCTATTGCAGGCCGGATGTTTTATAAGGAATCAAAAGTGTACTACTACTACTACTACTACTACTACTTATAATAATAAAAATGATAATAATAATAATAAAAATGATAATAATAATAAAAATGATAATAATAATAATAATAATAATAATAATAGTAATTACATATTACTAATGAAGATTTGGTATCTATCTGTCTGAAGCCGAAACTATACTATTACTATCAATTAAAGCGCAATTTACTTTACTATACTATTTAAGAGTAATGTACTTACTTTAAATGCTCAGTTCAGGGGGCGAGGTAGTGTAGTATCTGTTCTGTTGTCATGAGACCGCTTTCCCATGCATTACCTACTTATTTGAAGACGGCAAGTGCAGTATATGTTTGTTTATCAGGAAAATCATCAAATGCGGAAACCAACCCACATAAGCTACGGATGCTAACCGGTCACATGGAAGTTGCAATAGGAAGAAAACAAAAACACAGAAAGAACACTACCACATGAAACAAAGAACAGAAAATGCAAAATATTTACTAAACTACACGCCTCCCTCAAAAAAGTGATTGAACCAGCTGATACCACACAACATAGTCATGAATGGTCAAGCAGGATGGAAAGACTGAGGATGGAGAGCACTAATCAGACCTCAACTGGAAGAGTGTGGAGAAAACTGGAACCTTGGGGAGGATTATTAGCATCTAAATCCCAGAGGAGACCAATGGGAATTGTCAGCGAGAAATCGATGGTAAGCGTCGGTTGTGATAATGCAAAGTCATTTGTTTACGAAAGAGGTGGAGAGTACTAGAAACCTGGGGAGACTTGTTGCCACTCAGACTCCATGGAACACCATCGCTGATTATAAGTGAGCAATCATTAATTATGACCTATGTGAGAACTCCTAGTGAGTACACATGATGATGATGATGATGATGATAATAATAATAATAATAATAATAATAATAATAATAATAATAATAATAATAATATAATTAGGTAATGCACAAGTTTTGGATACAATTGAGCATTCGAGATGTCATACGAATCAAAATTAACATACTAATACTACTGCTAATAATGATAATAACAATAATAATAATCATAATAATAATAACAATAATAATAATTAATTAATGATGATGATGATGAGCATTATTACCGTCATTACTATTATAAAAACTCATAAGTTCCATAACTATCGGTTAGAATTTCAGTAAATAAGTCATGAAGAGCCCTTCATGTAATTAAAATAAGCATACTAATTATGATACTTAAATACGACTACAAGAAACTGCCGCAATAGCAATAGTTTAATCCACGTAAACGACATAATTTCCAGTATATAAAAATACAAAATAAAAGGAAAGAAAAGATGATTAAATAAAAAAAGCATACGAATATATTAAAATAAGAAAGAAAAGAAAAAAAACAAGACTTACAAAAAGAAAATCACTTCTATATTAATCGCGAAAAATACAATAACATGAAAGCAAAGAGATGAAAAAGACTATAAATAGAAATTAGCAAAGGCCCGTAGAAATGATATGGTGGTGTTCTTGCCGGATGTTTTTCTTCTCACCCTAAAGTATTTTTTGGGGTACGTATGTTTTAATAAATGAAACGAATATCATTTTTTGCTAATTCATGTATTTTAATTAAACGTGTTCAAATTAAAAGAACGCAAGGAGTACGTTTTTAAAACAGGATGTTATATATGGAAATTTATTTGACTTTAAGACTAATAATTTTTAAATAGATAAAGTCTTACTTTTGCATAGAGTTACATCAGATGTTTCTCAATTTCATCTTTGGCGATCGGGCGATCTCATTTTATTTAAATAGGTGTGGAAGATGATAATGTATGTACAAACGTTTGATGCAGTGTATTATTATACAGATAAAATACGTGACATGAAAATTAAAAAAAGTAATGAACAAAGAGAAAGACAGAAGAGTTAGGAGACGATATAGAATGGGAAAAATAGGAACATACCAGAAAGAGAAAGAGGAGAAAAGAGTTATAAAATGAAACGGGAGAAACATTTGAGAAAATACAATAATTATTATTTAAGAAATCTAACGCGTTACGTCATTTTGTGAGATTTTAAAAGTTTAACCAAAGTAGCTTTTAAACTTATATATCAAAGTTTGATTCTGACTAGCCAATTTCAACTTGTTATTGTTGTACCATGTTATTGGTAATATAAAATGATACGCTGCAGCTTATTTTAAAATGATGTATTCTCGTTCGGATAACTGATAATATAGAAATATTTTTCAATTATGAAACAAAAATCAAAATCAACAAGGGAATAATTAAGGAAAACAAATAGTTGTCTTCTTTACAACTAAAATGTGAAAACTAATAAAACTTAAAAAGTAAAATGACTGCACCTCATCCCGGGCAAAGTCGGGCCGGTGCAGCTAGTATAAGATAGAACTATAGGAAGGAGGAAGGGGGAAGAAATAAAAGGAAAGAAAGGGAGGAAGAATGAAACAGTGAATTCGAAAACAGATTAAGAGAGCTAGAGACGAAATGGATAAGACGAAATTAAAGAAACGCACATGAGATATAGAGATTGAAAGAGAGATAGATGCAAATGAATAAATAATGAATAAAAGGAAACAGAGAGCTAGAAAGAGAAAGACAGCGAGAAAAGAGAGAGAGAGAGAGAGAGAGATGGTAAGAGCGAGATGGAGAGATATGATTACGCCAACATTAATAGTTTCTGACTGGACATGTTTAAAGATTGCCTCGCGGGTCTAATCAAAAGACAGGAAGTTGGCAGATTGTGATATGGAGTGGTGATGGAAAATTAATATGACAACGGTTTTACAATGACGGACGAAGCATTTTCACGTAAACCTTAGCTTTAAGTTGCGTAGATTTGGAACGTTATAACCAAAAGACAGACAAGCCCAGTCATATTCCTGCTCATATTTTCTTTTATTTCCTAACTATTAACATCGTTTTTGAATGATAAATCTATAGTATCTGTTCGAAATCATTCTTTGCTCAAAGTATTTCGGGTAACCCGTCAATCATCAGCAAGAGAATAAAATAATAGTAGGATAACAGTGCAAGTTGGTCTTTAACTGACGAAATACGTTATATATATATATATATATATATATATATATATATATATGTATATATATATATATATATATATATAATTCTTGGTTTTCTTTCGTAGAAAGAAATCCAACAGAGTGCTCGATTATTCAAATATAAGAGCATTATATTAATTTATTCATTAATAACTAGATGGGTCCGTCCCCCGGCGTTGCCCGGGAGAAATATAAAAGAATGAATAACAATTTGTCAACATCCGACAAAATGCAAATAGGTCACATGGGACAATTTTAACGTTTAGAATAATTGTCGGTTTTGAATTGTTGAAGGGTGAAAGGGAGCAGAAAGGAATGAAGGAAGAAAGAAAACGCGGTTTTCGGAGTCTTCCTGCCAATCCCATGGTACCGGTATTTCCTAAGCACACGCTCTATCTATGATCATGGGCACTTTTTAAATCAAAGAAGTCTACAGATCTATATTAAAGCCAATCCCTCTGTTACTTTGGTATGGAAATTCCATTTTTTGTTAAGAAAGAAAAAATAAACAATGAGTATGCCTCGTGAACACTTATGAAACACACAAATATAATTAATGAGGCCTGCAGAGCACTACTAAACCATGTGTGTTCAAAGAGAAATCATGATATTAAAGTACTACCCATTACATTGATTTCTTTTCAAATTACTACATAATAACGTTGAATAAAAAAAATCCGGCCCATATTCGTCCCTTCCCCACTCTCTCGTAGGCAAAAGTTTAACAATGCAAAAAAAATTAGTGAGTCGACTACAATCGAACGCTAAAAATCTGTCTTGAATCTACGACGATAACCACTTAGCAACGAAAAATAGGTCAGTTGTATCTAAGCGTGTAGCTGACATGCGTTTCATATTACGATCCGCCAGAAGGCGACCAAATGTTTGGTCCACCAGTCACACGTTGTGGGTCATTTCTATACGAATAAATTTATCTTTAGATATTCTGTGAGTGAAAGGTGTAGGATTCAGGAAATGTAAACTTTACGCAGTCCGTCGAGTAGCCTGGCGTACATATACTTAATTCGGAAGACGAGTCGGTGATGAAATTGTTGCCGCCATGTTTAATAATTAAACACTGTATGTAACTATTTTCGTTAATTGCATTCACTAAAAAGCGGAATGCTTATAAATGTATACGTGGAAAATGTATAGGTGGAAATGACATAATCCAATATTCTCTTAAATTAGCGGAATCAGAGGGAGCGTCCATTAAATGTGTGCGTAATGTTTTGTATTATGTAGTGAATTAATAGTAGACAAATCTTTTTGAAAATTACATGTTTATTTGGTCTCGGTGACGATGGGGAGAGTGACAGTACTAAAGTTTTGGGGAAAAGTTTTTGCTGCCATCTATATAGAGTATGTTTTGAGGAGAGTCAAAGATAGTGGACTAAAAGTAATATTTAGTGTTAGCTGTAGAAAAATAATTACGAATTTACTAAAACACGTACGAGTGAATAAGCGTAATATAGTGGTGAGTTTAATAGCTTGTAATGCATGTAATTATTTTCCTATTCTTCAAAAAGGTGCAGGGGAAACTCGTATTAACTTTATATATTAGATGTTAAAAAAGATAAGATCAAATATATATGGTACCATAGGTTTCAACACGAAAGCACAATCAGATCGAAAAATAGTGATTTTTTTAGTTTATTTATATTTATAAACAAACCGCTACTCAGCTATATTCAGTCACATTTTATCACAGGATGCAGCAGGTCACTCCCGGATACATCTTTCCAAATATCATCTCATGGAAGGTTCAGATTTTCTTTCTCTCTGATGAGATCTCAGTTTCAAACAGCGGTTGATCGATAACATCGACGTACCAGTGTTGAAGATAATGTACATGTATGTATAAATAAAAATAAGCATGTTCAGAATTGGCCGAGCGGTTAGCGACGTTGGATTTGAGTTGAAAAAACTTGTAATCCCGGGTTTCGAATCGCATGACCGGTAGTGAATAGTCATATCTCTATGCTGATGAGTCCAGATTAAAAAAGACGAAACGTAAACGTACATAGATAATAAACAATAACAAATATTTATATATATATATATATATATATATATATATATAATAGAAATTGGGATAAAATTATCCGATGTAATGAAAAAGCAAAGCAAAAAACTATATCAATTATGTACCCATCAACGTTTCGACTTCAGGATAAAGAAACATGCAGAAAAAATAATACAGTCATTAATTTTGATTTGCCTGAAAATGTCGAGTTTCGGCATGGCTGTGGATAAGGAAGACAAAAATGAAAAACGGCGATGTAGGTTTACTCGTTATCAGCAACAGTTTACACAGTTAAATAGAAAAGAGGACATGGGGTGACAGCTTGAAGTTATTAATTTGTATATTTTTGCTTAGAGAAAGTGTTTGGGTTCAATGTGTCAAATGTGTCAAACCGAGCGTCGCCGATAGTGGATATATCCCATAACTTGAACATTTCAGGCAAATCAAAATTAATTACTGCATGATTGCTTTCTGCATTTTTCTTCATCTTGAGAAAGTCTACAATAAAGACGAAACGTTAATGAATACATGAATAATATAGTGTTTGGTTTAAAAGACAGAGAAGGAATAGGACAACAGTGAGGTCGTTAACCAGAATATTTATTTACAGAAAGTACAGAAGTAATGTGTTGCTAGAGAGTCTTTCTGGGTTTCTCATAACGAATATCTCTGTTATCACTATTAATATTGTCTGGAAGGGTCTATAAAGTGATACAATAGGGTAGATCACCATAACATTATACACATGCAGTTGAATTTTAGTATCTATCTGAATACAAAGTTTCAGTTTAATATCAGATTATATGGGCTTATATGTTATAAATAACATTTCCGACTCGATAGCTCAATGGATTTTGCGTACAAGATAAGCCGAAATAATCAATGTTTGAAATGCGTCAGAGAAAGTTACCCTATAGAATTATATAAAAAATATTTTTATTCGACAGCCTCCAGATCTCTTATAAGTTTCGAATGGGGCACGAAATAATTCATTTTTGTTTCATCGATTGGCAAAATATTAAAATTGCTGACTTGTTTACAAATAAACATTCTGCATAATATGCATTCTGGTGGATTTAATTTCGCAATTCTATAACTATTTAAAATATTTTGTTTTAAAGGTGTTTTATTTTACGCTATTTCATTATTTAATTTTTAAAACTATTCGATTAATATGAAAACAAAAGTGATACTATTATTTGCTATTAATGGAATAGTTGTATAAATAAAAAAAAAATGAAATAGCGTAACACAAAAGAACATTTAAAATAATCCAATTTAAAACAAGAATGGTATTGCGAAATTAAATCCACCAGAATGTATTTCGGTTTTTTTTTCGTAAACAATTCAGCAATTTTAATATTTTTAATGTCTAATTATCAAAGTCGCGTTGACGCGAGAAATACGCACACACGTGAAGTTTGCTCATCATTTTGCTCATCATTTTGCTCATCATTTTGCTCATCATTTTGCTCATCATTTTGCTCATCATTTTGCTCATCATTTTGCTCATCATTTTGCTCATCATTTTGCTCATCATTTTGCTCATCATTTTGCTCATCAGTTTGCTCATCATTTTGCTCATCATTTTGCTCATCATTTTGCTCATCATTTTGCTCATCATTTTGCTCATCATTTTGCTCATCATTTTGCTCATCATTTTGTTCATTATTTTGCTCATCATTTTGCTCATCATTTTGCTCATCATTTTGCTCATCATTTTGCTCATCATTTTGCTCATCATTTTGCTCATCATTTTGTTCATCATTTTGCTCATCATTTTGCTCATCATTTTGCTCATCATTTTGCTCATCATTTTGCTCATCATATCTGTACACTCATCAGTCGCGAGATTGTTTCGCTTTATCATTGATGTTCATTTCGGAAAGACAGTCAATACCTCTAAACCACGATTTAACCATGACTGTCTAGTTGACCGTCAGTGATTTTAACCATTCGGTCGTTAGGCAATCGCAATGAGTAAGTGGAATCTCTATGTTTATATAAACACTGTTAACCATCGGAGAGTGCTTCATTTGTGTTTACAGTTCTCAACCCAAGAAGGAGGACATACATGGGGTGTCAAAATGAGAACAAATAATCCCATTAAAAGCATATTACAATGTTTTGGATTCAAAATGTAATTTATATTCCTACTGAATTCTAGAGCAATATAGAAGACACAGAGTTAAAGATGCGTGAATTTAAAATGTAATCAAGAAACCTATGACTACTATTTTATAGTTTTTCTTTGCATTTATTGCCCTCGAATTTTGTGGCGACTATGAGCTGGTTGTGAAGAGACAGGGGTAACTTTAATGAGCCTAGATGTATATTAATGTCACAATTAAACGATCTAATGTTATATCGTAAAAAAGTAATGGGTCTGAGAGTTACTAAGCTGTAATTGATCGAGTGGATCTTGTATCTTAAGCATTATTATTTTTGTTTTACAAAACGAAGAAAATCGTTTTTTTTAATGTAAATCGGTTCTTTACGTTATAATATATTTCAGTTATTTGATGACCTAATTGATAATTGCCCTTAGTGACTTAGATGGAATCAATAAAACTTTTCAATGGCGTTTTTAGTTTTGTGAAAAATCTAACTCCCATTAAAACTTATAACCATGTGTATTTAAAAAAAATATTTTAATCTAGGTTTCGTAAATTAAAATTTTCCATGTCAAAGCGAAATGTTTTTTTCTTTTTCCTTTTCATCGTTGATGGTGAGTAGACTTAGTGTCAGAAGGAACAATTCGGTTATGAATTTTCGCGTGGCGACGCTGGTTTGAATCAGACATAATTTTTTTAAAAATTGTTTCGAAACAGTATTATTTTTTTGTTGGGACAACCATAACAATGTGTATTTTTTAAATAAATACAATTTATTTTAATCTTAATTTTCCAAAATTACCAGTTTACATTGTCAAAGCAAAATGTTTTTTCTTTTCATCGTCCAGTTGTAAGTGGAAGTCTTTGTGTCAGAAAGAACAATATTTGTTCTTGTCATTTATTGACCTAGAATCTTATGGCAACTATAAGTTGGTTGTGTAGAGACAGAGGTAAACATATGTGTGCCTTACAAAGATTTTAAAACAAAATTTCACATATTAGGTAAAATGATTAAAAGCTGTTAGCATGTTGGTGTTTTGAAAATAACGTCATTTTATAAATCATGAGTATTATTTTAAGACTATCAAGGCTACCCAGCGTTACCCAAGGCAAAAGTGTAACATATTTCTATTAAACCTTCTATCTCTCTTTTCCCCAGTTTCCTCCCTTCCTCTACCAACCTCTACTTTCTTCTCCACCCAGCCCATCTCTCTCTCTCTCTCTCTCTCTCTCTCTCTCTCTCTCTCTGAACATATACATTTTAACAATTAATTCAGTCGGCATAAGGGAAATTACTCCTTGACAAAAATCAGAGTTACTTCCCTTTAGTAAGTACATGAAAATGACTGGAAAATCGACACCCCCTGACTAAATCAGTGGCAGTTGTAGGTCAAAGAATGGATATATTTTTGTAAATCTTAGATATTATTCATTCCAGGCAACGCTGATCAAGAAATATCAAATTTTATGATGTTTGTTCTGTAGTGTTTAAGTGTTAGCTGCATATACATACACACATACAGACATACATAATAGATTTTCAATGTTTTTCATATGTTCAAGAGAGTATGCTATTTTGTGAATTTTTGGAAGTTAGGATCCGAATTGACCTGTTGGTAAAATATTTGAAAATATATTTAAATATATATGTATGTTGACGTTGCGTATCTTACAGACAGCTATATAATGCGATTCGTTTTATTTAATTATTTCAAATCTTAAAAATATAAAATAATTTGTTTAATGTTTAAAGATTGTTCATATATTTTCACTGAAATATTATTTGTATGACTTCATTTTTGTTTATGAAACAAAGAAAGTCTATTTCCGACTGACAATAGTTCCATAGAATAAACCATTATGCTCGAGTAGCTTTTGAACTTGATATATGATGACTCAATAACAAAAACAATCAATTTCCATGCATTAAACAGAAGTAGAAAATATGAAATATATATTGTTGGCATTTATTAGCCTCGCTTTTTCTGACTTCTCCCTATACGAAGGCATTTTCTAAATGATCCTGGTCATGGGAACGTATTAAATCTACCTTATGACGCATTCTAATAGTCGTATGAGAGTGTAATTTTACTAAGGCATACTCAGCAGTAATTGTCCGAGAAAATTATGTGATAATAAGGAAGTTTTTAATCGTGTGTTATTTAAACTTCAGCGATGCCTTGGATAAGCTAATTAATAATACAGCCCATAGAAATGTGTGGGGCAACGAACAATTTCAATGTGTTTACATTTTAACCGTGTTATGCCTGGGAAAGGGATTTTCGTATCTTCCTGCCTATAACTTTGGACATATTAATAATGTTCTGTTTAACTCAGCGACTTTTCGTGAAATAAAATCTATCAAACAGTTATCTAATTCATTTATAAAAAACATATTTCTGAAACTTCTAAAAGGAATATGTTAAACGGAAGTCAAACAATGTGTTTGCTGAGTACAGAATTTCTAATACCATTACTTTACTAGCTGGTTGTGTCCTCTAGCTCTCACCTATCTATTTAATGCCTATTCTCTACTTTACATCATTAAAACGAAACTAACCCATAAGAGAAAAAAAAAACTAATCTATAAGAAGACAAAACTAATCGATAAGAAAAATTAGACAAAACCAATCGATAAGAAAATTAGACAAAAACCAATTGATAAGAAAAGAAAGCTAAATAAAGGGAAAATAACAGATAAAAACAAATATCATCATTATTTAGCCGTGTGGAATGGTTACTGTAAGTTTGCGGTTTACTTTTTGACGTTTGCCTTTCATGTCACGTTACAATGTATTACTTTTCAAACATAACTTTTTGTACATTTTGAAGAGTTCAAGGTAGACAGATCCAATATTGGCATACTAATGTTAGTTGGTCTTTTATGAGAGAAACGTGTTCGTAAAATAATTGCAATTTCAATTAAAAACAAGTTAATTTTGTTAGTATAGCTTCTGCCCATCGTATTAAGGTTGATTAATAATTGGTTTACGTGCTCTAATGAGTAAGGCTTCGATAATGGGAAGGCAAAGTTTACAATTTAGGACAGCGAGGATGGCAGGTTTTTTTGTTAATATATTTTGGAAGTTTTTTCTGGAAATATCATGTGCGCTTAGATGTTGGTAGATGGAGCTGTGAAGAGGAGGATAGGTAACATATTAGGCGACGAGAGATACTTGTTTTAGTCATGCGAATATATGTATTATTAGTAGAGACAAATTCTCCAATTTGGCATTTGAACACCAATGGCATTACTAGTGTTTAGTAAATTGTCATTGGCCACACGGTTTTCTCGTATTAATAAGTTAGCTGTTTGACATTTTTTATAATATATGACAAATCTTAGTTTAGATTTATTATCAATATGGGAAAGGTGTTTATATATGACAATTTTTATTATTTTTTGTCTACTTTATAGTAAAGGTGCATCTGGTTACAATAAAATAAATTAATATTTTTAATATTATTATTATTATTATTTTTGTTGTCTGTATTTTTAATTATGACGGCTAACAATATATGTATATATACATACATATATATATATATATATTTATATATATATATATATACATTTATGTTAATAATGGAGTTTATGTATCTGTCTGTCTGTCTGAAGCCGAAACTCCATTAGAGTAGCATGGTTATTTACTAAGTCCGCCAGCTTCCTTATATACTGCTAGAAAACCCACCGGAAACAATATGCGCGTTTCTCAATTTACATAATCAATTGCTTATTAACTTCTAATAAATTACTATTCGTAAATATGCATTCATGATTGTTCTCTTAAGATTCCCATATATATACGCTATTTTGCACGCTAATAATCTTACTTATAAATTATAATTTAGACAGACAGATACATAAACTCCATTATTAATCGATTTCTTTTATTTAGATATATTCATACATGGACTGCGTTACGTATTTAACAACGCTGGCTGTTTAATCAGTGGTTTCCTCCCTCCCTCCGGTAATTAAATATGGCGATCTGATTAAACAGCCGGCGTTAATATGGCACGTTAAATAAAATGTAAACAACAACGCTGGCATTCACCGTGCTTATTTTTTCATTTTTAAAACCATTCTAAGTTTGTTTATTTTCTTAATCTTATTAGCCATTATGTTTTAAAACATAAATTCACTTAATCAAATGGTTTAATTAAAATAATAATTGATTTAAAAATTACTCTTAAAAAAACACGCGCAGACACATACACACATTATAACGAAATTAGTTTTCCACTTTAGGACCCGCTCTAACTTTTACCCCGTTGTTACGGATAGGGTCAGTATTTTGTTTTTTAAATTGTTGATTTTAATTTACGCACACTTTTTTCCGATTTGAAAAACATAATATATTAATTATCATATTCTGACGCGTATTTGTCGCAAAACTATTGGGTGTAAATAAATGCGACAGACGATAATTTGGGGGGGGCACCTATTACTGGGCAAGTAAATAACTGTTTTTAGAATCGTATTCGCTGTATTTTTTTATTGTTACTTTTATTTTCGGTAAACCTTTCTTTCTTCTATTTTAAAAATTAAAACTATTATTATTTAATATTTCGTAAATTCTTACGATTGGGTGGAAAGAAATGCGAGCAGACGATAACTTTGGAACGAGCATTCTGAAAAAAAAAATGACGGCAATAGCAAGACGTTTTTCAATCGTTAAATATTAAATTATTTTTCCCAACTGTAAATTTGCAAAAATAAAAATATTTATATTTATGGGGAAGATTAATACAAACATCGGGGTGGGGTCGAATTTTTTCTTTCTTTATTTTCATCTAAAAATATTCTTGGTCATAAACAAAGAACATCAACGTCTAACCACCAGAGAAATATGAATGAGGCTCCATCGGTTTACACGTCAGATTTCATTTCTGACGCGCCAGCCTAGCAAAAATATGCGACCGGAGGGAGCATATATTTGCTAGTATATATAATGGGGCTTAAGATATTTGAGAATATACATAATTTTTACTATAGCAATCAAATAATTAAGTTTAATATGTTTTCATAATTGAGAATTATATATGGCATCCTCTATAATTATAGAATTAAGAGTCACACAGTTATCAGTTATTATAAAAAGCTATTCATACATAGAACTATTTTTAAAGGTAGCTTAAACTTTTGTTTACAAAGTTAGCGAAGAGTTAAAACGTTAAGATAGAAAGCTATCACCATTATCAAAACCTAGACACACTGATGAATTTATGTGGCAGGTACAGCACCCGGTTGTTAGTAATCCTAAAAGATTCATGAACACCGTGCGCCAGAATGAGCAATCTGAAAGGCTTTCCACGAATACATCAGATACATTGTGATAAGTAAAGTTCATTATATATGAGAAAAGGTTAAAGGAAATCCGTGTAGTTTAAGCTAACAGACTTTTAAACAAATGAAAGAATCCCGCATCTTTTTCATGATCATGTTACATCACATTTGGCTTCCTAGATCTCAAGCTTTTAATACTCTATATGAAACGTAATCAAGAAAAACGACAATGTGCATCCTCATAACAATAAGGATAAAGACCACTTTATCCGAACATGTAAGCATTTTATACATTGTACGAAAGCTGGAAGAGGCTTTATTTGATAACATTATGTAAATAAAAGTATTCTTTTCCTCAAAAATGTTTTTCAGTAAAAAGACAATTATCTTTTCATAAGTATCATTGTCATGTATGCATAATTTTACCATCAAATAAATTAGAAATGGCATCATTACATTATCTGGATCAAATAGATTTGAGGCACCCCAGAATGAACAAAAACCTAGACGACACATTTTATCTTGACACCGATTTTTTTTTAGTTTTCACTTCCAGTTGTAACCTTTCTGATTAATTAAAGATGTTTATAGCGAAGAATCCAAGATTTA
>OY744521.1:193752158-193769658 GCA_963556195.1 Sepiola atlantica | reverse complement strand
CGGCTAAATATGTTTTGATTCATACGTTGGCCAGATTGTATGTAGCACGCAGTAAATGTAGTAAGCGAAACAAATTCCTTAATTCTTATTTTATTTATGTGTAAGATCATCATCAACTTGCTCTAAAACTATTTAATGATGTTATGATTTTAGTAAAAGGTTATTAAAATTCAGAGTTTAATTCACTAACGATTTTGTTAAATTTTAATTTAATTGTTTTTCTTCCGAGAAAGTGGAACAACACTTGTAAAATAGTAATCAATTATCTCCCTTGTTACAATGTGTACAAACAGATACACACATACATGTTATTTTTTTAAATAAATATATAACACTTCATCAGTGGAGTCAAATATAAAATATTCAGAAAAACATTTTTAAAAAACAAAAATCAGTTATAGTTTAAGTGTTATTCCATGTGCTGCGGATATTAATATTTACTACGTTATAAGCAATATTACCATTCTACACGTGTTTTTGAGATTTGAAACACCACTAGGTGACAAAGACGTCTTCGAAATATATTATGGAACTGTCACACAAATTACATCACAGTTTTGAAGTCTTGCCTAATCAAGTAAGATTTGCTATATAGAAAAATTATAATTAAAAAAAAATATGTATATTTAAAAAATCACTTGTTTTTGTCTTACTTCTCAACGCTGACATATTTCCATTTCTTGCACTATGATAGCCTTCTAATACTCCTCTATATACGTATTACACACAATGCTTCAAGCAAACTACCTCTCCTTATATATAATATGAAACTCCGTTCAAGTTGAGCAATATTGCGAAAATTCTCTTCCTTGGCAGATCGCACACTTCCTGAGATTTATTATATTCTTAAATACAAAATTGGGTGTATCTCTCTAACATTATATATGAGTGTCACGGTGGTCGAATGGTAAACAATGTTTTATTAGAGTGATTCGGTTCCCAGGTTAAAATCGTTTGACCGGTGGTACAGTTATATAAGCCACATTGATGAGTGTTATTGTACATGAAACATATATGACTGTGGATAATGATATTTATTTATAAATGATAATAATTAGAAATTGTATTTTATATATATATATATATATATATATATATATATATATATATATATATATATATATATAGTGTGTGTGTATGTGTACTTATCTCCCATCAGACGAATAAAAAAACTTGCTGGACAAAACTATGTCAAGTGTTTAGGAGAAAGAAGAAAGCAAATAGCAAGTCAGACAATCCCCGCCGTCTGAAATAAATTTGGAAACACTATATTTTTATAATGAGATGTTTATTTTGTTTTTCTACCTTTTTCTTTCTTTATCGATTGATACTGATTTTTATTTCATTTCATCTTGTTTTAAACCGTTAAGTTTGAGATGTTTTAATTCCTTTGTTTTTAACTACACTGATTCATACAGTATTTAATATAAATATTAGTGCGAACACTGGCGATGCATAACTGTTCTTTGTCATCTCTCTATTTTTATGTCATATATATATATATATATATATATATTGTAACTCAGAAAAATACAATATTTATTAATTAATCAATATATGTTATCATTTCCAAAAATTCAAAATCAACAACAGTTTATGTGTACATATGTTTCAGGAAGTTTCAATGAAATATTTCTCGTCAGCACAAAATAGCAAAATAAAGACTCCCTATCATTTAGTTACCGGTCCAGGTACACAATGCAATTCTTAAATGGTTACAGACACATAAAAAAATAATGCATCAATATGCAGAAACAATGTTTTCTTATTTCATATTTTCTTTTTATTGTTTATGGCTGGTTATAAAATTTCATTTTCATGCTTAGGTGTTAATATTTTTAAAAAGTACGAAACGGTGGATTAGTTACTCAAAGTAAGTATGCAGTTCAGTTAGTCATAAGTTTTATAAAACATTATGTTTTAATAAATTGTGTATATTTTTTACGGAGAAAAATTAGGAACCTAAACACTAAGAAACCGTGTGTGTGTGTTTATGTGTGTGAGTGTGTTTGTATGTGTGTAATAAAAGGAGCATACCTAAAAGTACGATATTAACGATGGCGAGAAAATTCTTTTTTTTTATATGTGAACGGCTTTATTCATCTCATATAAGCTATCGGTATACACACACCTTATTCGGACATGCAAATGCGATGACAAAAAATGGTTTCACGTCGAAAATCACAAACGATGCAGTTAAAGAAACCGTTGAATTCCTGACATCCGGTAGGATGCGTCATCCCAAGCAAAAAAGTAAAGATTAGGACAAAAATGGAGGAAGTTATGTTCCTAATCATGTGATGAAGCTCAACGAAAATAATATACCATTCGTTTCGTTTATATAAATGTTGTATTTTCTTCCTTAAACGTGAAATTGATGATTGACAGTTGATAAAATAAAGAAAAGAGAAAAGTAAGATAGAAAATAAAAGTGATAAATTGATTTCTGGTGACCTTCCAGCGTGAATCAAACATATGTTCACTTAAATGTCTTAATATTTTATGTCGCATATAAATTAAGGTGCAATCATGTTGATACAACAGTTCTTGTTAGATTATCAAAGTTAAGAGACATTGAGCTTGTCCAGCACGAGATGGTTTACAGGGATATCAGGCGCTCTATGGATGAGGGCGGCGAAATCTCCCTGCCCCTAAAATACAGCTTTCAAGATCCCTTTAGTAAGTATTTCAGCATAACCTGCTTATGTACACGCGTTAACACAACGAAGCTTTTGATCCTGATAGAGTTATATGGGACATGCGCGAGAGAGTGTATTTAATGACGTTTGTTTATATAGAACTGAGAGGGAGAAGACAACTGATAAGGTCTTATTAACTACATGAAAAGAAACTGGAACCGTAGGAAGATTTCAACGATTCTAGTAATTATGGGAGCCGCTAAGTTCATATAACAGAACTTTAAAAGCTACCTAGCGAATATACCCCTTGAACTAAAAGCAAAAGATTCCCCCAAAACTGCAGTTAAAGAAACCGTTGAATCCCTGACATCCGGGAGGATGCGTCATCCCAAGCTAAAACAAAAAGTAAAGAAAATTAGAACAAAAATGGAGGAAGTTCTGTTCCTAATCGTGTGATGAAGCTCAACCAAAATAATATACCATTCGGTTCGTTTATATAAATGTGGTCTTTTTTCCCCTTAAACGTGAAATTGTGTTATTGCTTAGAATAAGATGTTTAAAAATAACAGAAGAGATGAATAAATAAAACGAACAAACATAGACAAACTTTTAAGTTGCAAAAAGGCGCGTTTCAATAATAATAATAATAATAATAATAATAATAATAATAATAATAATAGTAATAATAGTAATAATAGTATTAGTACTATTTATAATAAAAATAAAGGGCGAAGTAAATGAAAGGATGGACATTCAATGAAACAGTTTTGCCTCAATTTTCCCACCGGGAAAGAGTTTCTATCGTTGAAACGTCACATCTGATCTTTACGTTCGAACACTAATGGCTGCCGAGTAAATACGAGAATTCTGAAGAGTGAGGCGTTAATTCACGCGAACAGGACGGCCAACGGAATTAAAAAAACAAGAGAGAAACAGTGGAAAATAACCTGGCAAAGAATGGCAAACCGACTTCGCAGTTAATATCTTCTAGTCGTTCTCTCATCAATTTGAATCTGTCGAGAATTGCGATGTGTTAATTTCGTTTATCTCGTGCGCAAAACTTGTTAATTTCGTTCAGTTTGTTTTCCTGTCTCTCTACATTATTGTCTGATACAAAAAATGTGCTCACACGCACTAATTCTGGTAGGTCGATTTTTGAACCACACATTTTTACCCTGATAATCGGCATCTATTACTAATGTAGATCAGGTATTTGTCTCTCTGAATCTGAAACTATAATATTACTTCTATGATTGTAGTATTGTGTAGTATATTTAATGCTCAATTCAATTCATTGTACGATTTCAGACTAATATATAATATTTCAAAACTAAGTAACGATGGAGGTTAGTTTAGTATCTGTTCTGTTATCTTGATACCATCATTTTGGGGAAGGTGATAGTGTCATGAAAGAAACCTCACCGGAAGTATCCACTCCTTTGGGGGATGCTGTAGTATCTGTTCTGTGATCATGAAACCATTTTCCCAGACATTACTTCTTCCTTTTACGTAGGGGTAAGAAGTATTGTAGTATGTGTCCTATTGTCAAGAGACCATCTTCCCAAGCATTAACCTCTTATTTTCTGTGTAGTGTAGCATCTGTTTTGTTGTCATGATAAGATTATCAGAGGCACTATATCCTTTTTTGCGGACGTAGTGTAGTTTATGTTCATTCGTCATGATACTATCCTGTCAGAAAAAAATCCCTCATCTTTTTGGATAGGAGGATGTGGAGTAGTATCTATTCTCTAATTATGGTATCATCCTCCGAGGCAATATTAATTCCCATTCAAGCTGTATCTTTACACTTTCGCTGTTCCCGACAGGTAAGCCTTTTGCAGAATTGGCAAATAAATTCACTCGTCAATCTGTTCAAGCCATTTATGAGGGTTTTTCATTATGGTTCCAAGGGAATCACTTATATTTCTTTACATTTCGATAGTCTAACTAATTCCCATTTTCGATCTTTATATTAATTTATTTTCGTTTTCTTTCTCCTGTACTCTGGTATCGAAGGGGAAGGCTATATCAATAATTAAGCAAGTTCTCTTGTTTTCGTTTAGAAATATTAAGTCGGGTTTGGAATAATCAATGACCTTATCAGTTTGTATGTGAATGCCCCTAAAGAAGTTTGACATTGTCGTTCTCCTGCACTACTTCTGGTGTATTCTCATACCACTTCTCATTGTGGCCCAATTCATAAAGTCACCATATATTCCAGTGTAGTACCTGAGCGACTTTGTCATATCTCCATATTTTATATTGATGTTGTTCTGGTATAGGGCTTTCAGATACAAAATCCGCTAAGGTTTCTTCACTTTCATAATGCAATCGGCACATCGATAATTCTGCCGTTTTGTCAATGTAATGTTTGATGGACCTTGTGTGAGTGGCTTGTTCCTGGGCTGACAATAAGGTGCTCTCGGTAGATCTTTTGTGATTACCCCTGACGAACCAATTCCGACTGTCAGTATCTCTAAATGAAGTATTTTAAAGAATCTACTGTGTAGTTCCTTTACAAATAATTTTGACCCTTTCTTTCTTGTAACCTTCGATTCTTTTTCACCCCAGTTCTTAGTATTTCCTCAAATAATAAGATTCTACTCCGTGAAGTGAAAAACTTCAAGAAGAAGAATATTATTATTTTCAGAAATATATTTATATAGACAACCTTCTTCTATATTCAAAATATCTTCGACACTAAGTAGACCTCGACCACCCTATTTTCTAGGTAGATACAATCGAACAGCATCTCTTTTCTTTTCAAAAGCTCCATAAATTGTAAGCATTTTCCCTGTTTTGGTGTCCAATCATTTTAATTAATCTACATTCCGGTCAAATATACCAGCAGTATATCGAATGATAGCTACTGCTCTGGCATTGATACCATATATTGTATTTCGATTCTGGAGGTGCAATTAAAGAATAATCTTACTCTTCTGTTGCACTCAGCTATGATGTGTTTTTTTTATTTCCTTGCTTTTAATGTTATCTGCCTCCAAGATTTCCAAATATCTGTGGCCCTTCTCACTGTCAGTATTCTTTATCAGATCGATTATTGGGAGTTTAAGGCCATCTAAATGAACAAGTTTACATATTTTTATAACAAGTATAGCACATTCTGTGATTCCAAATTCCATTCGTATGTCGTCACGAAATAATCTAACCGTATTAATTAGGGTAGCACGTTTTTTTTCATTCTATCCCAAAACATTAAGGTAATTTATGAATAGTAACGGGTTGACTGTTAGAGCCCTTTTCCAAGTCCATATGCTTCCTTCACATTACGAAAGAGAAGTGTCATCGGATTCAAACTAATGACAAAAACAAAGGTGAAAGATTATCGCCCTGGAAAATCCTTGATTTTTACTTTATCTAATGCGACACCTCCTGATGTTAAATTGATTTCCCAATTCTTCATGTTGGTCTTAAAAACTGTTTGAATATTAGTGGTTATTCCGAAAATCTCCTAGCATTTGTGTATCCATGAATGGGGCACCGTGTAAAATGCATTCTTATAATCTATCCAACCAATGACAAGTAGTTCTTCGTTTGATGCTTCCCCGGATCATGTTATCGATGAGAAGCTGATCTTTAGTGCCTTGGGCTAATTTTCGGCAGCTTTTCTGTTCCTTAAGCAGCAACTTGTTTTGGTCCAAATGATCCTAAATACTAAATAAATGCTAGTGGAATGTTTTCATATAACTGAGAGGTAAGTGATTGGTCTAAAGTTTGTCACTTCACCCCGTTTTGTCATTTTTTTATTATCGAGACTGTAGTGCTCTTTGTCAGCCACTCAGGGAAAGAAACCTGTCGTCAAAGAGCCATTTATCATTGCTGCAAGAAATGGGTGAACAGCCGGATAGTTTTAAAACCAGTATCCTTGACTCCGTCAGGTCCGGGTTCTTTCCAATTTGAAAGTGTTTAACCTTCCCCGTCAGCATCTCAACGGTGATTGTTATATTCGTGTGTCGTTCTACCCTAAAACACACCAAACGTTCAATATGTTTGATCCATTCTGCATCAACTTGATGTTTTACTTCCTTTTCCCAAATGTCTATCCAGAATGCACGAGATCGGTAAGCATAAAATATAACGCTATTTCTTCTTTCAATTCCTTCTAGTTGTTCAGAGTGGAGTTTCTGGTTGTTCTCGAACAGTCTGTGTTGCCGATACTGATCAATTCTGTCGTTGTAACGTTTGACTTTGGCAGTTTAAGCTACGATATGATGTTTCAGTTCTTAAATTATACACCTAAAAACCTTTTCGGTTGATGCCGAACTTACGGATTATTCTTTCACACGCATTCTAACTTTTCAGTTTTCCATTTCCGACAGCTTGTACTTTACTTAGATCTTTTATGAGTTGTGTCTTCTGTTCATTTAAATGTGTCCACCACGAGGATTCTTTACTTACTTCTTTGTTCCATTTATTTATTCCGAGTAGCTATAACACAGTATAAAATTGCAAGACATCATTCACTTTGATGGAAACAGTTTTAAGTCTTTTCCTATTGACACATCGCAGGTTTGGCGATTGTTTTGAATTGCCAGCTTAGCTTCTCGTCTAACAATCTGAAAATATCAATATTTTCTTCTGTCATTCAATGTTCTATCGTACGTGTTACAATTGCATCTGTGGAAATAGCCTGTATACTATTAGTTAAATATTTTCGTTCTCAGACTTAATTGTTGCTTCTACACTAGACTCTTCTTCAACTAAATCAGGTGTGTTGATCTCCATAAGTACGTCTAAGTCTTTTCTCTCAATTTCTCTTTTTAGTTCTTTAATTTCAATAGCAGATAACCATTATTATTATTATTATTATTATTATTATTATTATTATTATTAATAATTTTTATTATTATTATTAATAATATTTTTTATTATTATTATTGTTATTATTATCATAATATTAAAACCAATAATAATTGTACTAATGATAAAGAAACATAAATGAGAAGTAGTTGAACTACTGCTTTGTAGAGGAGAAAAAACGTCTCCTAACACCTGTCGCCATGCTAAAACATTTTGACTTTTATGAAGTGATGTATCATAAATCGTAGCAACACGCCAAGGTCGAGCAACCCAAGCATGTTCGCAAACGACAAAAGCAAGCATTGACTGGGGAAAATGCTGTTATTATGCTAAATGTATATAAGATAGAATATGTTGAAAAATGACATAATTGTAGAAGAATATTTAGTGTTTTGACTACAATTTAACGGAATATACATTACCAACTCTGTTATTGTCTCCAAAGGCGACATAGTGCTTATTCTGTTAGTCATCCACACTGTTATTCCAATATTCCATAAAATCGTTTGTTTAATTGCTGTCTATGCTAGCTCAAGAAAATCAATAATTGAAGAAAGTAAATAAAAGGTAAAGTTTTTCAATGGATCTAATGTTACCGAGAATCATGTTTTTTACATAAATGATATGAATCGGAAAATATAGAAGAAATTAAATAATAAGAAATAAATATTGGCCCCATTAACCCCGTAGACCGCCCTGTGTTCTTTGATAGTAATTCTGTTATTCGTTTATTCCGGCAATCAAGAATTAAAAAAAAAAGTATTTGGAATAGCTACTCAAAAGTCTCCCAAAAGATATTGTAGTTGACGTGAGCGTTTCGCATTTATTTTGAAAATCTACAGTAACAAACAAACAATAGCAAGATAAAAAAATATGAAGGAATAACTGTTCTAGGAAGAAATTATTGTCCTATGAAGAAGCAAACTTGTGTATGTAGGTTGCAGTGGGAGTGGATCTGAGAGTGAGAATGAAAATTCCTTAGTCTTACTGTATGGATATTAGAATCTGTCGGGCCCGAAAAATGTTGAATTGATCAAAAGGGTACATCAGAAACGTATATTTCTCAAAAACACGCATTAAGAATTTGTTCAAATGACTGTCGAGGCAGATTCGCATATGTAACTTTTGAAGAGAAAGCTATACTCGTCAATAAAATAAGGAAAAATCAGTTTTCTTTATTAAAGAAATTTAAATTCAGTCAACATTTTCCAAATATACTATGTTTGTGAGTATTTTTTTAAATTTTATACTCTTCATTTTATGATGGCAAATCTATCATTCACTGAGCTCAATAAGATATTAAAATTAAGCTTCACATTTACCGGATATCCGACCGAAGGAGCATATGTTTACTAGTGTATTTAATAATAAGTAACGATTAGACAAACTGGTTAATCATTCTAATTACATTTGTCAAATTTCCTTCTATATATTGAAGACTATTGTATTTGAATATAACAGTATTTTTCTAAATAAATATTCTCTTCATACTGTGTGACACTAGATTTTGAACTCTGTTTAGAGTTCAAAATCTAGTGTCACACAGTTTTTTTTCGAAGAAACGTCTGAGTTCCAATCTCTGGTTAACCCTTGCAATACATTTATAGCGAGAACTCTCTTTGCTACCACAGCGAAAAATAACTCTCCCTTCTTGCTCCGTGTGAGTAGCGTCAGGCGAACTTTGTACAGACAGAGCTTCTTCGCAAGCGGTTCCGGTCTGCGCGGAACCTACTTCCTGCAGTCGACAACATAGTGTTTTGTGAGCTTCTACGACTTTAAACTAGCCATCGTTCTATCTCATTACGCCTCATCCTCGAGTTGTCTTCGGTCTTGATAAGTGGTGATCTCTTAGCAAAATAATATCAATCAGCTTACCAACTCTATTCGATACGTGAAATGGAAATTTCTCATGAATAACACATTTTTGCAGTTTCACACTTATCGCCGATCGGCAGATGTGTATCATGTGTCATTTGGTATCAAACAAGTTGAGATCGGAAGTGATTTATCTCACCATGTTTATTTGTGTATTATGTTTGATTAATTCAATTATTAGTTTATATATTTATTAATATTTTTAAAATCTCATTTGTATTTGTTATTATTTATTTTAATCACTCATGTATAATTATTTATATTCTACCATTTGTATTTCTTTCTTTTTATTTGCTATATTAATTGTTATAGTAGCGGGACCCGTGTAAATTACACGAAATGATGTTTCCAATAATAATTATCTTCTTCCTTACCTATACATGTTTGAATAAAATATAAGATTTGACTTGTATATGTATTGTTTTTTAAATGAACAATACATGAAACAATTTACAAAACTTATTTATATACAATATTTCTTGTGAAGGTAATATTTCGAAGACTAAAGGTAACTTTGTAAATGCTTTAGATTAAATTTAATTTGGCTCCAATTCATGATTAGCGTACAAAGAATCGGAAAGCTGTTGCTTTTGATGTACGCGTGACACATAAAATAACATACACGCTATCGTATTAATGTGTATTCCCGGTCGTCCCCTCCCACCTACCTCTCTCCCCCTTCGATGTAGAAAAAAAGTCTTAGAGGTTTGTTTGGATCGAACTATAAACAAGTCAGGCCGACGTAAAAAAAACGACGTCAAAATCCTACGTCGCTAACCGTAACGTCAAAGGGAAATACTTGAAAACATTACGAAATTTAGGTGCCTTGAATGCTTTCCCAAATCTAGGTGCGGCACGCATGCGCAGAGCTTCTGATGTTAGCGTAACACACGAACACACACACTATTGTATTAATATATAGATTATTGTTTTACTGATATATTCTCATTTTTGTTGTTTCATAAACATATTGATTGTTAATTATTTTGACAATTGTGTATATATATATATATATATTTTATTTAATCTGGACTTAAATAGCAGAGCGAGAAATTATTTATATGTCTGTATTTAGCTATACATTATTGTTTTTCTTATTTACTACATTTATTTGGCTTTTGAAGTCATGCTTTCTGACTGGTAACTATGTAAATAGGCTTTATCTAATCAATATTAAGTTTTGCTGCATTATTGAAGCCTATAAAAATAATATTTTTCAGGTCATCACAGAGAAACGGTTTTAATATGAATCAGTTTCAATGTGTAAAAGTTTAGAAATAAATTATACTGGGATCAGGATGAAAGAGACGAAATATTGTTCATATCAAAACAAGAATAATTAATCATATTGTCAAAAAGAGATGTAAATATTGACATGAAAATAATTGAACCAAACTAGTCTATGATATTCAACATATACACATCGAAAAACTCGTTTCTATTTCTTTTTCTCCGTGATTCTTTTATAAAGTTATGATTATATGTTTATATACGTGTATGCAAAAGATTCATTCTTATAATAATGAACTGATTATCATAAATTTGGTAACACAAAAACTGAGCTGTATTTAGTTTAATTTTAGTTGTATGCTAAGATGACAAAACGAGGGTGAAAATTCAGACACTTCCGATTTTGGGGAAAATTTAAGAATAGATATTAGACATCAATTAATAAATATTCCCATAATTTCAGTGTTTTAGGGTATTTAGAAGAGATATGCGGAAAATATGGGCACAACGTCTCATTTAAAATTTAAATATATTAGATTTGTATTGAACTTCATCCATAATCATTAGATACAACGTAAGCTAAATTCATTGAATTTCAACGTCTTTTTAAGATCTGTATATTCTTCAAGTCAAGTATATATATATATATATATATATATATATATATATATATATATATAAGTTATCTATGCGTATATGTTTATGAATGTGTATATAGATATTCACTCCTAAACTAATTAACCGATCATCATGAATGTTAGAAACATAACTGCTAACGGCGTACGGTGTTGCAATGTGGACTATATTTAATTTAATTTTGTTTAATGCTAAGGGGAAGAAGATGTGAAAACTCTTTGTGAAAATTCAGATATTTCTGATTTTGGAATATTTAACAATATCTATTAGACATCAATAATAAATATTCGTCAACTTTCAATATAATATGAGCACAATACCCCATTTGAAATATAAATATTTCAGATTTGAATTGCAGTTCATTAAAAGTCATTACACACCAAGTAAGCAAAATTACCTGAAGTTCAATTTCTTCTCATAACGAATAAGCCTTAAATTTTAGCTATTTTCTAGAATCAAAATCATGTAATACATTTTTATCAAAATTGGATAAGGATTCGAGACACAAGGTTAAGTGGAATCTGTGCTGAAACCACAAACTAGATTCAATAAAACCCTTCCTTGACAAATGAAAGCTTGAATCTAGGAAACGTATAGAGCAGATGACAATGTGCCAGTTGCGTATCGGTCACTGACTCGTTAATCGTGAACCACGGACAAGCACCTTAATGCTTAGTTTGCCAGACAATATACACAGCCAAACCCATCCTGATAGAATGTGAAGAAATTTGCCCTCACCTAACAACGTGATCATTAAAAGTATTAAGGAGCTGTTTGAAAAAGTGAAAAATAGATATTATAGCCTTTCTCAAAGTAATGCATTTATATTAGAAAATATAATGAACTAAACATACCAACCACACAAAACAAACCGCCGTAAACCACATGTGTGCGTATTTAACACAAGAACATTAAATATAATGGCTATAAACAGGTTGATATGCCATTAAACAAAATCAACTCAAACTTAGGAGAGTAGAAAGTGGATTTTCGGTTTACGTTCGGCATCCTCGTAACTCTCGCTTCCCTAATTTAATCCTTTAGTCCTCACAAATCTAACAAAGGGGGGAGAATTGCTGTTTTCTGTGTTGGAATATATCCATCTAACACTTATTGTTGGCTAGTTTTTTTTACCTTGAAGTAGTAGTATTTTAGCTCCTTACATCAAATGGCTTCATATCTTGTCTGGAGCGATTTCTATTTTTTTTTAAGTATCATTATCTGTTGTTCTTGACATAATATCATTATATCATTTTGTAATCTCCGTCAGGTCACATAAAAATAGTGCAAAATAATTCTCTTCAGGAAATTAATTGTACCCGTCCTGATACAGATATTCTTTTTTACACACACACACACACACACACAGTTTGAATTACCTACAATACACTATCTTTGAGTATCTCCGGTCCCTCTGTACAAAAGTTTGTCAGAACAACCTGACTTAGGATGATTCACCCTACAAGTTAACCCTGCCCAAAAATTCAAAATAACATAGTATTCGAAGCTCAAGTAAGATCCCTTCGACACGACTATACGTCAGCTCATACGAGGAATGGTGCACCTGTTTCAAGTACCAGAACTTAGCCGGATACTCAACCAGACTAGATGATTTTTGGTCTTGGAGAATTCAAGAAAGGCCACAATAAAACATGAATTTAGTGGTCTATTTGGGAGAATAAAATTAATGTTCTTCACTACTTTACAACTCAAAGTTTTAAGAGTTATAAGAGAATGTTTATAAAACACTCGGATATTTATATATCTCATATAGTCATCAAGTGTTAGTTGGGGGCCTCTATATATATGAGAGCTTACTTACTAGAGTAAAATGGAAACAATGTATGTATATATATATATATATATATATATATATATATATATATATATATATATATATGTAAATTATAAATTAAAGGTAAACTTTTAGAGAGTTGGACCTATTGTGAAATAAGGAAAGCTCTTTCTTAAAAAAGTATTTAATTTTTTAATTTTAAAAGAAAACTTTTTCAAATTTGGAACTTTGACAGTCCTATCCTGTCAACTTATCAATCATAATTTTTCCTCTGATGATAAGATTTTAATCTTTGAAAAGCCTGGTTTTAGGAAAGAAAGAGATGAAAAATAAATGTTTTATTAACTAAACTGCTCCTTGTTTTGAACAACTGAAAATACCGATTTGCTTCCATTTGCAGGTCTTATTAATTTTCATTGACGTACTATATATATATATATATATATATATATATATATATATATATATATATATATATATATATATATATATAAATTTGAAGATGATATGAATTAGATGCACATTTCGGTTGTGTACATAATAGTCTATTTCGACCTTATTTTGGTCCGATGATGCCTCTGACCGAGATTGCAGCCCACACCGTGCAATTAGGAGAGTGCAGAGGCTTGGTGGCTACTTCATTGGGTCTGGAGGACCCCCAGAAGACATTTGTCTTGGAGTTCGCTTTTCTGTCAAGATGGAAGTGGGCTTCATCTGAGGTCCAAAGGATGTTAAGGAAACTTGGTGTCTCCTCGATCTTATCGAGCATCTTGACTGCCATAGCGCTCCTCAGCTTCTTGTCTGAGGCTGTAAGGGTCTGCAGCGTCTGTATTATGTATGGATAAGCCCTGATATCGTTCACCAGCACTCTCCTGCAAGTCTCACGGAAGATACCGAGGGACTGACTTCGCTTACGCGCAGAGCGTTTTGGACTCTCCTGAAGAGACTCACTCACACTTTCAACCAGCTCAGCTGTCCGCTTCTTGGGACGTCCCGAGTGGCTTGGACGGTTCTCACTTGCAGCGTTGAAGTTCTCCACGGTCCCATACTTTTCGAAGTGGTCCACCCAGTTCTGAATTCTGCTTTTGAGTGGAGCCTTTTCACATCCGAACTGATGCATGAAACTGTCCTGGATTTTCTTAAACGAGCCTGTCTTGTAGTAAAATTTAACAAAGTGTATTCTTTGTCCCAGCTCCCACTGAGGTATTGGTGTACTCACCGTCGTAGATTCTGTCATGTCCTGTAAAATAATTGCAATCGGTGAATAAATAAAGGAGATATCCCATAAAGTGTACACGGGGCCCGTTTTTTTAGTCACCTTGTATATATACATATATATATACATATATCTATATATACATATATATATATATATATATATATTATAATATATATATATATTATAATATAATATATATTTTTCGCTCTTCTGGCTAGATGTGATGGGAGTCCGTCTTATTTTGCTCAATTCGGATTTAGCGGGTTTTCTAATTAAACAACGAATTTGGATTTGATTAGAGTTGCACATGTTGGGATCTCGGAACTTTGATTGGACTTTTTGGATTATTTTGATTGATTTATTTTTCATTAACATTGAATATAGACACATTTCGCGACTGGATAACTTTGCCGGCCCCTTCAATTTCACGTATTTGGACTGCTGTTTGTATCTTGGAGTAATGTCCTTCCTGATTATGCTTCTCAACTTGTATGACCTGGATGGACTGTATGGATTCAACAAAAGTATGTTTTTGGATTGATATGTTTGATGTTATGTATTTTTATATATTTGTGTATATAATTTTATATATTTTCAAAGCGTAATTTTATTGCCTGTAGTAGTATAACTGCGGTAATGGTCCTCTGAAGAGAAGAATTATCTTTGAAAACTCATGAGCTAAGGACTTAAGGATGCTTTGCATGAACTTTGAATTCTAATAAAATTTGATTGAAACCTTATTTTATTACTTCATTTTATATTATAATATTAATGCTCTATCCAGTATATTGAGCTTCAGTTTTTTATCCGGATGTTTCACTAATTATAAGATATTAGTTGACGCTTATATCTTTTGTTGGATTGCTTCATATATATATATATATATATATATAAATGAAAGAAGAAAATTAAAAAAATGTAACAATGACAAATCTATTTAATCCTCAGGTGTATTCAATATAAGCATATTTATTTTTCCTTTCTTTAAGCCAGTCTTTTCAAAGAAGACTATCTTATCAGAGGAATTACATTAATATATAAGTTGGCAGAGAATAGCCAAAAGTCATAATTTGACAAATTTGAGAAAGTTATAAAAAGTAGATGTGCGTGTTTCAGAAGGTTGTACAAATGCAAATAGTGTGTTAATGGTGTTACCTGAACCTGAAAAACAGCTTCCCTTTAAGCCTCCAATATTTAAGTAACTGTAAAATCTTTAAAGCTTGTGAACCTTGAAATACAAACAATGTCTTAATAGTTACTTCTTAAACGCGTACATTCCCTAATCTCTAATCACTTAAGTCCTAATACCACTTTGACACCTTCTGAATTACATATGATTTGTCTTAATGATAGTGCTTATACATGTAACCCACACGATTCTTACTTTTCACACTGTAATATCTATAACTCTGAATTAAATTTCTTCTCAATATGAATAATTCTCCCTCGAGCTTTTCACTTAAAGCTATTAATGCTACGGAACAAGTTTTATATCATTCCAATAACAATTCTCCACCGATATCCTGCCCTGCCTGGCAAAATCTTGTAAGCAACACATGTTAAAATCCTTTTTTACTCAGTAACAATGGACTGTGTCACAACAAACCCCACGGCACTTCAAACCAAGCGACAGGCTGAGTATCCCTCGTACAATCATTTCCTCCCACATCTCCCTATCCTATCTCCTACTGTAACCGACCTCGAATTTTACCTAACTACCTCATTCAATCTCTAGAGGCCATCAGATAAGCATTTAAATACCAGCGAACCTGCTTACCTCTTGGATTCTACTTGTAATCTCTACAATATTTTCGACTCACATCCTTCATAATTTCTTTACTGAGGTACATGGAAGGTTAAAGATGGCCGCAAATCTCCAACCTACACCATAACCAACCTTTTCCCTACGACAGAACCATATATTCTGTTGGATTAATTTCTCCTTGATGTACAGTAGTTGCCAATATTGATGCAGTCTCTACAAACTTTTAACGGTGAATTTTTTGTCTACCCATTCTTAACTTTTACTTCACTGGACATTTTGTCACTGGACATTTTTTTAACTGGACATCATTTGCATTTTGAAAACCTTCTCGCACCTACTTTTTATAACTTCGTCAGATTTATTAAATTATGATTTTCGGTCTTTCCCGCCAACTTATCTATCTATGTAATCCCTCTGATAAGATAGCATTCTTAGAAAGAACTGGCTTAAGGAAAAAATAATAAACACGCTTTTATTGAATACATCTTGCACTCAACAACTGAAGATTAAATAGATTTGTCATTCTTACATTTTTATTTCTCTTTTTTTCATGTATCTATCTATCTATCTATTTATCTATATATCTAACATGAAAATATTTCCACTGTTTTGAAAAGTTTATAACAGTTACATAGCAAACTAATGCATATTTATAAACATTTAGTTTTAAAAATTCTAATATTAGACTTTAAATAAGTCTTCATGTGGAAAAGTACAGACACATTTTGTTCCTTTTTTTTTCTTACGTGACATGTTGCCACATGGTTGTATTCCTTCGGTGTTACTGAAATTGCTGGTCCCATAGTAGTAGACTATTCGTTGGTACGCATGTGTGAATAAGTAGCAAACATAGTTTCATGTGTTATTATAATTTGTGTATTTCGAGTGCTTCTCCGCTCTTTATTACAAATGATTAAAAAAAAATGTATTTGAAAACGTTGAAAGAAACTGGAATTTTCAACTCTTTGCAACATACATTCTTTGTCTTAACGTGAAAGTCAGCTCACTCGAAATCACTTTACTGATTAGCACACTCACACACACACACACATATATATATATTCTATAAGAGTCTTTAAAATTCCGTCAAAAATAATCGGCTTTAAATGAGATTTAACATTGGTTGGTCTAAGGCCAGGTTTCTGTCTACTCCAGTCTTATAACTTTTGAAGGCTTCAATAACAAGCGGCTGGTGTAGTCGAAGAATCTTATTACTTATTTCAAGATATTTCTGGGACAATGCCATAGCTACTTTCATAATGTCGAGCATTGACCATGCTAATAAAAGTTCGAGGATAGCCGTAAATCTTCTACGCTGCGAGACTTGTCCACGTATCCGATAATTATTGCAATTACTTATCCAAGGTTTCGTTTTATCCTTGAGGCCTAAATGCATTGACACAGTCTTTTGAGCATACATACATAGGCACTCATATATATATATATATATATATATATATATATATATATATATATATATTTAATATTTATTAATAAATATTAAATTAATAATACTTACAGAC
>OY744521.1:193744658-193747158 GCA_963556195.1 Sepiola atlantica | reverse complement strand
CCTACACATACGCTCACACACACATCGAAATATTTTTTCTGTATAATATGTACGATAAAAAACAAGTATTTCTTTTTCTTCTAAAAACTAAAAATTAAGTGCAAATAGGCTAAAAATAATGTCAAACCCCAATTCACCCTAAACAATTAACGTGACTAAAATAGGAATAAGATCATTCTTGTTTATTATTCTACGATGAAGCTTTTTTTTAAATCTAACATTAGGTTGTACGTACTCTTACACTTATCTATCAACATGCCTACCCGCATACATACAGTAAGAGATCCGAACGCAAAAAAACGTACAATCAACATCTACAAAAACTCCACAAACAACCACTACAGAAATGATTGTATTTCAACAGATTACAAGCCTCTAAATAGTTGTGTTAAGTAATATGATATCAAAATCGTTTCCTATAAAAAGAAAACTTACCATCGAAGTTCAGTTATAATATGTTTGCATCTTTCTATTTCTTAAGGTTTCAATATAAGTGAATCGGAACTATTACGCTCAACATCCAAACCTCCGACATACATATATATGCACACATAGATACATACACACAATATATATGTACATATCCGAATAAACAAACATACACATGCACACACCATATATATACACATATATACACACATTATTTATTTATCTATGTATTTATTTATTTTATTTCTTCATTTATCTATTGATAACTTTATCTATTGATAATTTTATTTCTTCATTTATCTATTGATAACTATCTAACTGTAGAAACATTAGCGAATGCCATTTAGAGGGAAATTGTTTAACCTCAGATATAATGTATAAGTGTAACGTTATAGAGGAAAACAGAATTAAAACATACATTGGTTCGACGGGCTGTAGTTTTAAGGACAGATATCGAAACCATATACACTCTTTTAAAGAACCTAATACAAATTCAAAAAAGATTCCTACGACTTTAGCTAAGCATGTAAGAGAACTAAATAGCAAGAACATACAATACAACCTAAAATGGTCTATACTAGGTAGAGCAGGGAAATATAGACCTAACAAATCTAAGAGATGCAACCTTTGTATTCTGGAATCCTACAATATAGTTATGTCTAAAGATAATTCATTAAATAAAAGACAGGAGGTGATTCAGAACTGCCTACATAGAACCCATACATCCTATCCCGTTACAGACCCATATAAAATACCTATGCTGGTAACCCTTTTCATCAACAAGAGATTTTTAAAAAAAGCTTCATCATAGAAAAATAAAATACCCACATTAAAAAGGCAAAAGAGATTTAATATTTGGTACTTCCACCTTTCTTTTCAATAACTGCTGCGCATATACGACTGCAGGATTTCACTAAATCTTAACATTAGGCCACAGTTATCTTGGCCCATTCATCTTTCAGTTTCACTCACAAGTCATCAATGTTTTCTGGATTCTTTGCCATAACATTATGTCATAGAGTCTTCCATAAGTTTCCTATACGGTTCATGTTAGGGCTCTGAGCAGGCCAGCTCATTACCTCTACTTTTTGATCAGCCATATAATTCATGACCAGCTGTGCCTTATGACAGAAACAGGCTTTTCGATACCAGAATTGTGCAACACTGGCAAAACATACTGTTCTCAAACATTCTAGTATACAGTGGCCTTTACTCTAATATTTAAGCGTGCTTTGCCATGATATCATGCCGAAAACCATCACGCTACCTCCACCAAATTTAACAGTTTTTTTGATGCAGCTAGGATCCAGACTTTCGCCTTTTCTTCTTCTTACAAATTGTTTTCCATCACTGCCAAATACATTAAATTTCGATTCATCACTGAAATAAACTTTTTTCCAATTTTGTTTTTTTTTTTACTAATTAGCAGCTTTTTTTTCGAGGAGATCTCGCAAAAAGACCTATTTCGTGCAACCTTCTGGACACAGTTTGTCGTGAAACATTCGTGACATCTTCCATTTGTTTAGAACTTTTGCCAGCTGTAAAGTAACGGTCTTTTAACACTAGGCTTTGTATAACTCTGTCGTCTTTTGCCGTTGTTTTCCTTGGTCTACCAGGTTTCTTTGTGTTACTTAACCTTCCAGTTTTTTTACAGAATTTTGAGAACTCGGCTTACAACACTTTTTGAACGTTTCACACGTTTTCCGATTTCTTCTACTGTCAACTTTTCCTTTCTTAATATGACAATTTTTGATTTGTCGCTTAAATCAATTTTATTTCTTTTTGACATGATTGATACTGCGTGACTTGCAGCAGTGATGGTAATTAAAGTTTAGAATATTTATTTTCATCCTTTCATACAAAAATAACCTACTGTTTTAAACTTTAAACAATTATTTTTTCATTAATGTTCCTTAATGTTGGGCACTTGAAATATGTAAAATGGTGGATAACTTTAATAATATTATTTTAATTTATCTGGAAATCTCTGTAAAAGTCCAACTAT
Organism: Sepiola atlantica; assembly: GCA_963556195.1. Classification (NCBI taxonomy): domain Eukaryota; kingdom Metazoa; phylum Mollusca; class Cephalopoda; order Sepiida; family Sepiolidae; genus Sepiola; species Sepiola atlantica. Next base: position 193,744,724 of record OY744521.1, on the reverse strand, counting down.
ATAATTTATATATGTATTCAAATTTTCGCAAATATTAGAATATAATTTATTTGGTATTAGAAAATT
>OY744521.1:193719658-193742158 GCA_963556195.1 Sepiola atlantica | reverse complement strand
ATATACCGTTTTACACACGTGTGATGACACCAGGTACGGCGAGCACCACACAAAACGCTAACTTCTTTCTGACCGCTAGTGTGGATTTAGATAAGCACGATCTTCTGCAGACATCCTAACACTAATCTCTCGACAAGGCAGGCGAAGCTAGGGCAGTAGTGCTTGATATATTCAAGGCCTTTGACAAGGTATGTACTAAAAGGCTTCTTCTGAAAATACGCTCATACGGTATTACTGGGCAAATACTTTATATAATTAGATCCTTCCTAACCAAAAGAAAGATCTAGGTTGTCCTCGATTGCCGTTCATTTAAGCAACATGACATAAATGCTGGTGTACCCTAAGGATCTATCCTTGGACCTTTATTGTTTCTGATCTTCATAAACGATCTCCCTGATGACATAGAGTCTGAGATTGGTTTATTCGCTAACGACACCACGCTTTACTTTTGTCATGTTGGCAAAACAGACGCGATCATATCCGAGGCAATGGCTTTATCCTTAGAAAATGACCTCCAGGCTGTAATGGATTGGGGTCATAAATGGTTGGTAACTTTTAATGCCGCAAAGACAAAGCTCCTTTCCTTCAATACTGCAAGAAACCTCTCCAACCACCGATTGTCATGGCAAATAACACCCTACCTTAGAGTTCAACATTCTAACTCCTCGGCCTAACCTTCACAGGTAACATAAATTGGAACAAACACATTGAAGACATTGCTAAGGCTGCAGCAAAGAAAGTGGGCTCCCTCTACCGTACTAGTAAACTTCTCACACCTGGCTTTATCCTGTATCTCTACAAAGCATCCATCTGCCCATGCATGGAGTATTATTGCCACATCTGGGCTGGTGCATAATCTACTAGTCTCTCCCTCTTTGACAAGGTCCAAAAAAGAGTCACCAACCTAATGGGTCCCTCACTGTCAACCAAGTCCCTGTCCCATCGCCGCAATGTGGCATCCTTGTGCTCGTTTTACAAATACTTCAATGGATTATGCTCTGATGAATTGGCAACTCTGGTGCCCCCTCGACGTAAATTCACTAGACCAACTCGACAATCAGCCTAGTCCCATCTATTTACTGTGGAGGTCCCCAGATGCCGGAGAGCCTTCTACTCAAATAGCTTCTTTCCTTGTGCTGCTGGCCTCTGGAACTTTCTCCCTGCCCAAGTTTCCCTGACGGTACTGACATGCAGAAATTTAAAACTAATGTAAACAGACATCTCGCTGCGCAGCTCCCAGCTTAGGTTGCACCCTCAAACCTTCTCCCTTTTTCCTCAGTAGCCTCTTACGTCTACAGTGGCGGCCTGCCTTGTTTGGGGTGAACGCTGCAGGTGAACGAAAATCCATCATGATAATCGTATGATGCGTTGATTTAATCAAAATTAACGAACATGCAATAGAATATTTAAACAACAGAGTGTACAACTATATAAAAAATTAATACTGAAAGTTAAGCAAAGCTAAACAATCAAACTGGCAGTCAATTACACCTAAAGCTGACTATCAGTCGGTCACTAAAGTTAAGCATCACTTTATGCTTTTTTAATAAATAATTTGCTTGATCTGTAATTGACTGCCAGTTTGATTGTTGACTTGCTTATGCTTCAGTTTGAATTTTATATATAGTTGTAATGTATGTAGTTAAATATTTTATTGCGTGTGTCGTACCTACGTTGTTATATATTAAAACGCAACGGTTCCTGACCCCAAAATGCACACAACATTGGTGTTTTATTGTTTTTTTTTCCTCTTTGAAAAACTCAATCATGTTCTGCAAAATCCAAAACAAAAATAACACTTTCTCTCTCATCTCTTCCCTCCCCTTTACTTAACCAAACCCCATGAGCAAATACTGGAACATATAAAAAACTTGAAACATAAAATTTCTTCACCATACTACAAATAATGTTTCAGCATTAACTGACCCATAAAAGGTTGATATGCCGTAAAAAAATGCAGCATTCTGCTATTACCATGAAGCAGTGTTATTAACTGCAACGGCCAAGTAACTAACTCAGTATATAAATAATTGGATGCAAGATTAAATTTGACTTACACATCTAACAGGGTGAGAACTGCAGCTTTCGTCTAAATGGTAGGATATACTCATTGCACATGAAACAATTTGTCCACGGAGAAGTCCGTAAATAATATTTTAGGTGTACGATCATCTTCTTTTAACGTCAGGTTGTCAGGATGACCGGAAGATTCAGAGTATGACATATTCACCCAATCTCACGCTTAAAAAAGGAGGGAACTTAATTTCCAACTCTGATATGAAGTTACTCCCCGTCGAATTCAATAAAACTTGATATTTTTTCATATTCCTCTTTGAGTAAACATCTCAATATTTCATTTTACTACATGTTTTTATTTTTCAATGATTCACTTTTCTTTTAAATGCGAGGATTTTATCACTTCAAATTGTCTTTGCCGCTTCTTTCCCGTCAATTCACTTCTGAGGGTTGCGATTCTTGGTTTGCTTAATTTTCCCGGGCAAAACCGGGACACGCGTCTCGCTATATATTATTTATGAAATAATTATCCATAAACGCGCGTTTCGCCGCTTTCAGCGCGACAGAATATTTGCAAGATTCGAAACCGCGATCACAGTTACTGCAATCCGGTTCCCTTTCCATTGGGCTATTGGACCACGCCAGCATTATCGGGCATTTCATCGCTCACAAATGTGTACACATTAAATGTTTGTTATTAGTTTTGACGATAGAGACAAGTTATTAATTATCTACGGTGAAGCATTTACCTAAATGCAATAAGGGGGCTACCCCCTTTCATTGTGAGTCGTCCACTATATATATGGGAACGTTCTATATTTATAAAATAATTAACGACGGTTTTTCAACGTGATAAATTTTGGCGAAATTCGAAACCGCGACCACAATTAACAATCAACTCTACGCCTTTTCTGTTACCTGATATCTGCGATAATCGGCTTGTTTTGTCCGGTCAGAGTTTTTTTTATTTGGACTTGTATACAGTGTTTGATGCCTTCTCAGACGGAGCTTAATAATACTTAAAAAGATTATGTTTTTAATATAGCGTTACCATGGTTTCACGCGCTCCTGGATCGTCAGACGGCGTAGTTTTTCTTTTTCTTTCAATTCCCTTTTTTACATTTTCTTTCGTTTTTATAGTTTTCTTTATTTTGTCATTATTTCACCTCATAAACCATCCCATAATATACCAGCAGCACCAACATGAAAGGAAAAAACCTCGTGAAAGAACGAGAACAGAAATAATCATCACATCATACAGCTTAAATTAAACATACCTAACACATCTATATACAGATTATTGATAAAAATACGATTTTTAAATGAAAGCTTTTTCATTGTTTTCTTTTTTTTTTTTTTCCTTTACCTTATCTTTTCCTTTCCTTTTCTTTTCTTTTTATTTTTGTCGTACTTTTTCGTTTTCTTCATTTTGGTTTACTTGTTTTTTTCTGCCCGTTTGTTTAGTCGGATGACGTCAAAGAAACCCACCCAAACGTTATTCATAAAAGAAAATGGAACGGCGGGTCATGGGCCACAGACGAATCCATTCATTTTTTTTTACGCAAATACAAATAAAATCATTGATTCAGGAATCGGTTTCCACACGCTTTAAACATTGCGGGGCACGATGTTTTTTTACGCATTTTCCTATACTTTCTTATTGACTGTTAATCAACGTTGGTCCTAGTCAGTACTAGATGGGTGACTATATGGGGGTACCAAGCGCTGTATGTCGACATCTAGCTATGGACAAATAGCGTCGCCAACCTGCTGTGCCTAGCAGAGTACTATGGCACAACCACCTGAATGACAGTCCCAATAAGGTGGACGGAACAGAGCGAGGGGTTCCTACTCCAGGAGTGATCAAACACCTTGATGGTGGTGGTGGTGGTTATAACATGCATTCCCTATTTACTTGCCTCCCCACGAGGGAAAAGTTAGAAACAAGGTCAGGTTTTTTTATGTGTGAGATATCCAGCGTTCTCAGAAAGAAGTACACTGTATGGGAGAAAATAAAAATTGCTCCAATCAAGAAAGATTATTTTCTTTTCAAGCCGAGGACAGCACAGATAGAACACTTTGAGGCGAAGGAAAAGAAATGAAATCTATATAGGTTAGTGGTATTTATTTCAGTTCAGTAAGTTTTTTTTTATATATCGAGGGGCCCTTAATTGGGGGTAAGATTTATTTAATTATGAGTTGCATTTAAACTCCTGGACTCTGCTAAGGATTGACGTTGACCTTTCAGTTGGTATCTGAACTTTTCGACAGCTTGGTTCGCCAGGGATTGTATCTAGGTATTCTTTTTAGTTTGTCTATAAAACGCCTATTTCTTTCTGGAACTTCTTTGTTTGAAGTATTTCCGGATGATGGTATATTGTAAGTTTTCCAGGCAATCGCGTGAGTGTATCCAACTGCCATTTAAGGTATCCTGGATTGAAATATTCTTTTCTAAGTGGAAGTAGTTCATTTTCAGCCTTTTCAATGAATATGATTTCAATAGAATTGCTTTGTTGCTTTTTTGCTTTTTTTGTCATTGCTATTGATTTATCACGTTCCAAGGCCAAAAGTCCCTCGAGAACAATATTAATAGAATTTAATGACTGTCAGCTTAAAAATGAATAACACAATGTGAGTTCAAAAAATTGATCAATAGAACTTTGCTTACTTATGAGACGTTTTATGTGTTCTTGAGAATTGTCTGATTTATTACCTACTTCCTTTATTCCAGCTCGTATGACACGTTTATCTAGTTGTCTTCATCAACTCGCTGTTCAGGTACCTCGTTATGTTGCATCTTACTATTCCAGTTCCTTCTTTCCTAAAGCTACAGGCTGTTGAAAATCTCTTCTTGATAATTGTTTTCCTCCTGCGTATAACCTTGGGGGTATCACGGCTAAGGTCAATAGAAATCTCCTGTCGCCACGTTAATCAACTTTCGTTCTTTTTACCTGCTTAAATCAAGTGGCTTCATCCTTTGTCTGGAGCGACTTCAATAAAAAAAATTAAAAAATATTTATTGACATTAAATTTAAAGACGACTATGTTGTAATCTGCGGGGAAGCAGTTTACACATAGCTGTCTTAAAATCCATGTCAACAAATACTTGTCATAAACCGTCTCCCGGGTAATTGTGTAATCTAGTAATCTTACATGTTGCTATAAGATTACGAGATATACCGAGACACGTTGGGTCCAAACGACTACAACTATTTGTTCCACTTCATTTTCATTCGAACATACATTATCTATGATAAATTTATTAAGGAAATATTCTTGCATGACTAAAATAGTAAGTCTCTTTACTTCTATAATATACTTATGAATAATTTAGAAGTAAAAAAAGCTATTATTTTGCTATCTAATTTACATATTTGTTTATGGTGTGTATGAACATATTATATTAATTATCTGGAACGAGCAAGTTTATCTTTCTAGCTCATGGAGACATTAAGAACTTTTAGAGACTGGTTAAATCAAAATAGAGTGATATGAAAGCATAGATAGTAGAGAGAAAAATAGGTGACCTGTTTAGTAAATTATAAATTACAGCTAATAAATACAATTAAAAAGGATTGTTGAAACATAACTCAATCCCAGGACTAAATTGTATTTTAACGTGTATTTCGTGTTATTAAAATATAAAAGATTACTTAATAAGGTTCAGGCCTAGCATAAAGGTGGCACCACTAATAAAATAATTCTAATTGATTATGGCACGTGTCAAAATTTAAGCCGAAACGAATTATAAGTTTACAAAGTACAGTTATTTAAAGGACGATACTATGCAAATGTTCAAAACAATAGAAAAGTCTGAATGTCGTATGCTGATAAGGCCTTGCTTTCTTATGGTAGAAAATACAGTACAAGCAAAGCAATGGCTTCATAAGTGTTATTCGGACTCTGCTCGATCGGAGATAACAGTTAAGAGGTTACGTGCTGACTGTAAATGTGGTTGTAAGAGCACAAATGATGTTGAACACTCAGGTCGCCGAAATTCGGCAATTGTCTCGGACAACATTAAAAAGAAGTCCACAAACTCGTTTCGAGCGATCGTAAATTGAAGTTGCGTAAGATTACAAAGAAGTTGAAGATATCAAAAAGCAGTGTATTTAACATTTTGCATGGGAATTTGTCAATGAGAAAGCTGTGTTAAAAGTGCGTGCCGAGTTTGCTCACTATGGATCAAAAACACGAACACATCGGCGATTCATAGCGTTGTTTGCAACTGTTTCAACGCAAGAAACATGTTTGTGTTCATCAATATGATACACTGAATGAAACATGGATCTCACACTTCACTCTGGAGTGAATTTGGAACTCATTCGTATACATAGCAGCAGGTGAAAGCCGTCCAAAGCGACCAAAAGACGCCAACCTTAGACGGCATAATTTGGAATGCATAATGTATTTTGTTCGATCGACTATTTTGACAAAGGAAAGTACCGTCAATAATGAATATTATATATCATTATGTGTACGTTTGAAGGCAGGAATCGCCAATTATGGGTCACAAATTAAGAAAAGAAGTGCCTTTTTATTAAGACAATGTAACGAGTCACAAGTCGATCGCAACGATGGCGAAACTACATGAATTGCATTTTGAATTGCTTCCACATGTACCCTGTTCTCCAGACCTATCCCGTCACCGACTACTGGTTGTTTGCAGACCTCAAAAGAATGTTCCAAAGAGAGTTGACCCTGAGGCATATTTTGAGGCAAAAGATTAATCGGTGTACATAAAATGGCGTCAAATTGTTAATGTAGCTTTGAAATCAGTGTATCACCCTAGAAGGATACTATGTAGATAAATAATCGACTTTGGCCTAAAAGTTGTGGTTTGATTAGTAAGGTCCGCAAATCATTGAGTGGTGTGTTATAGGACTTAGATTTCGTATAATAATAGATGTTTCATTTCCACTTGATCGTCACATGTCACCATTTCTGCTCCGGGATTGGAATTATTATTGATGTTACAGGCGATTAAATAGTACACATATATAATAACAATATTTAAACATGTGTATATGCGTTTTCATGGGATTAAATTTCGGTTTTTGGTCAGATACAGCCGCTTTGGTAAATAACCAAATAAGTTTTCAAGAACTCATCTTACTCTGTATATATTGTAACGCGATCACCCGGGATGATCGTGGGATCAGGATAGTTAATAAGCATTACAATCTAGATGTTAATGAGACGTGGATTAGGAAGGAGTGTTGGTAGAAATCGCGTTCGGAATGCGACTGTTGTTATTTTAAAAATGTAAAGATTTTGAGGAAAATTAAAATATAAACATTTATTGTTTGAGTTATGTTGGCTTGAGTGCTATGTGTTGCGAAGCAATTTTTAGAATTACGGACACTGACCGAAAGAGAATTGAGAAAAGCAAGAGAGCTAGCTATGCCTTTTGCTTCCTCCGACGAGACTGGAGAGCTGACTGTAAATGTAAAGCTGAGTGTGCCAGTTTTTTTATAAAAAGCTATGAATCTTGGTTGACTGGCTCTAGTTTATCTAATTTTTTTTTTAAATTTCCTCTTGCAACAAACTAGCTGTCCAGAACCAGCGTTGCCCGGGAGTCTTTTAAGTTAACTGTTTGTTTCGCTCATTGCCAAATTTTGCCTTTTCTCTCAATTACCCTTTTCTGTAGGAAAATATATACATTTTCGGAAAGATAATTCAATGAAATAATCTGTAAATAAAAATGTCGATTTAGCAATGAAATGAATCGGACATCGTAAGAAGTGTAAATTTTCAAATCACATGAATATATTCTACTTTTTTAAGTAAATGATCGCCACGATGACTTTTCTGAAACAAAGTAAAGACAACAAGTAATAAACCGCATTTATGTTTCGTTAATACGCGGTGTCTCAGTATGTTGTGTCAATAAAATAGCATCACTTTTTAGTGTGTTGAATGTTTATTTTAAAAAGCAAAACCTCAATTATCGATAAATATCACTGTTTTAGTGAGAAGTTAGTTGTAATTGTTTCTATTCTAATAAAACATATTGAAAGAAAAATGTTGATTGCTCGTATTTCTATTTACAGTAAAAGCACTTGAATTGATCTGTGGCGTAGGCACATGTCATAACCTGACTATAACTAGTACCATAACTGGTTTTTAAATAAATCCGTTGTTAATAAAACTACACAACAGTGCAAGTAATTAATAATCAAACACGGATCGTATTTATGACATTTAATGAACGCCGTTTCTTTTTGGGGTGGGGGGATCTGCAACTTTGTTTGGACGTTATTATAACAACCGCTTTTCCCCAAAAAAATCACAATTGTATGGTGATGTTGGAAATTGCAAAAGACTGAAGAGATTCCTCGCTGGAATACTTCTGCTTCCTTTATCAAAATTCCCCTCTACTCATGTGCATTAAGCAGAGGGCTTCGCAACATGCTTCGGAACAAAATTCGCTTAAGGGTCGACATTTTTGTGTCATCAAATTTGTTGTTTAGCAGGTTATACTGAAGTACTTGCTGAAAGAATCTACGTGGTGTTTGTTTGAATGCAATTATACATTTTGTTTCGAATAGTTAAATGATGTAATCTCAAAATTCAAACTGCACTCCTTAGAATGTATTTGGCCGAATCCAGCTCATCCTCACTAAGACCTTCGGGAAGGACATTAATCTCTAGTGCGAAGCATTCACGCTGTCTTTTAAGAGCCACCTCATCAGCAGTTTGATCCCAACACTCAAACCCACTAACATTACACAGACACAATTATTCGTTGCACTTCAAATAGGTCAAGAAAGCAGTTGTGCGAAAAAGAACAAGTGAAAAGGCTAGGACGTTTTGAATATAAGTAGATCTTAGTGTCACTGCTGGTTCATTATTATTAAACTGTGTTAGTCCTAAGAAGAGATGGAAACACGTACAATATTTAACTACTAGCAGCGATACCCGTGGCGGCCACGATCTAATTTTCGCAAATACTTGCATTATAGAAAAAACAAAAAAAACAAACGCTTATAATTTTGAGAAAAAAACAGGTAAAAATAATTATGCATCGATTGAGGTTCGGCCCAAATACTGTCTCTACACATGTTGAGGTAAGCAATTGACCAAAGGGCCAAGTACGATATTCGAACGGTATTAATTTAATACATAGATAAGATTGTCTCTGTCCCCGTCTCTCTCTCTCCTCTCTCTCTTTCTCTCTCTCCCTCTCGTCCTCAAAGACTACGAAGAAAAGAAGCGAATAGAAGTGGAGGGGACATTAAGACTTCCTTTTGTGTATTTTCAGCTACAGATCTGCCGGTGATATTGGCGTAATTGTTAAAAAAAAATGCGTCCATTTAGAAAATCTTCCTTTTTTAAGAAATTTAATCGAAATACATTTTTGTTATTATTGACTAATGTTCTGATGCTGAATCAGAATCTTTATTCTGTATGAGAAAATATATTAACTATACACATTATAGAAACAAACTAGCTTTACTTTATATATTAGTTTGTAACAAAAAAGTGATTTTCAAAAACTAATGCGTGAAGTAATGATAAATGTGTTTTTATTTTGGAGAAAACAGTAAGTGACTATTTGTAATGTTGTTCACAGAACTGAATATTACCTGTTATTTGATTTCTAAATAGAATGTTGAGTTATTTTTCATTTGATTAATCAATAAACGTTATTTTTCACTCAACACAAAATTAACTGGTAGTCGTTCACCGAACTGAATATTAACCTTTTTTTCTCACTAAAATTAGCTAATGCTACCAGATCAGGCTGTCTTAAAATGCTGGCTTCTTTACCAAAAATGAAACAAACATTGATGTTATTGTTTTTCCTTTCCTTTTGCTAAACTCAATCATGTTCTGAAAAGCCAAAAACAAAAACAACATTTTTTTCCCTTACAAAACAACCAAACCAAGCACTATGAATGAATATTTAACGATATAAAGAACTTGACGCCTAAAATATTTTACCAAAATAACCTGATTGAGCCTTAAATAACCCCAAAAGGGTAATTGTGCGGAAAAAAATAACCAAACAAAACACCATGAATAAATATTTGAAGATATAAAGAACTTGCAGCATAAAAAATTACAAAAAATACCGGATTTGGCATTAAATAACCCGAAAAAGGGTTCGTATGTCGTAAAACAAACAACCACTAAAATTTACATTCACCGTTATTTTTTCATTAAACTGAATATTATGCGTTATTTGTTCTTTGAACTTAATTTTAACCGTTATTTATTTGATTAAACTGAATATTAAGCGTTACTTATTTATTTATTAAACTGAACATTAAGTGTTTTTTTTTTTTTTACCTGAACTCTAATCCATATTTATCTGATCAAACTGAATATTACGCGGTTTTTCCTTTGAACTGAATACTAACCATTATTTATTCGATCGGACTGAATATTACGCAGTTTTTCCTTTGAACTGAATACTAACCATTATTTATTCGATCGGACTGAATATTACGCGGTTTTTCCTTTGAACTGAATACTAACCATTATTTATTCGATCGGACTGAATATTACGCAGTTTTTCCTTTGAACTGAATACTAACCATTATTTATTCGATCGGACTGAATATTACGCAGTTTTTCCTTTGAACTGAATACTAACCATTATTTATTCGATCGGACTGAATATTACGCGGTTTTTCCTTTGAACTGAATACTAACCATTATTTATTTGATCGGACTAAATATTGAGCGTTTTTACTTCATTGAACTGTATATTAATCATTATTCATTTTATTGGTCTTAATAGTGAAGGTTATGTTTTTTAGAACTAAATATTATATTTTATTTATTTGATTACATTTAATATTGAACGTTATTTTTCTTTTGAACTGCATATTAACAGTTATTTATTTAATTAAACTGAATATTTTTCTTCGAACTGGATATATACCGTTATTTATTTGATGGACCTGAATATTGAGCATTATTTTTCATTGAACGGAATATTAATCTTCATTTATTTGATTGAACTGAATTTTGAGCGCTATTTTTCATTGATTTGTTCAATGAACATTTGAAAAATTCAATTTAATATAATTTCCATTGTTCTAACACTGATCATTGCAATGCAGTATTAGCGGCGGAAAACTACAAGTTATTCTTGTTGCATGAGCTTGGTATCACGCATGACACATGCCGTTACACGTGCCAACATCACGCATGAATCAGTCTAGCCGCTTCATTGCTCTACTGAGGTCTCCAGTACAATAGGTTTGAAAAAGCAAGCAAATCCGAGAGACGAATAATTATTGATCCGTAAAGCCCCAGGATCCCGGGTAGCGAATCAACAATCTGCAGCTGCAGATATGACTCCTGCTTGAAAATGACAACGCCGATGCATGAATACGGCAACCAACAACTTTTCAAGTCAATCTGGTTCACCCATTACTATAAATTTCTGATTTTGGTGTATGAAATAATGTAAAGTTAATCCAGAATATTTTGTAGAAGAGCCCCGCCACTAATGGAAAAAATAGTTTTACAAAATATTCCCGCCAGCCAGGGGCAGTGCGCACTCACGCTTTTCGCCTACTTTGTAAGTCCCTATTTACTTCAGCAGGGTAGAGTTAGAGACAACATCGGTTTTTAAAGTGGGGAAACTATAGCTCCCTCAAAAGAACCACTCTAGATTGTGACAAAATTTAAAATTATCTCAGTCTAGAAGGATTTTTCCGTAACTGACTGAGGGCATAATATATAAAGTGCAGTATCAGAACAGATGCGACAATTTATCTTAGATCCGGTCTACATCAAGTTAAGCTTACAGTTACGGTGCAGGTCTCTATTATAAGGTGGATAAAACCCTCATTTCTCGCTGGATAAATTTCAGAACAAACACCACTATGGAACGCATCGTGGAATGGTTGAAAGTTATGTCTAAGTTTGTGTGGAAGCACCAATATAAGGAAATGATATATTTTTACAAATACCTAATAAAATAAATGGGTTTTATCTTCTTGAGTAAGTAATAAAATGTGTTTGGTACAACTGGCACTATAAATTTAAATAAAATTAATAAAAAGGATTCGAAAATAATTCGACATGAATAGCTATCAATAGAAATACTTGCATTATTCTAAATAGTCGTCGTTCGATTGTACACAAAACCAAATTAATACAGTCAGTTCTTCAAATTTATATTCATACCTAGATATACGTTAAAACGAAATTGTATTCTAAACTATGTAGGCTTCAAATAATTTACTTTCATTTTCAATCCTCTCATAATATTTTCCATCAGTCAACTGACACCTTATCCATATAATAAAACCTTGTCCTCGAGTGGCTTTTAGCCTTTATAAGTAGTGAGTCATAAGTAAAATAAATAGTTGAAAAGTAGTTTCTAATTTCTTTATGTCTAAACCTGAAGACATTTTTTTCTTTCGCTTTTTTTTTTAAATGGACCTAATAGTATTCAATAACACCTCACGTACTTTATCGGCAAACGAACGTCTGGTAGTATAACCTCCCAGACGTTTGTTTGCAGATGTTTTATACATTAGAGTATTGATTTACTCCTCTCCAGGAGTTAGGCACAAGGCCAGTTTTTATCTTACTCCCACCTAGTAAGATGTGACCCAAGGTCGGGTCGGGAAAGTGGGGTTTAAAAATTGCCTGAGCAGCCCCGTCGGCATTCCCCGGTAGGGGCGCCTCAGGCAGTAAGCAATAAACTTACATCCCCCCCCAAAGAGGGGAGGCGAAGCCTGGGAGGGTGGACCTCATAGAACTGCACAGGACAGACCCATAGACCGGCGTGAATCAAGCCCCGAAGGCCAAGACAATACCAGTCTATGGGGGTGTAGTATCACTCGGAACAGATACTACACTTTGAAGGCAAAAGGCCAAGAACAATTTAAAATGTTTTATACATTAGAGTAGACTGGATTAAATATCCGACAGATTATAAATATTATTAAAATAAATATTCTTGAAAAAAAATGGGCACCCGGAGAATTCCAGCAGTATGTAGTAAGTTACGAGTATTGAAGGAGAACCCCGATGTAGTTTACGATTTGAAAGCCACTTACAATCCGTCTGCTTTTCTTTTAGAAAGTTTTTCCAATTTTTACTTTTGAAAGCTTTCATTTTTTTAATCCTAAACATAAACTAACATTGACCCTAACCTAATCCTTCGCGTGCTTAGTATTGTTTTCCGTTTTCCAATTGTAAACTGTTTGGTCATTTCCGGGACTGACACACGATGGTCCATCAATACTCCTAACTGAATCCGTAATAACTCAAATCTTATGAGTACCTATTCCATACAAGTACAAAATATCAATTATAAAATCTTCATGTTTCGGTCAACCCATAATGTCCTTTGACCTAACCGTATGTTACATGCGAAAATAAATACCATTGGACAATTGGGATGTTCTTCGACTTAATAACATTATATGCATATAAATTACAAGGCAAAATGGGGTCGCAGAACTCGTTCGATTCTTTCCGGCTCTGGTCGATATTACGAACACATTTTAAATGCCAACACCACGGAGCGATTCAGTAGATGTACTAGTAGGAGAAAGAAGGGGAAGATTGACGGAAAACTTCGGTGTCTTTCATGTAAAGGTTGTTGCATCCAAGTCCTTTGACACAATAGAATTGAGAACTGTTAGATTACGTTTCACTCAAGATGTATCACTTGGCCGTGAAAGATCTAACCAGCAAAATCTACAGTGATTTCGATTAAACTGTAGATGAATAAACAGAAACACAGGTCAGCTGGAAAATAGAAATATATATATATATATATATATATATATATATATATATATATATATATATATATAGTAAGCAATGAAAAAATATATGGCAATCAAGCTACACAGAGGCTACCGTGTTTCATGCCCGGGGGGAATCGTCAGTACGATTCCGCCCGGGGATGAAACATGGTAGCCTCTGTGTAGCTTGATTGCCATATATTTTTTCATTGCTTACTATATATATATATATATATATATATATATATAGCTTGTAGCTTGATTGCCATATATTTTTTCATTGCTTACTACCTAGCTCTACTTACGTATCGAGATCTGTTGAAGTATATACTGAAAACTGACACATAAAAAAAATTATATCTCCTTATAATATTTTATGTGAATACATGAAGTACTAATATATATATATATATATATATATATATATATATATATAATATGTGTGTGTGTAAATATATTCATGTATACACATATATTATAAATATGCATATATATGTATATGTGTATATACATATATGTGTATATATACATAGATATGTGTATATATACATATCTATATATTATATATAGGTAAATGTATGCATGTATACACATATATTATTAATATTTATATATACATATATAATAATGGTAATAATCCAGGTGAAAAATATCCACAGGGTGGTAATCCAGAGAATTTTAACCGGGTTTATAAAAAGTGCTCAATATTAAAATAGAGCTTAATATATGATAATTTTATTTACACAGACATGTACAAAATCTGCGACACTGGCATGTCGATGTTATCGATCAACAGTTACTATAAACTGAGATCTCATCAGGCAGAGTTAGAATCCGATCTTAATATTTATATATACATATATAATAATGGTAATAATCCAGGTGAAAAATATCCACAGGGTGGTAATCCAGAGAATTTTAACCGGGTTCACTTGGAAAAATACATTTATAAACTCGACGGTTTTTTGACACCTGATTCGTGCATGTCTACCACCCCCCTCCTTCCCTCTCAATCTGAATCAACAGACGCCCTCTCTCTCTCCTTCTGTTTCCTCTATGTGTCTCTCCCCTCATCATTATTTGTTCCTCTTTCGACCTTATATTTTTATTTATTTATTTATTTATTTGCCCTGTCTGTTTCAGATTCTAGATTTTAGATTTTTGTTTTTTGTTTTTGTTTTTTGTTTTTTGTTTCTTAGATTTTTAGATTTTTTGATTTTTTAATTTTTAATTTTTAATTTTAATTTTTTAACGGCTTTAATTTTTGAAATGTTACATTTCTTTCCTTCTTCTTCTCTTTCTCTATCCCTCCACTTCATTCTCTCCAAATATGATCTGAGGTTAAGATCGGATTCTAACTCTGCCTGATGAGATCTCAGTTTATAGTAACTGTTGATCGATAACATCGACATGCCAGTGTCGCAGATTTTGTACATGTCTGTGTGAATAAAATTATCATATATACATATATATATATATATATATATATATGTGTGTATATATATGTATATATACATATATATATCATATATATAAAAGTATGTACATGTATATACATATCTTATAGATATATATACACACACACACACACACATATATATATATATATATATATATATATATATATTATATCTGGTAAATATCATTATCTACTCTTGCAGAATCTTGGAAGGTCAAGAAGAAAGTATTTTCTTGGGAATTAAAAACGTGATATAAGCAAACAAGTTGCGACATCGTACAAAATCTAGTATCTAATGATGACAAATGTCGAATGAGGGTTTGTGCAGGTGGTGTAATAGTTACCAAACATTGCATAGCACGCAACCATGCCGTGTTCAAATCTTATTGACGCCGACGTGTTATTTCCATCAATACCCTGCCGTGATATATGCATCAATATCTTACTCTCGCTTGAGCTATAGGCATATTACACTATTTCTGATAGCGTATTCTTAACGATTGCAGCGACTTACTGAGTCCATTTCCGACCAGTGCTCTGCATATGCGTCATAAATGCTTCGCTAAAGAAGAAGAAAGGCATTATTCGGATTTTGTCAACGTAATGGTTACAAAAGCGGACGTTGAACGTAACATGGCTTAATAACCAATCCTCAATACGATTATCACAAAGCGCATACACTTTGTGTGTAACCTTTCACTGGTCGACTCCGGGTTGTGTGTGTTGCTTACTAAGCTCCTTTTCCGGACACGTGTGGTGACTATATTTCTCGTCTTTCAAATCAAGAAATAAAGCTATGTGATACATTGCTTAATTCCATTTCTCATAAACAAATACTATACAGAAAAGGAAACGTACACGTACACACACACACACACATATATATATGTATATATATATATATATATATGTGTGTATACGTTTCCTTTTCTGTATAGTATGTGTTTATGAGAAATGGAATTAAGCAATGTATCACATAGCTTTATTTCTTGATTTGAAAGACGATATATATATATATATATATACATATATATATATATATATATATATATATATATATATATGATATTTATAAATAAATATTAATTAATTTTAATACCTACAGACATCGATGTTTCATGCTAACGCAATCTTCAGTGCTGGAAGCTAATTCTCAACGGTCGACGGGCGCGAACCCTGATCACAAATCGCCACTGATTCGTAGTCAAGAGTCTTAACCCGTCGGCCATAGACAATTAGGTAATAATTATGGAGGAATTTAACTTTGAAAATAGCGAATCGGCGGCTAGATTTACATTCATTCGGATCGTGCATGCAGTTATTAGTACTGCTTGTTATTAAAGTCACTCAAGTGTGCCCGGCCTTTGGTGAAGTGGGCCAATATATATATATATATATATATATATATATATATATATATATATATATATATATATATATATATATATGGTATGTAACTTTATAGTTATACATACATTTTATGTTACACATTTGTAGATATGTTTGTCCCAGATGAAGATTAACTAAACCTCTTAAAACCCTTGTTTAAAGTGCGCATCGATATAAAACATATTATATCAATGACGTAATTTATATTTCATATACGGTCGTGTATTATGTATTAAACTGCCAAATATCTATTGTTAAAAATTAAAAAATTGGTGATATCTGAATTTTGACGGAATATTTCCATCATATTTTACGCCAACAGCTGTGTTCTAAATTTCATAATGATTGGTTAATTATTTTAGAGGTAAAACCTGTACATATATATATATATATATATATATATAACATATACCCAAAGTATTTACTTTATATCTAAAGTAAGTTGAGATGAGATGAACAAAACTAGAACATTATTTATATCAGTTTAAAGAATTAAAACACAATGAATATTTGGTGTACGATCCTTTCTAAGAAAATTTCTTAAATTTTGTATGCATTATACTTTAGATGATGCCAAAAGCTCCTCTCACCAGTGCCCCTTTGAAACACAACATATAGAAGTAAAAACACCCATAAAATTTAAGTACTATTTAAAAAAGTATATATATATATATATATATATATATATCCATTTAATATGAGAAACAAAACTTCTTATCATGCAATTTCACATTAATCTATTTGTAAGATTAATAATGATAGTTGTAATGAAAATGTATAAAATACAGCCTATTAATATATGTAAATACAGAATGAATAAAGTCGAAAAACAAACTTATCTACATATACATACTATATACATATACATAATATATATATATATATATATATATATATATATATATATATATATATCCACATGCTACCCGAAACCGACAGAATGGATGTGTTATTTGTTAAAATGTTCCTAAATTCGTTCTTTGGGATGCCATGCATTTTAAGGTGTTGCAGTGTTCGCCTCCCCATAATGGAAGCATTGTTTATACGCATTAATAAACCTAACATCAACCAATCCAGTTATAGGGGATGAAGGTGTATTGAAGTGCTGTTGAAATAATTTAAAAGAGCGCCATCTTCATAGATTCACCAATTTATTTCATTTTGCAACCGCCTGGCGACGACCAATGTCGGTCGAAAACGTTCGCACAAATACGGAGATTTATTACACTCCCTGGATTATAACATCAAATCCGTTGTACGAAGACTAGAAAAAACGGATTAAAAGCTCAATAAGCAGAAGCTGACACACCTGTTTAATCAAACACACACATATATATATATATATATATATATATATATATATAAGTATAAATTTTTATTTATACAAACATTATTGGTTACATATGTGCATACATGTTTCGATTGCACTTTCCCAAGAAAGTCAACCTCATCAGACCGAGAATCTTTCAGGAATGGATGGATTTGAAGAATTTTCTATCTTAAATAACTCTTTTTTGTGATCTAGCATCTTCTATTTCTAGCATCTTCTAACTCTTATGAATTGGTATGGATTACTAATTTTCCTATCTTGACCTTTTTTGCCAGTGGTTGTCCACTCCTTCATTTTTTATTATTTATTACCCCCTATGGCGTCTCCATTGCCTCTTCTTGTCCTTATTTAATTACTCTCGCTTGCCCGCTTAACAGATTCACTCAAGCATAAATATCTCATCTATACATCAAGAATCTTACATATATAAACAAACTCAGACACACCTAAATAAACACACATATAAGGAAACGGACATTGATATACATACATATCTAAACATGGACACTTACACCGATTCACTATCAATCAAACATATATTTAGAATACATACGCGCCCATAAATATATTTTAGATGTATATTCAATAAAAAATAAAGAAATAAGAATATTCTAGATATATATTCAATACACACATCCATACGCTTATACAGAGCCAACACACACACAAATATATATACATATATATATATATATATATATATATATATATATATATATATACATATACACATACATATACATACTGATACAAGTATACACACGCATGCATACATATACATGCACATACATACAGACACACACATACACATACACATATATATATACATATACAACGATATATACATACATACATACATACATATACATACATACATATATATATATATATGTGTGTGTGTGTGTGTATGCATTTTTTTTCAAATAAACGTAGATTGCATCTAAGGCGTTCAGATAGAAAAACGAGTGAGCACGACTCAGGATGGTAATAATCAAATGTTCCGAGTATTTTTAGAACTTACGTCGAATGAAAAGTTCAGTTTCTAACCTTGCTGGGCATGTGTTGTTGACTTCTGTTGTCCAACCTCAACGTCGTCCTAATTACGTAGTCGGTATTGCAACCACATTATTATTATGGTAGTGGTCGGTAAAACGTCCTTTCGAGAGGATGCCAAAAGAGGCTTTGTATAGGGCACAACACGCATGTTCGAAACAAAATAGCAATTTCCAACTGTAGACTGAATTTGCTTGGCGAATTTCTCACTGTACCCAACAAAGGCGAACGAATGTATATTGGACATCTAGCCACTGTATTCGGTTTTATTTGCGAAAATAAATATTTGATGACTGACCTTATCACACCCAGAGGGTAGCTATTATTGAACAAAGTAGTATTCATGTTGTCCTAGCAAACGAAAGTTAAAGTTAATTACTTTAGTTGTTCATATTGAATATATATATATATATATATATATATATATATATATATATATATATATATATATATATATATATATATATATATATATATAGTGTGCGTGTGGAGAGATTGCGGAGAGGAGGGGTTTAGAGGGAGTATATGTGTGACGATACAATTTTCGTCAACACAACTCGATTCTCAAGATTCGGAAAATTAAATTATATTTTTTTCTGATTGTGTATAAGGCAACTTGTCACAGTCTGTTTATTAAACTATTTGTCAGCCCCCAGTAAGTCCCGGGACAAAAAGACATTCAATTTAGATTTGGAACCAATGATCTTTCTCATGATACAATGTTTACAAAATTGTTTTCACACACCATCTGTTACATATTGGAAGAGTTTGAATGGCATGTTTAATGGTCAAGTGTCTTCTAACTGTGGAATTTCTCTCGCTTAGCTTCTAAGATTTCTAGGTGGAATGACGCTTATCTGTTTTCAATAATGGAGGCCAACGCGCACAGTATGTCTATCCGTCTATCTACGTGTCTGCCTTTTTCATTCTCTCTCGCGTATAAAACTTGCTTCTCCGATGTTCTTTTTCTGTGACTGTTTTAAACTTTTTCTGTACACAACCGGTGTTTGAGTGATTGTATTACACAGACAATATACAACATGGTTTCGACCACGACACAGGTGTTTAAAGGTTTTATACACCAATCGGTAAACTAAAATATAATATATCCACTCTCCTCCACTGTCAAACACCTTGGTCATATCGATGTTTGATCCCTTCTATGCTAATGAGTTATTTTCACAAACACGTTGTGAAGGTAAAAATCCGTAGCTTTCGCTCAGCCGTCGGGACATGCGTGTTATGACAGAAACGCTGACGGTGTATTCTTAACAGTTCCTATTTACTCGCCTCACTACGAAGGGAAAGTTGGAGGAAACTTAACGTGGATACATGTTCTGTCTAGCTCGGAATACATCCTTCTTGCTTGTGGCAATTTTTATTTTTGTCCTATCCAGAGTGTTTTTTGAGGAGGAGTAAATGCAACTCCTCCCAAAAAAGACACTCTGGATAGGACAAAAATAAAAATTGCCACAAGCAAGAAGGATGTATTCCGAGCTAGACAGAACATGTATTACACTTTGATCCTAGCGGAAGCGTGTAGAGGACTGATGATGATCTTATGATGTCCCAATAAATCAATATAATGTCTAGTACCGATGAATTTTATAAAAAGGGAAGATTGTTCAAATATGATTAGATGCACCCCCAATTGTGATACCCGAGGCCATCGTGCTCCGAATACGACTAAATACGACTGCCCGAAAGCCAAGAGCGATGAGCCGGGTAACATCGACATTATAACACTACAACTGATTGTCGATCATACCTTGTTAATGTCGTCAGCGGCGACTGACAGTAGGTAAGTCGCCTGAAGTCAAGTGCAACCTGCAGGCTCATTTTTAATTCGCTACTACACGGAAATGTAGGGGAGGGAACAATCCCTTTTCCTGTGTTACTACACTTACGCTTGCTCCTAATTTAATAACCCTAATTTATTCATTCATTCATTTTGTATGAATCAGATGATTCTGTTTTTTTTTTAAAGACATCGGGTACTAACAGGTGGGACCACATGAAGGTTAGCAACATCTTAAGTGATAGTGTATATTTACAGTATGTATAAATATATATACATTTATTTACAGTAAAAATTCATATATATACATATATATATATATATATATATATATATATGTATATGTAAAATATATATATATGTATATGTAATATATATATATGTATATGTAATATATATATATATATATATATGTATATGTAATATATATATATATGTATATGTAATATATATATATGTATATGTAATATATATATATATATATATATATATATATATATATATATATATATAATGTGTTTGTGTATTCTAATAAACACTATACATTAGTTTGATCTTCTATCGATGCCTGCAGTTTACGAAACCGCTGCAAACTATGGCGGATGGATCTCTTTGATGATTTTCTTAAAGTAATATATATATATAAATATATATATATATATATATATATATATATATATATATATATATATATATATATATACCTATTTCAGTCAACATTATAAATTGACGCGGAGTGTTTTTGCTTGATAATAATTTTTTCTTTTTTCAATTTTCCGAATGGTCCATTTAGTGTGTCGGTCAAATTGCTGTATGTAAGTTCTGTTGGTTTCCTGTTCCATTTTCTTACCTTTTTCGCGAGTCCTTTCGATTTGAAAAAGGAGAGAAAATAGGACAAGTAACCCACGGAACTTACATACAGCAATTTGACCGAAAAACACTCTATATTATGTAATACTGTTTACTATAATGTAAATATGCTGCCTAAATACATAAACAATCTCTCTCTCTCTCTCTCTCTCTCTCTCTATATATATATATATATATATATATATATATATATATATATATATATAATTATTTATAAATAATATTTTCAAATTAACCCATACACAAACGTGTTTCATGCCAAACATGCAATCATCAGTATGGGAAGAGACAATCCCTGCCGGTCAAAAGATTCGAACCCCAATACAAAAGTCATATTTGACTCAGTAGTGGGAGCGCGTACCGAGGTGTCCATAGAAATGGAAAGTTAAATTAATGTCGCATAGGCAAATTCAGCGGGCATATAAGCAAGCCGTCAATAGAACTCAATAGATGGGTCCCATAGTATTGCATTACGCTATAAATATCATTTGACTTTTACTATTAGATCACATTTTAAGTTATTAGTTATTATTTTTTCACCCAGGCATTTTTTAAAATCATTTCACTTTCTGTGTAATATCTGATGTGTCAAAACGTAACACACAGAACTCATTAGATTAGTACGCATATCACTGGGTTAGTGGTGGTTCGGTTTTCCTCCGTTTAAACAGCACATATTTTTTATGTAAACATTATATTTACCATTTTAAATTGCGAATAAACTAGAGATACATATTTTCTTACTCAAATAAAAATGTCTGTTTTCGTGATCTGTTCGATTCGCTTAGATGTATTGTTGGCAAAAAAGAAATCGATTTTTATTAATCGATATCAAACGGAACCGTTGAGAGGTGTAAAA
>OY744521.1:193684658-193712158 GCA_963556195.1 Sepiola atlantica | reverse complement strand
AATGAACGCCGTTCTCTTTCTCTCTATTTGGGCAACTTGGGGAAAGTCTTTTCGTCACTAAGTCTTATATGACCAGTCTGGGTCTCTCTTTTTCCGACAGGTTGGGGATACATGTTAGACAGCTTGTCTGACTGCTGTTTCCGACTGACATGACAGGAGCCCGAACTCTTGGGTAGTGGTAAAAACAGCTGTTCCATCATTAGTTGCATAATACCGTGGGTAGTTGTGTGTGCCATGTCACGCATGGAAAGGGACCCTGCAATTATCTCCGGTGGGCTTTCCCGAGGCCATAACCCCTATGGACCAGGTCGGGACTAATGGACTGGTTTCGTGAGCTTATTGGCACCAAACAAGTACCCACCTTGGCCAACCCACTCTATAATCAAAATAAACATGTCATTACAAAAAAATAAAAGCAAACTAAACCAGACACCCAACAAAAAACATCTTCGCCTCCGCCATTGACGCTCGCATTCACAAATATCCGGGGACTTAGAACCAACATCAACGACGTAGAAACCTTTCTCGTGATAAACCCCCCGGATATCCTAGCTCTAAGTGAAACTAACTTTCAATCTTAATCTCCGCTCACCACTTTGATATGACTGACTACCTCCTCTTCCGTGACGACTCTGACAAACATATGCACGGGCTAAGAGTTTATGTTCGAGACTACCTCCTCCTGACTAGAGAACATAGGTTAGAATCAGATGACTAAGACTGCATGTGCTTTAGATTTATTTTACATCACAGTGTCAGTTACTTATATTTCTTATACCTATCCCCGTCAACCCAGGACTGTACTTAGACAAACTCTGTCGCCGAAAGAGCACTCTTAATTGACTTGAATGCCCATATACATGTATTTGGGGATTTTAATACCCAGCACCGCGACTGGTTGAGATTCTCCAGCCTTACTGACGCAGCTGGCAACTCTACGTATAATTTCTCCGAGGCTTGTGTGACGAAAGCTCATAGCCCACTCGGGAATGCTGATCACATTGTGCTAATGATACATATCACCCTAAAAAGTCGTCCAAAAGCTGATGAACTGTTGCTCAAGACAACGAGATACTACGAGCAGGCTGATTTTCAGTCAATCAGAGATCACATCAGTGACGCCCTATGGAGGGAAACCTTCTCACTCCCTGCCGACCAGTGTGCAAACGAATTAACTGAATGGGTTAATACAGGCATTGAAGCTTATATCCCTATGCGAAAATTCTTTAGCAAGCCCAACTTTCCTCAATGGTTCACCTCGGAATGTGCAGGTACTCATGATTTCTGGAAAATCTACAATAGTGTAGTGAATAATGGTCAATAAACGATTGCCCCACTATCAAACCACAATGATGTCGTTTGCACGGCTACTGATAAGGCTGAAGTACTTGCATAGCGTTTCGTTTCTAACTCCACTTTGGACTCAGATGACCATCCCCTACCCAAATTCCTTTTGCGGACCGAAGCCACACTTGATAACCTGGTCATCATCCCATCCCAGGTCAGAAACATCATAAAAAGACCTTGACACCTCCAAAGCTTGTGGGCCTGATCTTATACATGTAATAGTAATAAAGAAATGATCTGCTGAACTGGTGCCTTCCCTCTCCAAACTCTACAATAAATGCCTAGCTTAATCTTGCTTCACCGATAGCTGGAAAATTGCCTCTGTGGTACCAGTCTACAAGAATTCTGGGATAGAACAGATCCTCAGAACTACCGCCCAATCAGTCTACTGCCGATCTTTGCTAAAATCCTTGAACCCTTAATCAATCTAGCGATAGTACGGCACTTAGTTAATGCTAAACTTCTATCTGACCGCCAGTATGGATTTAGACAAGCACGATCTACTGCAGACATCCTAACGGTCAACTCCCAACGCATGTATCATACAGTCGACAAGGCAGAAGAAGCTAGGGCAGTAGCGCTTGATATATCCAACGCCTTTGACAAGGTATGGCATAAAGGGCTTCTATTGAAAATACGTTCATACGGTATTACTGGGCAATTACTTAATATAATTCGATCCTTTCCTAAACAAAAGAAAAATCTAGGTTTTCCTCGATGGCCGTTCACCTAAGAAACATGACATAAATGCTGGTGTACCCCAGGGATCTATCATTGTCCTTTGTTGTTAGTGATCTCTATAAACGATCTCCCTGATGACATAGTCTGAGATTGGTTTGTTTGCTGACGACACCACGCTTTACTCTCGTCATGTTGGCAAAACAGACGCGATCATATCCGACGTAATGGCTGAATCCTTAGAAAATGACCTCCAGGCTGTAGTGGATCGGGGTCATATATGGTTGGTAACTTTTAATGCCGCTGTGACACAATGGCTGCCGCAAAGGTCGGGGCCCGGTCAGGAATAGGAAATGACTCATGAACGCACAGAAAAGAAAAGACAGGATAGGAAGTGACTAATCGACAGAGACAAAATAAATTTTGGAGTGGTCAATTTCCATTGTTCAGGACAGGTCACCAAGAAAAGAATACTGGATACTTTTAGGAGTGACAGTGTTTTACGACACCTGACTACAGTAAGGTAGGTTAGTTTTACGACAGTTGACGACAGAAAAGTTTATGGCAAAAGTTGACGAGTTTAGGTTTGAGAGAGAAGACGAGCAGTTAGGATCTAACCTCCTTAGAGTTAGGATCGAGACTCCCGAGAGAGCAGATCGGACCGGGAAAACGATGAGATGAGCTGACGACTTTAGCAACGACGATGGAGGTCTCGACAGTACGCGACAGTCACACACACTCATAGTTAAAACTAAATTATACACAACGTATATGTGTTTGTGTTCTTTATCGTGAGTGGTGTTTCTTTTATAATTAACTTGGTGACCAGTGCTGTGCCCTCGACGATTCCACAGTAAATAGACGACTCGGCTGGACGATGATGACAAAGAAGAAGGCCACGGAAATACAACGTTGGGGTCGACGGTCGTCGAGTGGGGCAACGTGGTTCTACACCGCAAAGACAAAGCTCCTTTCCTTCAATAACTGCAATAAACCTCTCCAACCACCGATTGTCATTGCAAATAACACCCTATCTTAGAGTTCATCATTCAAACTCCTCGGCCTAACCTTCACAGGTAACATGAATTTAAACAAATACATTGAATACATTGTCAAGGCTGCCGCAAAGAAGATTGGCTAGTAAACTCCTCACACCTGACATTATCCTGTATCTATAAAAAGCCACCATCCGCCCATGCATGAAGTATTGTTGCCACAACTGGGCTGGTTCATCATCTACTAGTCTCTCCCTCCTTGACAAGGTCCAAAAAAGAGTCGCCAACCTAATAGGTCCCTCACTGTCAACCAAGCTCCAGTCCCTGTCCCATCGCCGCAATGTAACATCCTTGTCGTTGTTTTACAAATACTTCAATGGATTATGCTCCGATGAATTGGCTACTCTGGTTTCCCCTGACCAACTCGACAATCAACTAAATCCCATTCATTCACTGTTGAGGTCCCCAGATGCTGGAGAGCCTTCTACTCAAATAGCTTCTTTCCTCGTGCTACTGGCCTCTGGAACTCTCTCACTGCCCCCTGTTTCCCCGACAGTACTGACATGCAATAATTTTAAACAGACATCTCGCTGCGCAGATCCCAATTTAGGTTGACCCCCCCAACCTTCTCCACTATATTTTTTTACAGTAGCCCCTTACGTCTACAATGGCGGCCTGCCTTGTTTGAGGTGAAGTATGTTATATATATATATATATATATATATATATATATATATATATATACATACATATATATATTATTCACACACAATAATGTGTGAATACTATGCTTACGGTTAATATTTACCCAATTAATTACGTTTTCATCCAAACTTAATGCGTATTCTCCACTAGCCTTTTTATAACATAAAGAGGCATCACAAGGAATCTAAAAAATATACATATCTCGAAAGGAGTTAAAGGGTTTAGCAGCTTAAATTGACAAAAATGCCAATTGAGTTACGCTCATCATGCCCTTTAATTCAGCATAACTTTTTAAATTTTAATATAATTTAAGGATAGAAAAATAGAAATATAGAACTTGATATGCTAATTCTAAATATGTTACTATTAAAAAGATTGGAGATAACCAAACAGAGCTGTGTAACTTTTAGTAGAAAAATTTTAAAAAGTGATAATTGACTTTTGAAGCTAAATGTTTCAGGAATAACGCCACATAAGGCCAAACTGAAAAGTGAAGTCAGTTGATTCTAAATATGTTAGTATTAAAAAGATTGGTGACAACCAAACAGAGCTGTGTAACTTTTAGTAGAAAAATTTTAAAAAGTGATAATTGACTTTTGAAGCTAAATGTTTCAGGAATAACGCCACATAAGGCCAAACTGAAAAGTGAAGTCAGTTGATTCTAAATATGCTAGTATTAAAAAGATTGGTGACAACCAAACAGAGCTGTGTAACTTTTAGTAGAAAAATTTTAAAAAGTGATAATTGACTTTTGAAGCTAAATGTTTCAGGAATAACGCCACATAAGGCCAAACTGAAAAGTAAAGCCAGTTGATTCTAAATATGTTAGTATTAAAAAGATTTGTGTCATAGAAATAGAGCTGTATGACTTTTAGTAGAAAGAATTTAAAAAGTAATAATTTACTTTTGAAGCTAAATTTTTCTAGGAAAAAAGGCCTAAAAAGGCTAAACTGAAAACTAAAGCCACACTTTTAGATGAAAGAAAGCAACAAAAAAATGCCAAATTGAAAATTCTCTTTATTAATGAAGAAAAAAAAGAAAGATTGGGTATATTGAAAATATGAAGTCTTGGGTATGTTGAAGATGTAAACCCCCAAATATTTGTACCTATTTATTATTAGTTTCGTATTGTCTTCTTAGCGGTGAAAGCTAAGATGTTCCCTATGAAATGTAAATTGTGGGCTTTTTATAGATGCTTTTTGTTGAAAATTAAAAATATAATTATATAATTATTCTGCGAAATAGATAATAGTTTGTAAAGTATACATATTCCTTTTTATATCGTACGTGAAGACTTTAAAGAATATTAGAAAATGTTATATTTAAGTAATTGTTTATAAATTTGTAGATGAATACTCCCCCCTAAACAAAAATGAGAGTATTCTTTTTTCAGGCAATTACGTGTTGGTAAAAAAAACGATTATTTCAGAATTTAGAGTTTTGTATATAAATTTAACGTAAAATGATCACCCATTTCTGGCCAGTCGCTATCGGGATAGTGTTTTAAGAAAATATAACCATATTATTTCCACAGGGATATCAATTGTGTTGTTTTTCTTGGGGGGGGGGTAAAAGAATCCATTAGTCCTACCACAAACCCTAAGTCCATATGGAAACAGCCCCCCCCAATCACTTAACTCTATCAATAACTTTAAGTCCATGTGGCTACCCAAAAAATGCAACTAGAACGGTTGCATAGTTTCTTGGCCTTTTGGCTAGGAGCAAAATATAGTATTTATTTTTGTATTATTTTGTATTTTTATGAAAATAAATTTTGTAAAGTATGGTATCTCTTCTGATACTGCACTTCATCTTTTCTGTCCTTGGTTAGTGAAGGAGAAATCCTTCTAGACTCAGGCAATTTTCATTTTTGTTACAATCAAGTTTCCTTTTTTAGATCTCTGGATTTTCCAGAGACATTATGAATCGACATTTTGTTTACCTCGGTGCAACGGAAAATCCGGCAACGGAAAATCCGGCAAAGGATAATTCGTCAATTTTGTCAAAGTATAACAATTCAGTAATTATGAAATAATTACCGATTGTAAGTAGATTTTAGAACCTTTATTGCGGAGGGATATAGTTGTAAATACGAGGCTACCCCTTTAATCAAAAAAGAACATTTCTTGTATTAAATTGTTCGTGCTCGTGCAGTTAACGGACAGGGTTATTTTTTAGATAAGATTTTTAAGTTAAATTACATTTTTACGATATCTTTTGTTTATTAAATTGTTAGGTGTAAGCACAGAATTGTTAGCAAAGCCCCCCTCCCCATGTTAAGAATAGCTTTCTAAATAATATTATCATTTCAACCCGGTCTGTAAACTACAAAAGTACCATTTTTTCCTTTTATTATATTAATAAAAATGTAGTAAAGTAAAATCCTATTACAAGATGATATCCATCATAAGGCATTTCGGTTTCTCCGTAAACAAGTCAGAGATTTTAATATTTTGTTAATAGTTGAAATAATAAATCCATTATTCGTGTTCGACATTTGACAGGAATTTGGACGTATCTTAGCTGTCGAATAGAATGTCATTTAAAGTTGCTTTAAATCTTTTAGTAAATCTTCAGGTATTAAATGCCCCCTCCCCCAGATAATATAAAGAAAAAATGTTTGAGGGGTATATAGTTGTATAAAGTGGTACCCACTAAACAAAAATTGAAAAATAATTTAGAATAATAATGGTTCCTTAATATTAGAACAGCATGCGCGAATATGTTTTTGTTCATTTTAGGACACCACTTGTTACGCGATGTCGTTAACTATTTAAGTTTTTTTTTTTCGGTCAAAATGTTAATTGACTTGGCAATAACTATTTAAGTTTATTTTTTTTCTTTCAAAATGATAATTGACTTGTCGTTAACTATTTAAGTTTATTTTTATTTCGTTCAAAATGTTAATTGACTTGTCGTTAACTATTTAAGTTTAATTTTTTTCGTTCAAAATGATACTTGACTTGTCGTTAACTATTTAAGTTTATTTTTATTTTGTTCAAAATGTTAATGGACTTGTCGTTAACTATTTAAGTTATCTTTTTCGTTCAAAATGATAATTGGCTTGTCGTTAACTATTTAAGTTTAATTTTTTTTCGTTCAAAATGATAATTGACTTGTCGTTAACTATTTAAGTTTCATTTTTTTTTTCGTTCAAAATGTTAATTGACTTGTCGTTAACTATTTAAGTTTCATTTTTTTTTTCGTTCAAAATGTTAAATGACTTGTCGTTAACTATTTAAGTTTCATTTTTATTTTGTTCAAAATGTTAATTGACTTGTCGTTAACTATTTAAGTTTTCTTTTTCGTTCAAAATGATAATTGGCTTGTCGTTAACTATTTAAGTTTCATTTTTTTTAGTTCAAAATGATAATTGACTTGTCGTTAACTATTTAAGTTTCATTTTTTTTTTCGTTCAAAATGTTAATTGACCTGTCGTTAACTATTTAAGTTTATTTTTTTTTTCGTTCAAAATGTTAATTGACTTGTCGTTAACTATTTAAGTTTTTTTTTTTTTCGTTCAAAATGTTAATTGACTTGTCGTTAACTATTTAAGTTTTCTTTTTCGTTAAAAAAGATAATTGGCTTGTCGTTAACTATTTAAGTTTATTTTTTTTCGGTCAAAATGTTAATTGACTTGTCGTTAACTATTTAAGTTTATTTTTTTTCGTTCAAAATGATAATTGACTTGTCGTTTACTATTTAAGTTTATTTTTTTTCGGTCAAAATGTTAATTGACTTGTCGTTAACTATTTAAGTTTATTTTTATTTTGTTCAAAATGTTAATTGACTTGTCGTTAACTATTTAAGTTTTCTTTTTCGTTCAAAATGATAATTGGCTTGTCGTTAACTATTTAAGTTTATTTTTTTTCGGTCAAAATGTTAATTGACTTGTCGATAACTATTTAAGTTTATTTTTTTTTTCGTTCAAAATGATAATTGACTTGTCGTTAACTATTTAAGTTTATTTTTATTTTGTTCAAAATGTTAATTGACTTGTCGTTAACTATTTAAGTTTATTTTTTTTTCGTTCAAAATGTTAATTGACTTGTCGTTAACTATTTAAGTTTTCTTTTTCTGTTCAAAATGTTAATTGACTTGTCGTTAACTATTTAAGTTTTCTTTTTCGTTCAAAATGTTAATTGACTTGTCGTTAACTATTTAAGTTTTTTTTTTTTCGTTCAAAATGATAATTGGCTTGTCGTTAACTATTTAAGTTTATTTTTTTTCGGTCATAATGTTAATTGATTGTCGTTAACTATTTAAGTTTATTTTTATTTTGTTCAAAATGTTAATTGACTTGTCGTTAACTATTTAAGTTTATTTTTTTTTCGTTCAATATGTTAATTGACTTTTCGTTAACTATTTAAGTTTTCTTTTTCGTTCAAAATGTTAATTGACTTGTCGATAACTATTTAAGTTTATTTTTTTTTCGTTCAAAATGATAATTGGCTTGTCGTTAACTATTTAAGTTTATTTTTTTCGGTCAAAATGTTAATTGACTTGTCGTTAACTATTTAAGTTTATTTTTTTTCGGTCAAAATGTTAATTGACTTGTCGTTAACTATTTAAATTTATTTTTATTTTGTTCAAAATGTTAATTGACTTGTCGTTAACTATTTAAGTTTTCTTTTTCGTTCAAAATGATAATTGGCTTGTCGTTAACTATTTAAGTTTTTTTTTTTTCGTTCAATATGTTAATTGACTTGTCGTTAACTATTTAAGTTTATTTTTTTTCGGTCAAAATGTTAATTGACTTGTCGATAACTATTTAAGTTTATTTTTTTTCGTTCAAAATGATAATTGACTTGTCGTTAACTATTTAAGTTTATTTTTATTTTGTTCAAAATGTTAATTGACTTGTCGTTAACTATTTAAGTTTATTTTTTTTTCGTTCAAAATGTTAATTGACTTGTCGTTAACTATTTAAGTTTTCTTTTTCGTTCAAAATGATAATTGGCTTGTCGTTAACTATTTAAGTTTTTTTTTTCGTTCAATATGTTAATTGACTTGTCGTTAACTATTTAAGTTTATTTTTTTTTCGTTCAAAATGTTAATTGACTTGTCGATAACTATTTAAGTTTATTTTTTTTCGTTCAAAATGATAATTGACTTGTCGTTAACTATTTAAGTTTATTTTTATTTTGTTCAAAATGTTAATTGACTTGTCGTTAACTATTTAAGTTTATTTTTTTTCGTTCAAAATGTTAATTGACTTGTCGTTAACTATTTAAGTTTATTTTTTTCGTTCAAAATGTTAATTGACTTGTCGTTAACTATTTAAGTTTAATTTTTTTTTTGTTCAAAATGATACTTGACTTGTCGATATCAATATCTATAGTATAATGCTTTCTCAGTAGGCCATTAGCTAGTTTTATTATTGTGTTTACTGGCGATAGAACAGCGTTGTGTTTTAGTATTTTTCTACTTCCTAAGCGGTTAAGAATAAGCAGAATATTGCATTCAGTATCACCGTATCGGAAATATCATTATTTTATATATCTCTCTCTCTCTCTCTCTCTCTCTCTCTATATATATATATATATATATATATATATATATATATATATATATATATATATTAATTAATTTACGTACATGAAATAAATACATATACACGTGTTTCTGGCGATCAGTTCTCAACAGCATGGCTGTATATATATATATATATATATATATATATATATATATATATATATAATTAGACTATTATTATACTTATTTATGCAGACATATATATAATCTGCGACATTGGCATGTTGATGTTATCGACTAACAGCTGTTAGAAACTGAGATCTCATCATGCAAGGTAAAGATCTGATCTTTCCCTTTGGTCATATTTTAAGAGAATCAAGTTAAAAAGAAGAAAATAAAACGAAATTCAAAATGTAAGCTTGAAAAGTCACGTTTTCAGATTTCAAACCGTCGAAAATCAAATACAGTATAAACTTATGTTGTGGATGTAGAGATGAAAAGGGGGTCTTATTTCTCCGGCATATTTTAACGGCAGATTTATGTCTGGATATGTTCTAAGATTTACTTTAGCGTGTCAATATTATGCGCGATATGGGAGTGGATGAGGAAGACGCAGTCTGACTTTGAATCTAGGTGAATTGGGGTTAAGTCATTTAGATTTAATCGTGTTAATTTATTTATTTTGATGTTTTATTTCTTTCATTTATATAAATTTTAATAATTCTTTATCTTATTTTTAATTTTATATTTTACTAGCAGGCTCGTGCCCCGGCGTTACCCGGGATAGATATGAATTAAATGTTAAAAATATAAGTATTGGAGTATTAATATTTCAAAAAGTAGTTGAAAACAACCATGTAATTTGTGTGGTTGTAGTAGGATTTATCGATGTTTTGAATCAAACAAAATAGATATCTGTATGTTTTGGCTCACTGCCACACCCTTCTATAATTCATAGTTGCGGTTTATTAAAAAAAACTACCCCCCCCCCAAAGTAAATATGATCCGAGAATATGCGTGAACATTTCCAAGGTCAGTGAAGACAAAAACTTCTAGATTTAATCATTTTTTATCTCAATCCACAGTGCCTATTTTTGTGAGAGATTGAATCTACCAACATTGAAAATCGATATTCGTTTTGCTTGATTTAAATACATGGCGATTTATTTAAGGAATTTGTTGTGGTTATTTTGTTTTCAACTTATGTTTGTGATTTATCGACTGTAACAAATCTGCACTTTTGGCATTAACTATGTTATTGCTATTTCGTTGCCTTTCCATGAGGGCAGAGTTATACAATGGTGATGTTAAATGTGTTGAAAATCCATCACATTGGGATAAATAGCCGCAGTCTAGAAAGTTTTCTCCTTCACTGACCTAGACGAGAAAAGACAAAGTAACGGATACTGCACTTGAAGTTTATGTATATTTAGAAAATTAGCTATTAATATTTTTGGAAATAAGTAATATTATATATATAATATATATATATATATATATATATATATATATATATAATATATAATATATATATATAGGTGGCGATCAGAATAAAATATTTAGACAATTAAATAAGGCAATTACTTGCCATCCTGATGCTTTTAAGTCTCATCAAATTAATCAAAGTAAATTGATAGAGCAAATCCGAAGCTATCTAAATATAAAAAAATAATGTAGAATATGTATAATTATATATATATTACACATATACTAATTATATAAAAAATAGTTACGTTCAATAGACAGTAGAAAGGGATGAAGAAGGAAAGAAATGTTGAAAAAGTTAAAAAAGAAGAAAGAAAAACAATCGACAGTATAATAAACTAGTTATGCCCCAAAATTCATTTCATTCGGACGAAACACTAAGAAACGGAGCCTAATTAGATTTGGGACCCGTTTTGGGGGGGTCACCATGTATAAATATATTTTCTTTTATTTTATTTATATCCATTTCATGATGTTGACTCTAAGAATATCTAAAAGTTAGAGCTTAAACTTAACAAGTCTTAAGAAGAAAGTTATATAAAAAATAATATTTCTTAATTTGCGTTGAAATTCGCTAAATTTAAATTCATTATTTAGACTAATTAAGCTTTACATTTTAGACATTTTCCAGAATCGAAATCATATAATTGATCTTTATCAAAATTTGAATAAAGATTACAAAAAAGAAGAGTTAGTATGATTATATATTGATTTTCATCTTCGTAAAGGGACATACAAGTTTTGTGTGAGCAGAATTAATATTATCCGTCCTTGCACAGGTAATCTTCTAGCTTATATATATATATATATATATATATATATATATATATATATATATATATATATATATATATATATATATATATCCGTGTGTATGTGTGTGTGGTATATTTGAGTTGAACGTATTGTATTCATCAGATCAACTCTTTCTAGCCAGGTCAATGTTGTTACAAAAAATTATTAGCAAGTTTTAATTGTAAAAACGCCAAACTTAATTATAGTTTACTGTAATAAGTTATTGCACCTACGTTGTATTGTAGGTAGGAAAAACGTATGAAAACCTGCTTAAAATCAGTCTAAAACAAGCGTGACGATGAACAATCATTAGATGCTACGTGGATACGAATTATTTTAACGCCTACGTATAGTGACAACTCCACACATGACGTAGGAGTAATCAATGTATAATGGCCTATAATATATATATATATATATATATATATATATATATATATATTTATATATATATATATATATATATATATATTTATATATATATGGGGAGGTGCGTGGTTATGTGTGTATATAACTCTTGCACACCCACCATGTTCCATTTTTAATCAAGAAACAATTGACAAAGCAGAAGCGTATTAGCGTGTCTGCATTTGCTTTAGCTTAAGCAGTTCGTGTTGTCGTGTGTACATAATGAATTTTTATTCAATCTATTTCTAGTCCAAGTCTACCATTATTTGCGCCAGTTTCAGATTTTTCGATACCCTCAATTTAACTGTAGAATATTCATTATAATTAATTTTGATATTCACATGTATTATAAGCATGTTGTGCCTAATGGTATAACTTTGTTACAATATGTTGTAAAATTACTAAATTGTTTGTTCACTTACCGTACTATAGTGCTACCGGAAACAACTTTCAGACCATTAGCAGTTGGGAAAGCGTTGGTTCTGCTACTCTGGCTTTATAAACCATCTTCTCGTTATGCTTATTCATTATTTCAGTGGTTTGTCCATACAATAGTAACCAAGTTGTATGTAGTTATCGTTAAATGTTGTATATCAGATACGAATATACACCTTCCGTAAAAAATGACGGAAACAAATTCGCCAGTGTTCGCACCCTTTTATTTTTCAAGATATATTACTTAAATATTCAAATAAAATAATAGACAAGCCTCACTAATTTATTTTTCATATATATATATATATTTATATTTATTAACAAAACTGCTCCTTGTTTTGAACAACTGAAGATATCGATTTGCTTCCATTTGCAGGTCTTATCAATTTTCATTGACTTACCATATTTTTGCTCTATCCAGTATATTGAGCTTTCCTTATTTCACAATAGGTCCAACTCTCTAAAAGTTTACCTTTTAGTTCTAATTTACATATATATACATATATATATATATATATATATATATATATATATATATATATATATATAGCCTCTATCATCTCTGATCACCCAAATAACACCGTTGGTTTTATTTTATATAATGAAAGATTTATTTTCGAATTTATTTTATGTCGTGGCGTAAGTCTATGGTAGTTGACTGAATTACTATTTGCTGTCTTGCTTCCCTCTACTACTCGAAATTATTTCGTCTAGACTAGTAAAGGGCACGTGTTTTACGCGGTAACTTTTGAGTGACGGGATAGAATAGAATTAGTAGTACTTATTAATATACAAATAAATACATATTGTTCATTATATATATATATATATATATATATATATATATATATATATATATATATATTATAGATGCTGTATAATGTTTGTCTATTAATGTTTGTGAATTAAATTGTATACATTTCATATTACTTTGATGATGGTGAATGAACAATATCATCTTTTTTCTCCATTTGTTGTTTTATATGAATATAGGTGTGGACTTGTTTTTTATCAATGTAAGGCCGGCTTACTGTTTTAGCTTTTATGATGTTGAAAAACTTAAAACAACTTTCCGTTCTTCCACCGTATGCCAAACATAACACAAAATCTCCATAAACATAGTCCTTCGACGAAAAACCTCATTCGTGGAAAACATTACCACCAGATTGCTTCTATGTGAGCTACCACAATCCCGTGCATTAATAGTCCATCGAAAATGGACACTGACTTCGTTTTTTTTTTTCAATCGTTTACAGTGTACAGAAGCCTGTGGCAGCTTCCCTCTTGCTGAGGATCCCTCTCACCCTTTTCCCTCTCTCTTGCTCGCGCACGCTCTCCCTTTCTCTCTCTCTCTCTCTCTCTCTCTCTCTCGCGCGCGCTAGTGTCTGCACTGAATCTTAATAAGACCTGTGAGTGGTGTCATCCAGTACAGACCAATACTAATAACTCTCGTCTTTTCGGCGCTTGTGCAAAAGGGCCATGCGTAGAAGTTCAAACCCTATTCGATATACTTCACGCCACACAACACGATCGCAGGATAGGTCTTATAGCAACAACGTAAATTTGCTTTTGTGACTCAAATATTATACTATATGTGCGGTCTTTTTATGTCCGTCTTTTCATCTGTAGATGCAATTGAAAACAAAGCCGTATACCAAAGCCTAACACACATTTTATTGAGTGAAATTATACGATCAATCCAATTAATCTTGTATTTTTTGTTTATTCTCAATAATATCATGGGAGTTTGCGTTTGCACACAATATGCAGAAAAAAACAAAGACTGCGTTTTATTTTATAGAAATAGAAACAGATAACAACAACCAAAATATTTAACGTTAACAAAAGCAAGGGGCGTTACTCGCAGCTGATTTGAGTGCAGTTTTCTTCCCTTACATAGCATTTACAAAAAAAATGTGATCGCATATTGAATAAAATTTAATGAAATGAACACATTGTAAGAAGGAAAATAAATAAACAAACAAATAAATAAATTAATTAGTTAATTGATTTAAAATTAAATATAAACCTAATGATACCAAAACTACAAAAATACAAATAGAACAATAACATTCTATTAATATTAAAGTCATAAAAATACCTATCCTATAGCTTATCTTAACGTTTTAAGACTAGAGTTGAACAAACATCTGAAGAATGGATTTTTTTCCAGAAATATTATGCCATACGGAGTCCACTATCAAGTAATACTTAAGCCAAGTAATATTTATAAAAGAAAAAAGAAGGAAGGAAGAAATAATTAAAATATATAGAAACACTTATGTGCACGTTTACATTCAGCTCCTCTTGCTGTCGGTTTGGCTTCTTTCCAATACATTCTCGCATTGTAATTGCCTTATATAAATAATCCATAGCTTTATTTATTTGTTATCATTTTATCTTATTCATAGCTTTAAAAATGAAAATTATAGAAAATAGAAAGTACGAATAAAAGATAGTAATACGAGGTTAAGGACGTGCGGCAGAGGTACAAATGTCCTCATTCTTTTCCGACAACGTTGTTATACATACTCCTTGTTTTTATATGAAACCGTATCCATTGAGAGACAATGGATACACTCGGTAAGAGTAGCTGCGCGTGTAATTGTGAAGCAAGGGTTGTGCCAACCACACGTCTCCTGAATCGGTACTGCTTGATTCCTGTGGCAAGGAAGATATCCAGGACGACTGGAAATAATGCCAAGATAAGCGGAGAGCACATACAGCACCTGGTATTCCTAAATGGTCACCCATTTAGTACTGACCAGGCTTAGCGTCGCTGAACTTCAGTGATCTAACGGAGACAGATATGTCAACGTGGTTTACCGATTATGCCACCGTGATTATGAATTAGTGTATGTTATATATAACTAACTAGCTTTGTTGGCCAATAATCGCCTCGCAAAGTTCACTACTTGAAATACTTGAAATATTCATTTAAAATAATACACATTTCATTTATAACTTTGTAGTAAACACCAAACGTAAAATCTTTCTCATTTATCCATATTGATAGATAAACATGAATATTTGGTAATTTCGATGGTAAATATTTATTTTTTAAATGTGACCGTAAAAAAAGGAAAATAAATAAATAAATTTGGCTTTTTTCACATGCAATTTAGAAATTGATCGCACTTTTTTTTTTAAATCAGTAAAAGTAAGGATAAAAACATATGAACACAAATGCTAAATATTTGTCCAGGAAATTAAAAAATATTGCGGAAAGAGAACTATTTGTTTTATTAAAATCAAGACAATCATTGAATTAAAAAACAATAACAAATAATAATTAATTAATAATTTGTCGTTTTCCAAAATCAATATGCAAATTAGTTTACATTTCGGCTGATATCGCATATACATAAGCATTATAAAAAAAAAGGATGTTGCGTCTATTGTGTAAATTGATATTCTGACTTTAGT
Organism: Sepiola atlantica; assembly: GCA_963556195.1. Taxonomy (NCBI): domain Eukaryota; kingdom Metazoa; phylum Mollusca; class Cephalopoda; order Sepiida; family Sepiolidae; genus Sepiola; species Sepiola atlantica. The sequence goes on along the minus strand of OY744521.1, from coordinate 193,696,409 downwards.
GTTAGTGCGTAAAATGGGTCCAACATTTTGCTTTCATTCATTTAGATGGAAGATAACAACAAATAAATTATTAGTAAATAAAATCATAGAAATATTTTTTCTTGGGAAGAAAAATACATGGAATGCCATGAGAAAGCAATGTCTGAGGTTTGGTAAGGTGGAAAAACGAAACATAATAGGGCGTAGGTGTTGACACGAACAAGAACAATAGAAAATGCTTATACGGAGCCATGCTGGATGTGTGCTCTCGATTCTTCACTCCATCGCATTTCAACCGAAATGTTGAAACTCATTGCTTCGTCGGTTCCATCGCTTCAAGCATCGTCATCACAACTGTGTGAACGATTCCTCTGTTTCATTTTCAAATCTTTTAGATGTTATATCGAACTGGCTGGATCCGGTAATTGCTGATTGGCGTAATAATCAATACAGAGTATCGTACGGACGGAGTAATACGAAATAATGACCCTAATTAAATTTCTAACGTATTCGAAATAATTATCAGATAGTTATTTTTTTAACATTTACACAATTTAAATACCACGGCATGAGAAGAATAGGAAGATAGAGAACACAAACAGAACAAAAAGGGGTCTCCGTATCCCCCGCTCTTTCTCTCTCTCTCTCTCTCTCTCTGTCTCTCTCTCTCTCTCTCTCTCTCTCTCTCTCTCTCTCTCTATATATATATATATATATATATATATATATATATATATATATATATATATATATATATATATATATCTATATATATATATATATATATGGGAAATGAAAAAGGAAAAAACCTAGAGATATTTTTTTATATATTCATCAATGTTTCGTCTTTATTGTAAGACTTCCTCAGGATGATAATTTGAAGAAAAATGTCATACAAGTAAATCCAAATTTTGGGTTGACATGATGGAGTGATAAAGGAAAAGTAGTAGCCGTGGCTACTGTGAGTCCTAAAGGAGAGCCCAGGCTGCGAGAGTCACTGCTGCCTTAATGGTACCCACTCAAAGCTTTCAATATTCATTTCATTCTTCGCCACTACTGACCTCTCGCAGCCTATATAAAATAGTAACTCTGTATGTGGTGTGTGTGTGTCCGCCTGATCTTTGTGTCTTATATTCACCCAAACTGCTGGACAGAATTGCTTGAAAATTGGCATGTGGACTACTGAACTCTTAGTGAAGGTCATAGGCTATATAAGAAATATATCACTTCAACGCTGGGGTGCCCCCACTGAAAACTTATATTCAAATGAAATTTTAAGAAGAAATTATAATTAGGGATTGTGCAATACAGCTGCTAGGCATACGAGTTCATAATGTTGGCTATATTTAGTGTTCTTTTCATTCGTTGGAGCATATTTCATTAAAGTACTTGTAAAACCAGCACAGGGATGCAACATTGTTGCGATTCGACAGAGGCTGGCGCATGCTTGATAGTTATGAGCCTATTAGATTAAATACTCTTTTTTCGACCCTGCCTTAGAGGGAGAGACTAGCGTTTGGTGCACCAGCCAATATGTGACAACAATTCCCTATTTATGGGCGAATGGTAGAGTTAATAATAATCTAAAAATAATGACTGATAATGTTTGTTGGATATTGGCAGCTTGCCAATTAATTGGGTCCCACCAAATTTGATTCTTGTTTGATAACGGCGGCGACGAGATGATGGCCTCCAATCCGCCATCTTTAATTCGAAGCTTGTTTTCTTAATCAGGTTGTAAAAGCGAAACTGTCTGAAAATAAATAATAAAACAACACAGATAAATTCACTTAGTTTATTTATTCTTCAGGAAAAAGCAATCTCAGTAAACCGTGGTCGTCTTAAGGAAAAGGTGGGCACCCGCCAGCGGCGTAGGCCCAAGCCGCTTGCGCACATACATCCGACGCGAACAAAATCCAGAATTAAAACAATTAAACAAACCGGAAAACGGAAATCACCTGACTAATGACGTCACATTTATTTTACAGGGTAGGCGGCAGGCAACTCGCCATCCTCCCTCACATTATCCAACATCGTAAAACAAAACTATTGTAATCTTTCTGTAGTATCGCCAATATATTACATTCCATAGTGCTAATCTAATATTAGAAATACTTAAAGCAAATTAGATCATTCGGTAATCATTAGAAGGACTGAAAACTAATCGGCGCTTCATTTTCGAAATCTCACTTCACTGGATTGTTTTCCTGTGGGGATATTCTAAGGATAATATATTCACAAAAATAGTTTATATGAGAGAAATTAGAAGGATCTTATCGATTTTGTAAGGTAAATTCTCCAAAGAAATATGTTATCCGATAATAGCTATCAGTGTAGGAAGAGTAGATGCATTTCATAAGAGAAATTATGCTGATATAAAACACGTCAGGTTGTGACTACACACTAAAATAAGTATTTAACATTATTTAGAGACAACATTTAAACAACTGTTTTACATTATTTAGAGACAACATTTCAAAATAACTATTTTATATTAAGAGACTATTGCGAAAATTACTGTTTCCATACACGCGTAAATAACTGTTTTACATCATTTGGAGACTACACGCGAAAATAACTGTTTACATTATTTAGAGACTATACGCTAAAATAACTATTTCCATTATTTAGAGACTACACGCGAAAGTAACTGTTTTACATTATTTAGAGACTACACGCGAAAATAAACTGTTGTACATTATTTAGAGACAACACGCGAAAGTAACTGTTTTACATTATTTAGAGACTACACGCGAAAATTACTGTTTTACATTATATAGAGACTACACTTGTAAATAACTGGTTTCCATTATTTAGAAAATACGCGCGAAAATAACTAGTTTACTTTATTTAGAGTCTACACGCGAAAAAAAATGTTTTACATTATTTAGAGAATGCATGCGAACATAACTGTTTTAATTATTCAGAAACGTCACACGAAAAAAACTGGTGTCCATTATTTGAAAATACACGCGAAAATAACTTTTAAATTATTTAGAGACTACACGCAATTTTTTTTTACATCATTTGAAAACTGTAAAATCTAACCATATAATTAACTTTCAATTCTATTGCACCGTTTACTTTTTTGCTTTTATCCCTTCACACACACACACATGAAGAAGAACTGAGCAGGTTCTGAAACGATTGTCAGATACTCTATGTTTATTTTAATATAAAAACTATAATATATATTGAGTACTTATTAAAAGTAATGGTTTTGTTCATTTAGTTAATATTTGAACTTAATTAATTAATTAATTTATATATATATATATATATAAATGAGGAGATGATAAAGATACAAAATTATCTTTAAATTAATCCCATTTAGAAAAGTCAATGTTCAATATACGAGATAGAGCACTAATAAAATGAGATGAGTGATAAGAATAAAATTGGAAGAAAACAAATTATTAAATCGTCAAGTAATTAAAATTTAACAAGTCATCTATCTTTCTCTTAACTATATAAGTATTTCTTTCGTCCCATCATACTCTATGTTGATTATATAATGCTCTTATATTTCCGAATGGTATGTTAGCTGGAGTAAACACTACTGAAATACAAAAGTAATCGTACATAAGGCACCTACGCATATAGCCTGATGATCTCAGTCGGGAATAAAACATGAACGTTTATGTGCAGATTACTTTAAATATATTTTCATACTATATATATATATATATATATATATATATATATATATATATATATATATGTTTTGGTGGCAACCACTCATTTGCATATACGAATAACGTTACACTATAAATGGCAAGCCTAGGTTGGCCTTAGTGTGTGTTACCTAAATGCCACCGGAAGTGACACCGAAGAGCGTACATGTTCTCCCACGAAGACTCTCTGACTCGACACCTTCATTTGTACATACTGTAACTATACTTTTTCTTTAATACACTTATTATTGCATTCTCCTTGTTGTTTGCGTCTTCATTGTATTCCTCACTAATTATTGTTCAACCTTGCAACCACAACAGTTGGCGACGAGATATGAAGCGTCAAATATAACAGTTTGACGAAGAACTATTAAAAAAAAGTACAATGCAAAGTGTTGACGAGCAAACGGATTTTACACTAAAGAAACGTTTCAACTTAAGTGAAAAAAAAGAACTCGAACGTGGCAAAAGCGACAATTTACGCCGTTTTCTGGGAATCCGACTTGCAAACGAATGTAAAAGTGAATTTTTTTTTGTCGCTAAACGACAAATCTGTTTTGTATTACTAAAGGACCAACTTGCAAACGAAAAGCGGATTTTGTTCTGTCGCAAAAACGACAGGTCAGACTCGTATTACGAAAAGCAAGGAAGTAACCTACGAAAAAAAAAGTTCACCAGTGGATTCTAATTACTGCTCCCCGTTAGCAAAACAACAACTAAAAGAATCTTTTAATTAATAATTTGTTTGGCGGCGGTACTAAAAGGAAATACCATAGCTAGAAATTAAAGCTCAAGGAAAGGATTTTTTTTTAAGTTGTCACTGGATAACGGATAATACAGTAAAACTTCACACAAAAAAAAAAAACAAAAAAAAAATGGAAGACTTATCAAAAATGTTCATGCAATTTTTACAGGCACAAGCTGACCGCGAGGAAAAACAAAATCAGGCACAAGCTGACCGCGAGGAAAGACAAAATGAACGTTTTGCTAAAACACTGGAACTACTAAAGAGTAATCGAGAAAATGTCGACAGTGTTAATTTCTCCCATACAACTATCTTTAATAGTATGGACACATTTAATTATGTGCCGGGGGAAGGAAAGACTTTTGAAGCATACTATACAAGATACGAGGATGTCTTTCAACTGGACTGCAAAAATTGGCCAAATAGCCAGAAAGTGAGCCTCTTACTCAGGAAATTGGGTACATCAGAACACAGCAAATTCATAGATTACATATTACCTAAAAAAACTGCGGAATTAGAGTTCATGGAAGCTGTGAAATTACTAAAAGAATTATTTAATCCAAATGTATCTCTTTTTCATAAAAGATGGCTGTGCATGAATCTAAGAAAGATGGACAACCAAGATTATTTGACATACGCATCAGTTGTCAATAAAAACTGCGATGATTTTAAGCTTGCGGAACTAACGGTAGAAGATTTTAAATGTCTAATCTTCGCACAAGGGTTAGTTTCCACGAAAAATGCAGAAATACGCAGACGAGTGTTGTCTAAGCTGGAATCTGAGCAAGATTTAACCCTCCAGAAACTAGCAGAGGACTGTGAAAGGGCCATTACACTAAAAAAGGATTAAAAAAATATAGAAGAATCCGGAGTGGCATATGTAAGAAAAGTTAGAAAACCATACACATCAACCAAGAACTTTACAAAGAAAAGCAATCGAAATGGAACGGGATATTACAATCCTAATAACCATAAATATAGGACAGAATATAACAAGCCTCTTCCTTTATATAACTGTAAGAGATGTGCAGAAAAGCATTGGGAATCAGATTGTCCTTATAAGAAGAAAAAATGCTACATTTGTAAGAAGGTGGGACACAAAAGCGATTGCTGCAGATATAAAGATTACACCAGAAAGAGAGTACAGCAAACAAAATCAAATACAAAATTAGACAAAGATCGGCGAAAATACGTAAAAGTGGAAATATTTAAAACACGAATAAAGTTACAACTCGACTCCGGCTCCGATATTTCTATTATAAACCTGAATACATGGAAAAAGTTGGGTAAAAAAACAACCATGATGAAAACGAGTAAATCAGCCCGGACGGTAACTGGTGGTGGTATAAAATTTGAAGGAGAAGTTGTCCTTCCGATAAAATTAAAAGGGATTACGAAGAAATTAAAAATATTCGTACTGAAAAATAGTGAAAATCTGTTTGGAATATATTTAATTGAGAAATTTGGACTATGGGATAAGCCAATCAATACATTCTGTAAAAAAATAGAATGTTCTTCTCCAACAACAGTAAATATAAAAGACGATTTAAAAGAATTATTTCCTGAAGCATTCACGACTAACTTAGGTCGCTGTAATAAATTCAAGGCCTCGTTTGAACTTAAAGAAAACGTCAGCCCAATTTTTAGAAAAAAGCGAAACGTTCCGTTCGCTGGGTTGGAAAAGATTAATAAAGAATTAGATAGATTGGAACAGACAGGAATTCTATCAAAAATAGAACACAGCGAGTGGGCAGCCCCCACCGTATACGTAAAGAAAAAGAATGACGAAGTTAGAGTGTGCGCAGATTTTTCGACCGGGGTCAACTCCCTATTAAAAGATCACCATTACCCTCTACCAAGCCCAGAGGAAATATTCACGAAGTTAAATGGTCGTAATATCTTCTCTAAGATAGACTTGAGCGACGCATATTTGCAAATACCGGTCGAGGAAAATTGCTCAAAAATACTATGCATAAATACGCATAAGGGATTATTCAAATACAACCGATTGCCCTTTGGCATCAAAGTAGCGCCTACCATTTTTCAGCAAGCGATGGACACCATGCTTAGAGGTATTGAGTGCGCATGTGCATACCTGGACGACATTGTTGTCAGGAGCAAATCCCTACAAGAACATAAGGAGCATTTGAAACAAGTATTTACTCGAATACAAGAATTCGGCTTTAAAGTAAAAGCAAGTAAATGTGACTTTTGTATGAGCGAGATTAAGTATCTTGGACACATAATAAACAAACATGGACGACGTCCAGACCCAGACAGATCTGCGGCAATAAAAAATATGCCAGCACCTGATAACGTAACAACCTTGCAGAGTTTCTTAGGACTCGCAAATTATTATCAATCTTTTATTGAAGGAATGCATAACTTGCGAGCCCCCTTAAATAATCTGCTTAAAAAGGATACACCTTGGAACTAGACGCAAGAATGTCAAACCGCTTTTGACAAAATAAAGAGCGCACTAACATCCGAATTATTCTTAACACATTTTGACACAAAATTAAAAATAGTCGTCGCTAGTGACGCTAGTTCCTACGGCTTAGGAGCATGCATTCAACATATTATGCCGGATGGGTCTAGAAAACCAATAGCGCACGCTTCGAGAACGCTGATACCAGCCGAGAGGGCATATTCACAAATCGAAAAAAGAAGCATTGAGCATAATCTTTTCCGTGACTAAATTTCACCGATATTTATATGGTAGACAATTCTTACTTGAAACCGACCATAAACCGTTAGTCACGATCTATGGATCAAAAAAAGGATTGCCGGTATACACCGCAAATAGATTGCTGCGCTGGGGTACAATCTTACTTAATTACGATTTCCAGCTACAACATCTAGCATCAAACAAGATTTGCCATGCGGATGGACTGTCAAGACTGATACCACAGAAACACAATCTGGAAGAATCAGTCATTGCAGCAATTCGGACAAATGTTGAAGTAAAAAATATGGTAGCAAACATCATTAAGGAACTACCCGTAACTTTGTCGGACATTAAAAGGGAAGCCGAGAAAGACGAATACATAAAGGACATAAAAGAGAAAATTATAACGGACACAAAGGTGCAGGAAGTTTTCTCCATATGTAACGATGTGTTACTGTACAGTGAGAGAGTGGTAATACCCAAAACATTGCAGAATATGATGTTAAGAGATTTCCATACGGGACATCCGAGGATAAATCGAATGAAGTCGTTAATGAGAAGCTACGTGTACTGGCGTAACATGGACACTGACATAGCAGCAACAATAAATAAATGTAAAGGATGCCAGTTAGCAGCAAAATCCCCACTTATAGTACACAAACCTTGGCCGAAAACCGACCAACCATGGTCAAGAATCCACATGGACTTCGCTGGTCCAGTAGGAGAAAACTATTATTTAATTGTAGTGGATAGTTATACAAAATGGCCGGAGGTAATGCGTTGCAGGAATCCAACAACGAACAACTCAATAGGGTTCCTACACGAGTTGTTTGCAAGATTCGGTGTACCAGACACACTGGTCACTGACAACGGAACGCAGTTCACATCCGCAGAGTTTAAGGAATTTTGCGACACGTTCTGAGTGAAGCACATCACGACTCCGCCGTATCATCCAAGGTCGAACGGCCTTGCGGAAAGGTTCGTGGACACGCTAAAACGAGCGTTAAAGAAATCCATTGGAACACCAACAGAAAAAGCTTTGCATCAATTCTTGCAAGTTTATAGGATCACACCACATCCTAGTACACCATCAAACATATCACCAGCTGATCTAATGTTTGCCAGAAAGGTAAAATCAGCGTTTGATAAACTGTTGCCAAGACAGACAATTATCCGAAACATTACACACACGAGAAGAAAGAAATATAACTCGGGAGATCGAGTATATTTTAAGTGCTACAAGAATAACACATCTTACTGGGAATGTGGAGTAGTGGATAAACGCATTGGTGATTGTACATATATGATTAAAGGTCCAATGAGTATACATAAAAGGCACCTAAATCAGATAAAAAAACGTCATATCCAAGATGATGATTATACGACAACAGTCGAAGAGGAGGAAACCATAGATGTCATATACGAATCCTTTAATTTGGAACCGCCTCAATATACACCTGAACCCCGAAGATCAGGTAAGAAAAGAGAATTTAATGAACCATTGATGGTAAACCCAAAAAGAAAAAAATATTGAAATCTGTGTGACTTCAAATCTTGGGAGGGGGGTGTTGTGGTGGCAACCACTCATTTGCATATACGAATAACGTTACACTATAAATGGCAAGCCTAGGTTGGCCTTAGTGTGTGTTACCTAAATGCCACCGGAAGTGACGCCGAAGAGCGTACATGTCCTCCCACCAAGACTCTTTGACTCGACACCTTCATTTGTACATACTGTAACTATACCTTTTCTTTAATACACTTATTATTGCATTCTCCTTGTTGTTTGCGTCTTCATTGTATTCCTCACTAATTATTGTTCAACCTTGCAACCACAACAATATGTATATATATAATTATCAACGGACACATTTTTCGTCGCCTACCGACTCATCACGTCTGAAAAGAAACCCCCATAATTGAATAAATGTATCGCTTGTATAGATGTCATTTATTTGTTTATTTTATTTGCGACACTTTGAACGAATTCAACTATTTATACGGAAAAGCACCTTACCAAAATGCTAGGTAGTGATAATGTTCTCTTCACAAATGTCATGCTTCCATATAGGGAACAACACATATTTTTAAATATATACTTATCCACAAACACGTGTTTCGTCGTTTTACGATTCATCAGTGTGACGGAACCTAGTGAGATTCGAAATTGTGATCGCAAAGTCTGAAGAGCTACGCCTTACCACCGAGACACACTCCAATAGTTAAAGAAATGTATCGCTGTTATGAATGTGTTTTTGTTTTGTTTTATTTGCAATACTTTAAACGAATGAAACTATTTATACGGAAAAGCACACATGTATACAGGATGTTGCAGAAAATTCCGACACTTAAGCAAAACTGTCATCAACGTAAGGTGTGTAAACCCCGGCTTGGTCATTTCGGAAAGCAATGATACTAATGCTGTTTTCTAACAACCATGTTAACAGTAGTTTACACGACTAGAACCTTTTCTCTCCTTTACGTAAGGATGTTTTGCCAGCCAGTAAAAAGAACTATATAGTTAATAAATCCCTATGCCAGTATAGAGCTGACTACATTGGCAAGACATCCCAATAATTAGAAATTAGAATATCCCAACATTTACCACGTTATATTCGTTTACAAAAGTTTTCGAAATCATCCGGGAACGTTCAAGTATATGAATTTGCCATCGGTAATCACCTGGTTCGTACAAATATTTGTTCTTGCTGGTATTTTGATGGTTTTATTCTGTTTTATATAGTCCTAAGTCGAACTATTATCTCAATATTATTGAAATATTAGTTATTTACAATTCCCGACCTAGCCTCTGTAGACAAAATATTTTGAAACATCAGTGGGAGATCTTACATGATTCAAATCCCCCATAACGTTGATACTGCACCCTTTTTATCTCTCAATTGATTTCTTCAACTGACAAAATTTCCCTCTCAGTTCTCATAAGATGTTCTTAGTTTTTAATTTATCATTCTGACGTTTCCTCTCAGAGGGTCAGACGATATGGCCTTAAGGAACATTTTAGAAATGTTCTTTTTTTCACTCGTCTGTTTCATTTGATTAAAAATAATGTTTCTTAGAAAATATATCTTACTATTTTTTTTGTACTCGAAATCTACTAATATATATATATATATATATATATATATATATATATATATATATATATATATATATATATATATATATATAATTATTCTCCCAAACAAAATGCCTCCGTCTACTTTTAGAAATTTCTTCAACACGATTTTTCCATTATTTGTTTTGTTGTCATACGTTCTATGTAAAAAAATAATTTACTGGTTTTCGCACAAAAAACACAAATGTACTTGATTGCAAATAACGCACTTTTTGATTGGCTTAAAACCTTTTTTTTATCTATTCCTGGCTTGGTTAGAAGCAAATATATCTATATATTATATATCTTATAGGTGCTATAATCGAATCCACCACTAAAATGGCATGAAGTCATAATGTACAACACTTGATTGCGTGCATTTGTAGCCATTTGTATCAGTAATAAACACAGTGGAGAGAAACAAGTCGTACAAGAACATCATTGGAATTGAATTATCAGCAAATCCATCGGTTTTCAGCGTTTTTTGACAGATTTAATCTTGTGAATCAAATAATATTATATTTGTCATACTTTTTTCTTTCTGCTTTTTCTCCATTTTACATTTTTTTCCACTTCAGTTTTATTACCGCTACAAGTGTACACACTTCGTCAAAAATAACTGAAAATAGATGCTTCACCAGCGTTCGCACTCGCTATTTATCAAGTTATATTAATAAATATTCTTATAAAATCATAGAATTACGCTAATAATATAACTTTTTTATATAAGAATTAGTGTTATCATTTCTGATGACCTAGAGAGAAAAAACATCCACAGTTGCTTTTTAATAAAGAGTGGTGGATTTCTTTCTGAATTAATTTCAGGCGGAGGTGGTTGTATGGTTGGCTATTTGATTTGCCGCTTCCCTTAACAACTTAAAATCGTTTTTTCTTTTCGAGGACTAGAGAAAATCACGTGTTTTATGCGCTACGTTTTGCGTGACGGAATAGAAGCACATACATTTATTTATATACAAACTAGAATAGTGTGTTTTAGTATTAAATGATTGTCTCTGCAAAGCAGTCTTGGTAAACAAAATACTATATTTTCTTACCAGGTTGTGAAACGCGCGTAAGACGGAAAAAAATATAGGCATCTGCTGAAAATGAAAAATAAAAATTAAAACAAAATTATAATTGTAGACTGTTTTTTTTTTGTCATTGTAATGCAACAAACCACTATATATGCTTTGAAGCTTGAAACGTCATTAAGCTTGTTTTTTTAAACATTTTGGATTGTATTATAAGAGATATATATCTTACAAATATATTTTTATATAATCTCAAATATATACACACATACATATATATAGAGAGAGAGAGGGAGGAGAGAAGAGAAGAGAAGAGGAGAAAGAAAAAGCGACATGTACATATATATATATATATATATATATATATATATATGTATATATATAATATATATATATATATATATATATATGTGTATATATATAATATATATATATATATATAATGTATATATATATGTGTATATATATAATATATATATATATATATATAATGTATATATATATATATATATATATATATATGTGTGTGTATATATATA
>OY744521.1:193664658-193679658 GCA_963556195.1 Sepiola atlantica | reverse complement strand
GAGGAAGAAATAATAATAATTATCAAGCATAATAATACATCATGTAGTGCTTGTGTTTTTAATATATAGGGTCTGCCATAAGTTATCATATAATTTCTTTTTGTTTGTAACTTGTTAATACTTATGTATATCTTCTATTCCCTGTGTCATTTGAAAGCGGAAATCATATATTTATATAGAATCGTTAAACTCAAGGAACAAATCCGAGCTGCCATTGCTCAAGTGACGTTTGAGATATACGGCAAACTATGTTGCTCAGCCAATGAAAGATTAGCAAAGTGAATAGGGATCCATGCAGAGTACGGGTGTGTTTTAATAGATATTTTAGTAAACATCATGTTTTCTGTTGAAAAATAACTTATGTATATCCCGTGTTTTTTTTATATATATTCCAGTTAAACATTTCTTTCATTTTGAATATTTACCCCCTTGTTAATAGGGTAGACACAATGAAATGGGCGGTTTTCAGAAGACAATACAGGATAAGTTCACTCTGGCTTACAAACAATGCTTGAGCAGCCCCGTCGACATTCTCTGTAGGGGCGCCTCACGCGATTAGCAAGAAACCAACCGCTTATCAGAAGGTAAAGCATCGGAAGGGGGTCTTCTTAGAACAGAACCATACCTCAGCCCGACAAAAGCAAACCCACTGTCTGACTGATTTGTATCATAATTCTAATACTAAGGGAGATAATTCAGTATATAGCATCATAAGTATTTTATTCGCAGTATTATATAAAAAGTGAGAATTGTTTGTGGTCGCTTGATGTAAAACAACCAGATGGGATTAAGCGTATGATGTAAATATTTAATTGTTTAAAAGAAAATCCATATTATGATGATACAGAAAGTGTGCCTGTTTATTTTACCAATACGTGATTCATTTGTTCGAAAAATATAACATTTTCCTTCGCCATTACCAGGACGGATACTCTAGAAATAAAAATAATTAGAGAAGGCTAAAATAAATTAGTTGAAAATATCTCTGGTATTCGACGTCTTTACTATATACAAAAACACTGATCTTACAAGCACAGATCAAAACTCTTGAAAATATTTGTCAACGACGCCTGCAGTAGGTCATCTGCAAATTCTAATGCCATCAATTTTTGCGCAGTGACAACCGCAAACAAAGGTTATCCGCTACATAAACTCTATAGCCACGTATGTATATGAGACTGAAGATAAGAAGAACATTATATTAAGGAACTCGGATCGACACACGTTTTAAGAATCAACTGGGTGAACAATGAATGTACAAAGATAGTTGTTACATTACCTCCCATCTAAGGAGATGGTCTAATGTTTCGTATGTCACGATGAAATAAATTATATATTTGTTATCACATCGACATGGCATAAAATTATAATGAAATCATATTTCACCGTTCAACTACAACATAACTCCGACACTGAGGATACTTCATCCAGGACAGTCTCTTGTCGTCCTAGTGTGGCTATCTTTCCATGAGGATGTATGCTCGTTCTGGAATTAAAGTTTGCACAGCAACGCAAAGAAAAAAAAAACTAGATCCCGGATTCTGAGAAGGACCTATTTATTAGGCTGTCAAAGTTGCCTTCTTCTCTGCTAGCGGCGGAGCCACGAATTACTGGAGCCTGGCCCCTTCGTTTATAATGAATTTTTAAGTCATTATTCTCACGTTGCTTGAAGCCTCCAACCAACTACTTCTCTCGCTCACCCTCTGTTTTATCCATGTGACGTCGCATCCGTTTCCATCGATTCTTACAGTAGGTAGAACTGACCTCTGAGTGCATAAGTTTACCCCGACTGAATCTAATTTCCTATTAATGCGGCAACCCTCCCATGTTAACCTCAATCAGGAATTGTGTACTAGTGACCGTACCCTTAATATTTAACCGAGTGTTGGGGATCTACCTTATAAAATACGTAAAAGAATTTGATCTGTATATACATATTATATATTACGAGCTGTCTCTACCTACTCTATAATGTTTTTTGTTAAATAAGATGCGGAAAGTTAAATGTAAATGCTTCTAAATCTCTTTAAAATTTACGAGGTTAATGAAATGATTTACTATATTTTGTCAACTATTAAGCACATATTAAAATGGCTGACTGTTTTTCGAAAAAGCAGACAGGCACTATGATATATTTAATTTCCGACAAAGTCAATTCATTTTACATTATTGCCTTTCTAATTCAAAAATATAATTGTTTAATAGTAAAAATATATTTAAGACAGGTAAAAGCATCTTCATGTCTTTTCATTAAAATAAGGTATTGCATTTAGGATTTTTTTTAATGAAATATGTAGACTGTGTTATGTGGTTATCGCGAATCTGTCAAATATTTGTCGAAGAAGAACATACGTCGGAAAATCTATGGTAGCACGGAAGGGTAACAATATTGAAAGATTGTTTTAACTCTTGTTCGTATGTAAGGTGTATTTTTAATTAATAATAAAATCAATAGTAACAAATATTTTATTTGCTTTAAATAAATCTTTAAAACAAGCATTATTTACTTATGTAACGAAATATGTAAAATAATATGTAAAATAATATTACGGAAATTGAAAGAATACTACCGGTGCAATTTCCGTAATATTATTTGACCTATTTTTTTACATCAGCATATTTAAGTAAATAATGCTTGCTTTCAAGATTGAAAGAATACCACGAGTGCAATCTTCTATTATGTGAATGAAGTAAAGAAGAAGGTGTCCGATATTGTTGGTTAATTATATAGTATTAACTGTCTTAGCTCGCTCGCTATCGCATCGCAATTTAATTTACATCCACTACTTGAAATCATTGAAACGAAACTAATCGATAAGATAAGATGAAATACTGCTATCGCTACCTCAAACTTCATCACTTTCTCACTGTCTCTCAATATCGCGCATGCCGTTCACTTTTATTATATTATCAGTAACTAAGATTACGATTAAGCCTCCTCTTTTTGCTCATAAAAGTTACATTTACATATGTGACTATTCTTTCCTTCATTTTTTATCAGTTATTAACATTATATTTCCTGATAATTATTGTCAGTCATTATTGAGATAAATTTTAAATCTATAATATTAATTAAATTTTAAAATATTCGAATTTGTTATTACGTGGATGGTAATAGCGAATCGGTCGAATATTTGTCGATACACAGCAAATGATAGGAACTGTACAGAAACAAGCAACCATAAGAATGGATGAGATGTGGTTATCTATTGATCGTATCTAAGGTAATTTTTAAAATTAATTTTTAGATAAAGATAAGAATTAAATATTTGGTATGTATTTGAAGTTAAGTCATTATTGAGAAAGGCATTATTTAGTAATATATGTCATGGACAGAAAGGTGAAAGATTATTATGTACACTAGTATAGTTTTTAAATCCGTAAATGTAGTAGGAAATAATTGTTACAAAATAAGTACACAGTAAAATGGGTAGCAGGAAGAGGAGTTCAGACAGAGAGAGGGATATATTCATTTATTATATTCAAGCAAATTAAAATAGAATGTTGTGGTCATCATGATACGAATTAATATATTCGATATCGCAGAGACGGAACAGATTTGCATCTTTTAGCCATAAAGTTATTTTAGGTCAACTTTATATATAAGATGTGCGCTTTTTTTTATAAAGTTGGCATGGGATTATGGATTAACATAAGATATTCCAAAAACAGGAATAATGAATACATAATTGTATATATTGAAAAGCGATCATTCTTTTATTGGTTTCCTTATGAACAAATCAAGATAATGGCAATACAATTTTATCGCAATTACCTAGTAGTTATGAACGCAGGTCATATGACTCCCATGGAACCGATAAGATATTTTCAATGGACAAATTTAAAAAATGGAGGGAAGGCACGAAATAAAATTTAGTACACACAAAATACAGATAGTTATTGAGTATTTTTTTAAATTAATAATTATTATTTAAAATTAAAATACAGATGTGATTATTAATCTAAGTATTAAATTAATCAAATAACTAACTTTGTTATTGTCATTTTGTCGTCTGATCTATGCAAAATGGCTGTTTTAGATGCTGTTAATTTTTCTTTAGTTTTTAAAATTGCCACATTACATTATAACTCACGTTTGCTACTAAATCATTAATTGGGTATTTTCGGTAAGTAAATGAGTTCATCCAAATAAAATATTTATGTAAATGATATTCTGTTTTGATATTTAACTGGGGTTGGTGTTTCTATACCGTTGTAGTATGCCGACTATGCCCTAGTTGAAGGACGGTCAGGAGATAAGAATTTGAGTTGATATGAATGAGCCATACAGAACTAGCAGTGGGTTGAAGAGAGCCAGGAACAATATAAGTCGAGAAACACTGTACTATAGTATAGTTAACGTTATAAATTAATATTGACGCCTTGTTTAAATTAACTTTTTTCAGAATTAAACAGTTTAAGAGCGTATATTAGGATACAGTGTTTTTTAATTCATCTTAAGTGCTGTTAATTCAGTTCTTGCCCCTTTCATATGCTCTCGTTTCTTCGTCGATTAAAGTGATTTAATAAAAAGGCCGTGTTGAATTGTCATTTACTTCAATTCATTATTGATGTATCCCGTTTTTTATCTCTCTGAAAAGAAGAATGAACATGGCTATATAATTGCGCGACATGACAATTATACATAAGAACTTGTCATTATCAGATAAGAACAAGAAAAAAATACGGGTTAAACAAGATAGTAAAGACCTTGCACATGCAAAAACATCATAAATACGAACGAACTCACGCAAACTAATTCCTCTCTTTACATATTTACTAGCATAATACTCGTCTCAGAACAAGGTAAGAAATAAATACAGCATTATTTTTTTTAATTGTAAGGTTTTTTCTTTTTTTGGTAAAGTTTACAAAAAATAAATAATGTGCCCAGGCTACTCTCAATATCGCGCATGCCGTTCACTTTTATTATATTATCAGTAATTAAGATTACGATTAAGCCTCCTCTTTTTGCTCATAAAAGTAACATTTACATATGTGACTATTCTTTCCTTCATTTTTTATCAGTTATTAACATTATATTTCCTGATAATTATTGTCAGTCATTATTGAGATAAATTTTAAATCTATAATATTAATTAAATTTTAAAATATTCGAATTTGTTATTACGTGGATGGTAATAGCGAATCGGTCGAATATTTGTCGATACACAGCAAATGATAGGAACTGTACAGAAACAAGCAACCATAAGAATGGATGAGATGTGGTTATCTATTGATCGTATCTAAGGTAATTTTTTAAATTCATATTTAGATAAAGATAAGAATTAAATATTCGGTATTTATTTGAAGTTAAGTCATTATTGAGAAAGGCATTATTTAGTAATATATGTCATGGACAGAAATGTGAAAGATTATTATGTACACTAGTATAGTTTTTAAATGTAGTAGGAAATAATTATTACAAAATAAGTACACGGTAAAATGGGTAGCAGGAAGAGGAGTTCAGACAGAGAGAGGGGTATATTCATTTATTATATTCAAGCAAATCAAAATAGAATGTTGTGGTTATCATGATACGAATTAATATATTCGATATCGCAGAGACGGAACAGATTTGCACCTTTTAGCCATAAAGTTATTTCGGTCAACTTATATATATAAGATGTGCGCTTTTTTTTATAAAGTTGGCATGAGATTATGGATTAACATAAGATATTCCAAAAACAGGAATAATGAATACATAATTGTATATATTGAAAAGCGATCATTCTTTTATTTGTTTCCTTATGAACAAATCAAGATAATGGCAATACATTTTTATCGCAATTACTTAGTAGTTATGAACGCAGGTCATATGACTCCCATGGAACCGATAAGATATTTTCAATGGACAAATTTAAAAAATGGAGGGAAGGCACGAAATAAAATTTAGTACACACAAAATACAGATAGTTATTGAGTATTTTTTTTAATTAATAATTATTATTTAAAATAAAAATACAGATGTGATTATTAATCAAAGTATTAAATTAATCAAATAACTAACTTTGTTATTGTCAGTTTGTCGTCTGATCTATGCAAAATGGCTGTTTTAAATGCTGTTAATTTTTCTTTAGTTTTTTAAATTGCCACATTACATTATAACTCACACGTTTGCTACAAAATCATTAATTGGGTATTTTCGGTAAGTAAATGAGTTCATCCAAATAAAATATTTGTGTAAATGATATTCTGTTTTGATATTTAACTGGGGTTGGTGTTTCCATACCGTTGTAGTATGCCGACTATGCCCTAGTTGAAGGACGGCCAGGGGATAAGAATTTGAGTTGATATGAATGAGCCATACAGAACTAGCAGTGGGTTGAAGAGAGCCAGGAACAATATAAAGTCGAGAAAACTGTACTATATTATAGTTAACGTTATAAATTAATATTGACGCCTTGTTTAAATTAACTTTTTTTTCAGAATTAAAAACAGTTTAAGGGCGTATATTATGATACAGTGTTTTTTAATTCATCTTAAGTGCTGTTAATTCAGTTCTTGCCCCTTTCATATGCTCTCGTTTCTTCGTCGATTAAAGTGATTTAATAAAAAGGCCGTGTTGAATTGTCATTTACTTCAATTCATTATTGATGTATCCCGTTTTTTATCTCTCTGAAAAGAAGAATGAACATGGCTATATAAGTGCGCGACACGACAATTATACATAAGAACTTGTCATTATCAGATAAGAACAATAAAAAAAAAATACGGGTTAAACGAGATAATAAAGACCTTGCACATGCAAACACATCATAAATACGAACGAACTCACGCAAACTAATTCCTCTCTTTACATATTTACTAGCATAATACTCGTCGCAGAACAAGGTAAGAAATAAATACAGCATTATTTTTTTTAATTGTAAGGTTTTTTCTTTCTTTGGTAAAGTTTACAAAAAAAAACATAATGTGCCCAGGCTACTCTTGCTGTTGCCTAGAATATATATTCCATAATTTATAATGAGTTCAATAGTTTAAAATGTTAGCAAAGACACACATATTGTTGACGCTAATGCGCACACAAATCCTGTTAAAGATGTATTACTTAATATAATTACATATTTGGTGTAGAACAATTCTTTTCACTATTAATGGTAAAGTTTACAAAAATAAATACGGTGCCAATATTACCCACTGGGTTGCCGAGAATATATATTCCGACATTTATAATGAATAAAACGTTATACATATGCATTCTCTAAATATTAAAATTAAAAAGTAATGATATGCTCATATTACTAATCGTATAGCCTCGAATATATATTCTAAAATTTATTATGACTTAGTTTATCAGATTACTCTCTACATATATATATATATATATATATATATATATATATATCGTACATGTATTGTATTAGTTTCTGTAAATGTAAATCCGTAGAAACTCAAGTGTTTATAAAAAGTGCTCAATACCAAGTAGAGCTGTTTATAAGTATAAATTTTTATTTATACAAACATTATTGGTTACATATGTGCATACATGTTTCGGATGCACTTTTCCAAGAAAGTCAACCTCATCAGACCAAGAATGTTTCATTCCTGAAAAATTCTTGGTCTGATGAGGTTGACTTTCTTGGAAAAGTGCAACCGAAACATGTATGCACATATGTAACCAATAATGTTTGTATAAATAAAAATGTATACTTATATATATATATATATATATATATATATATATGTGTAATATTTTCTTTAATTATCATCCACACGTACATGTGTTTCATCTTTTTTCGGGAAGCATCAATTCGAACCCTAGAACAAAGTTACCTTTGACTCTCCAAGCTGAATTTCTATTACGCACCCAAACTTTTAGGCATGAGAATGAGAACAGAATTAAACTTTATTGATGTCTTTACAAGCAGACATATTTTAGTAGGCTGTTATAACAGTGTTCAACGATCCAGACGGACGGAACCTTGCATTACGCATTAAATTAGCTGCCTATTATTAATTCTCTTAAAGCGCTCATCCTGTGTTAAAGCGGGCTATAAACAATATTATAATAAATATTTTTATTTAATTTTCATCCAAATAGACATTCTTTTACGGGGATCATCAGTGTGGAGGATGACTGTTCTGACGGTTACGCGATTCGAACTGCAATCAAATCCACCTTTTTACTCCCACGTCTCAACTTGTAGCATTTATATATAAAATTAGGTGTGTGTGTATATAATTATTATTATTATTTCATGTATCCACATGAAGTTTTATATGGAGATATAATCTTTTATGTATTGATTTTCAGTAATTACTTCAATACGTGAGTAGAGCTAGGTAGTAAGTTATGAAAATATATTTAGGGCAATTAAGCTACACATCCCCGTAAAATGTTAGCCTGACGATTCCTTACGGGGATAAAACGAAGAAGCCTCTGTGTAGATTAATTGCCATAAATATATGTTCATAACTAACTAACTATATATATATATATATATATATATATATATATATATATATATATATATATATATATATTTACTCACAGGAAGAACCGGGGTTGCCTTCCATTGAGTGATGAATGTAAAATGTATAAGTAAAGTGACATTAATTGAAATAAATGTCAATAAATTCCGAGTATTCGAATATCTCGGTGACCACTGTTTCCCGACAATCAATTATGTTTGGTTCTACAATTCGAAAACGTTTGTATTATGATTCATATTATTATCCCAGCTTACTAAGAGTTATCATACAAGTAATCGTCATTGATTGCTCACCGACAACAACAAGTAGTGTTCCCTGATAACAAGCCTTCACAGATTTTTAGTACTCTCCATCTCTTGTCGACCACCATCGCAAATGACCATGCAGTATCGCAACAGCCGCTAATCATTGATTTCTCGCTGGTAAGAACCATTGGTCTTCTCTAGGATTCGGATGGCAAAAAGCCCCCCCCCCCGAAGGTTCCAGCACGTTCTGCACTCTTCCAGTAGAGGTTTGGTTTGTGTTGTCCCAACTCGGTGTTCTTATCCTCCTTAACATTCACACATATTTTGTGTGGTGTTAGCCTAGACCGGCACCATTTATAGAGGGGGGCATCTTATGATGTTTATTGCAGTTTCTGTTCATGCGGTGGGGTGTTCATGTGGTTTTGTTTTATTCTTGTACTTCCTTATGACAAGTTATCATTCGTAGCTTATGCGGGTTTGTTTCCGCATTCGAAGCTTTTCCTTAAGATTGCAGCTTTTTTATCATTGCCGTCATTTGGTAGTCTAAGTGATACATTCGATTCCAATTTCTCCCAGTCTTTTCTCCAGCTTTTTTGGGACTGTTCCTAGTGCTCCTAAGATTATTAGTATTATACTGGTTTTTTCATGCTCCATATACTTTTCAGTTCTCTTGCAAGTTTCAGTGTATTTGCTTCGTATTTCTGTCTCTTTGATCTTCACTTTGTGGTCTGCTGAAACGGCGAAATCTACGATTGGGCAAGTTTTTTCTTTCTTGTCGATTATCATAACATCCGGCCTAATTGCTTGTATGAGTTTGTCTGTTTGTACATCCATATCCAAGATGATTTTGTGTTTTTGGTTTTCTAATACTGTATCTGGGTTATGTTTGTACCATTTTTCTACGTATTCGAAATTCAATCGTTTGCACAGTTCACAGTGTACCGCTTGCCCACGCAGTCATGTCTTCTTCTATTCTTTTTAGGCTAGTTTACTGCATTCACTTATTATATGATTTACTGTTTCGCCATTTTTTCCACACAGTCTACATTTACAGTTTTGCTTGGGTTTTATCTATTTTAGCTGTAATGCAGTTCATCCTAATCGAATTATTCTGTGCAGTTATCAGTAAAGATTCCGTTTCTCTGTACACATGCCTTTTTCTTAGCCATGCCCAGCTATTTTAGTAGGTTTTTTCTCTTGTCAGTTTTCTGAAGCGTGTATGTAGTTGTTTTTCTTTCCACTTTTATTTTCTTGTTTTTTTCATTTCTGGTTTCGATCTTTACTGAGTTGCTCGTTGGAACAGTGTCTCTTGTTGTGGTGATTAGCCTTTCCGTGTTCTGAGTTATATATTTTTCCAACTCTTTTTTGTGTCTTCCACACAATCTACTATACTTATCAATCCTCTTCCCTTTCGTTTATTTTAATGTAGAGTTTGTCCGTATCATCTTTTAGGTGTAGTGTGTTGTGCATGGTCATTGATTTTCTTGTCAAGGTGTCTGAGTTCTTCTTTAGTCCAGCTTATGCATTGTCCAGAGTATCTTATTAGTGATACGGCACAGATGTTTATTCATTTTACTAGATTTATGTTATATAATTCCGTTTCTAAGAGTTTTCTTGTTATTAGTAATATTTCTTCCAATCTTATCTTTTCATTTCTGTAGATTTGATAGTGTCTGCTTCCAGGACGCCCAAATATGTGTAGCTATACTGTTCGCCTAGCGCCTTCATCTCCTCTTGTTTGAGGAGTCCTATGCCCTCTGTCGTCTCCGGATTTCTTCTTTTCATTTCTAGTAGTGCAAACTTTTGTATTCCAAATTCCATTTGAATGTCCTGAATGAAGATTCTGGCAGTGTTTATAAGATTTTTCTCGTTCCTTTTTGCTTTTTTACAATAGTTTCAGGTCGTCCATATACATCATGTGATTTATTCTTTCTTCTGTGCCTGTAAACTTGTATCCAGCATCGCATTTTATGTGTATGTAGTTCAGCGGCATCATGGCTATTATAAACAGTATTGGGGATAGGGAGTTTTCTTGGAAAATGCCTCTCTGTATTTTTATTTATGGCAGGTGTTGTTTTATGGCTCTCAGTTCTAGTCTCAATGTTTCCATTGCTTTCTTAATAAGATTAATAATGCTGTCGGGTATTTTGTATATTTTTAAACATTCAATTATTTATGTTTGAGGGATTCTGCCGTATACTTTCTTGTAGTCAATCCAGGTCATGAGTATGTTCTTTCTCCTGTTTTTTACCTTATTCAGGATATTTTTCCTTTCCGCCATCTTTTTTGTTCTTCGGAGAGCAGTCCACGATTGTTCAAGGATTGCTAGATTTGTTTTCTCAGTTGTGCTATTAGGAGTTTCCACATTGTTAGTAGACAGGTTATTGGTCCGTAGTTGCTTTGGGATCGTTCCTTTTTTGCATCTTTTTGTATTAACGTTGTCCTTCAGTTGGTCATCCACTCTTGTACGTCTGTTTTGTGGATACATCCTCTCGGTTTCTGCGCTAGTCTTTCATGTAGGGTCGTGGTGTTTTAAAACTAGTATGAAACATGTATAACCTCGTTGCTTTATAGTTTGACATTTTTCTTAGTGTTGCCTTAATCGTTTCTGCATTAAATTCTGTTTCTGTTTCTTCTCCAATTTTCTGTAGTTCATCTTTCATGTTTTTCAACCACTTGGCTTTTTGTTGTGTTTTTACGGTTTTCCCACATCTTGCTCAAGAAGTGTTTTGTCTCTGCCGTGTCCAGTTGTTCTGTTGTTGTTTTTTCTCCGTTTACGGTGTTGTGAAACTGGTGTTCATTGTTTTCAACGGCCCTGTTCTGTTTGTGCTGTTCGGATTTGTATTTATATCGTCTAAGTCTTCCTTCGATTGCTGCTATCTTTTGTTTTTATTCTTCATGTTTCTTATTCGGTTTTTCCTTGTACACCAGAGTTCTGCTCTTATATCGTTTTCTATTTTCTTTCATCCAGATTACGGTCTTAGCTTCACCCAAGCTTTGTCGGTCCATTCTTTTCGCCAGTTTTTTTTTCTCTTTTTAGTTTCATACTTATTGATTTTGCCCCAGCATATATCAAGTTGTGTAAGTCTGTGATAGTCTATGTTAGGATGTACGTGAGTACTCTGTTTACTTTCTCTGTTTCAACTTTTAACTTCTTCCAATATTCGTTCCTTAGGGGTGGGAGTTTGTTTAGTTCTCGGACATGGATCGTTTGGTGTTTTCCACTTTTCTTGCTTCTTCCTCTGATAGTTCTATGGTTTCGTTGTCTTCGCCCTCTTTAGTTTCCGTGTTTATGTTTTCCCGTCTTCTT
The DNA here is from genome assembly GCA_963556195.1 of Sepiola atlantica. Classification (NCBI taxonomy): domain Eukaryota; kingdom Metazoa; phylum Mollusca; class Cephalopoda; order Sepiida; family Sepiolidae; genus Sepiola; species Sepiola atlantica. The sequence goes on along the minus strand of OY744521.1, from coordinate 193,667,667 downwards.
CCTGGGAGTTTTCGTCAAGTGGCGTGTCTTGATCTACCACGCCGTTAATCTTTTGTTTGATTTCCGTTCATTCCATCTCCGAGAACCACCCTCTTTGTAGTAATTGCTTTGCTTGATCTGCTATCCTTTGCTCCGTTGTATGGCAGTCAGTAGAAAGGGCATATAGATCTTTTATTCGTTTCCGGTATCCTCTTTCTGTGGGGAAGCAGCTTTTTGCAGTAGCATTCTTTTCTATTTTTTTGTCCATTTTTTTCTATTGCTATTTGTTAGTGCTTTTCATTTCTGCTTTCTTGTGTTTGGTCCGTGTCCTTGTCAAACCTGTAATTAAAGAGGTTGCTTACTTGTTTTTTTGTTTGTTCCTAAAATTAAAGGAGCCAACATTCGCAGGATGCGAACCGGGTCCTCCATGTTGGCCATCGAGGGAGCACCTGTCCATCATGACACTCATATCTTTCTTCTGAGTCCAACGGCGTTTATTTGTATTTGTAGATATTAATCATGGTTTTGTGTTTGTGGCAACACCAAGCCCAGGCTAAGTTTATCTGTCACATGGATAATGTTTCTCTCATTTTCATGAAGAGCAAGGTGCATTACCACACATACATGACATTTACAAAACAAATAAATATATTTACATATATATATATATATATATATATATATATATATATATATATATATATATATATATTAAGTTACCTAATTACTTAGTATTAGTTGTCTATGATACTCTTAAATTATTTTTTAAAAAGAGGATATATTCTCCTCCCATTCTGGTCTTATGAATTGATGCTTAGTTATCAAACGCTTCTTTCTCCGGTTCGGTCGATATTTTAAATGTATTTTAGCACGTATTAAATGATGAAGAATCTGTTTTCTCTCACGTGACTAATTAATTCGTTTTAGGGAGGTTTAAATTTATTTCAACTCAAGACAACGCTAGAATAATATTCACCTCCACCCTCCCCTGAAAAGGAAGCTTCAGAAGCTAGAATTATAAGTTAAAAAAAAAAAATCACAATATAACATTCATTTAGATACCGTAATAAAATGTTTTGAGTCGCTGCGCTCGCATTTTAAATGCTCTGCGGAACTTTAAAAAAAAGAAAGAAACTTTTTTCTGTCACGTGACTAATTAATTTGTTTATTTTGGATTTAAATTTCTTTCAACTCAAGAAAACGCTAGAATAATATCCACCCCACCATTCCTCTGAATAGAAAGTCTCAGAAGCTAGAATTATTAGTTTAAAGTTAAAATAAAAAATAACAATATAACATTTGTATAGATACCGTAATTAAATGTCCGCGCCTACAGGTTTTAAATGCTCTTCAACACTTTCAAAATAATAGAGAAACTTTTGTTCTCTCACGTGACTAATAACAACTTTATTATTATTATTATTATTAGTAGTAGTAGTAGTAGTAGTAGTATTAGTATGATTATTATTATTATCATCGTCATCGTCATCATCATTATCATCATTATTAATAATAATAATATGAAACATAATACCAATTATTATTATTATTATTATTATTATTATTATTATTATTATTATTATTATTATTATTATTATTATTATTTGGTTTAATTATTATTGATTGCAGATTTTCAATAAAAGAATAAAAGCTATTCAATATTTTCTATATAGATGATATTAGATATTTATATCCTCACACACAAAATGTAGATGGTTTCTAAAATTGAAAGTATTTTTTTACAGATTGAAGCTTTGTTTTATCCTAATAATATCCAGGATCACATCTCAAATATGACGTTGTCGATTTATTTCAACGATGTATGTGTTACATGTATATTTTTACTAACATATAAAAGATAAATAATTAAATATGTTATGTAGGTGTGCAGCGACATTAATCACAATATATTGATTCGATAATTAAAATTTCACACTCTTTCAATTATTTTGAAATGAAACGCTCCTCCAAAATTCTCTTGTTTAGATATATAATTGTTTCTCTTTCATTTACACGCTGTAATGTTACGTTTAATCAATGTTTTGCGCAGACAATATTATAAGATAGATTCATTTCCACTATTATACAAAAGTGAGTTGATCTTTTGTTAGATTTACGTTTGATATTCATCCAACGCTAGAAAATAAATATTCTCTTCGTCCTTAGACAGCGGCTCGCGTGTTTAACAAATGTTAACAAAAAGCGAAAACAGTCGCATTTAAAATTATTATCCACGTCATATGCGATTAAAATAATCGATCGTGATTAATGATTTTTAAGTTCATCCATTCACCCATTCGGAAAATGTAACGTTATTCGGAGAAGGTTTAGCAAATAATGATTAGAAATTGGTAGTATGGAGATAATCGCAAAACCAGAATAGTGTGTTAATGTTTATATATTTGTATGTACATAATACACTCCATAACTAATTAACCGATCATTATGAATTTTTCCGAACAGTTTCCAGACGTAAGGCGTCATGAGTCTATATTTAGTTTAATTTAAGATCATAAAAAATTCCGTAAAAAGGGGGTGAAAGCCCTTCATGAAGATTCAGATACTTTCGATTTTTGTGAAATTTTAACAGTAGACATTAGACATCAGTTAATACATATTCCATAAATTTCAGTTTATTTGGGGTATTTTAAAGTATTTATCTGTAAGGGGGCATTATATGGGCACAACCTTTATTTTGCAAATTCAAATATTTCAGATTTGCATAGAATTTGATCGATAGTCATGAAGCAAGATCCCCTGAATTTCAATTTCTTCTTAAGACTCCCCAAGCTAAACAGTTAACTTTAGACACCTATGTAAGTATGTAGGATTAAAAGTACTCACCGTCATGTTTAGCATCATTATATACTGATTTTAATCTGTATCAGGGACATAGAAGTGGTGCCCAACTTTTATGTTCAGAGGATTAATTTCATCCGTCCTGGGACGGGTATTCTTCCAGTTTATACTATAGCAAGAATATTATTAGAACTTATATATTGTATATTTCAGAATTATCCATTGTAACTG
>OY744521.1:193617158-193654658 GCA_963556195.1 Sepiola atlantica | reverse complement strand
TATATGATATATATATATGTATATTTATATATTTTATATGATATATATATGTATATTTATATATTTTATATGATATATATATATGTATATTTATATATTTTATATGATATATATATGTATATTTATATATACATATATATGTACATTTATATATATTTTATATGATATATATATGTATATTTATATATACATATATATATGTACATTTATATATATTTTATATAATATATATATGTATATTTATATATTTTTATATAATATATATATGTATATTTATATATTTTCATATAATATATATGTATATTTATATATTTTTATATAATATATATATATATGTATATTTATATATTTTATATAATATATATATATATGTGTATATTTATATATTTTTATATGATATATATATGTATTTATATATATATATATGTATATTTATATATATATTTATATATTTTTATATAATATATATATATGTATATTTATATATTTTCATATAATATATATATGTATATGTATATATTTTTATATAATATATATATATGTATATTTATATATTTTTATATTATATATATATGTATATTTATATATTTTTATATTATATATATATGTATATTTATATATTATATAATATATATGTATATTTATATATTTTTATATAATATATATATATATGTATATTTATATATTTTTATATAATATATATATATATATATAATTTATATATATATATATGTATATCTCTATATTTTTATATAATATATATATATATATATATATATATATATATATATATATATATATATATATATATATAAAAAAATAAATGATGTTCTGATCTAGTATTTATGATTATTTGTTCTCTCCGATATTGTATTAAATACAATACTCGGTTTACTTAGTAGTTCCTTTTCCAGTTCAGTTCTCAGGCAGAACTGTCTAATAAATTGATACCTATAGCGATAAGCACAATGCCTACAATGCGTCGATGGCATTTTATTGGATTATGTGCTCATAAATACATATTATGATTATTATACCAGGCGTCGGTGCGATAGTATAGAACAGTTACATCGAATAAATATATGTTACATAATATTCCAAGTTATAACCTTATACTCGTAGGAATACGTGCGCCGCTTCGAACACACTTCATACAAATGTAATTGCGTTAATTTGAAAACTTCGAATTTTGAGACCATATATTTATACAGTGAAATAGCAACATCATTGAATCGCGGATAGTTGGATGAAACAACAATTTAAGATAAACTTAATCGTATTTTTAACACTTTTAACTTAAATTACTGGATATTATATATCTCCCTCACACAAGGTTGGGAAAGTGAGATTTGAAAAGCCAGCGCTAGAGGAAGAGCAATTTGGCCGACCAAAAATGCTAGGGAAGCCTGTAGAGATTCCTAAGGCTATCAACAGTGAACTAACATTTTCTCAAAGGGCGATAAGGCAAGCCTGGGAGGGTTCACCTCGTGGAACTGCACAGGATCATACATCAGACCAATAGAGAACAAAGCTACAGCAGTATAGCCAGGATTGTCGGTCTAATTCTGGTTTGAAATAGTCACCCTGGAGGGCGGATTGGATAGCCATCTAGAAATGTCATGAGGCTAAAAACAGTTTAAACTCATCAGTAACTCTATACGTACAAGTGTATTTTCTTTGTTATATTAAAAAAAGATAAAAGATAAATTATTATTAGTCTACCTCTCCTACGTATTTTTGCTATTACACAAGTTGTGTACGTTAGTTATTAGTTAACGCTATACGAATGTTTATGTCCAGTAATTATCAAGTAAAAAAATGCCATCAATCATAAAATATGAGCACTTGAGATTGCAGACAACCGTGTATCTTTTTAATTTGCATTTTTACATGAACAATAGAAAAAAGAAAATTAGCCACGGTATATTGTATATTTCTAGTTGGACTATTGCAATGATTATGTCAAATTGATATTAGTTTACTCATTTTTTTTTAGTTTGCATATATATATATATATATATATATATATATATATATATATATATATATATATATATATATATATATATATAATAAAAGGATTTAAAAAATCCGATGATATGAGTTAAAATGGAAAAACGGAAGACTTTAAACTCAACCTTTCGCACAACTGTCGCGGGAGCGTTTTCAAGAGAGAAAGAAAGCTAAAAGTATTTTTTTCGCTTTTCCAACTGGCGTGATAATTTGACATGGCCCTGGATGATACATAATTGTAAAGAAATTGGATAAAAGTAGCTAATAGATGATATTTAAAATAATAAGTTTCATTTCCCCAAATTAACAAATAAAAGTAAGTGTACAAGACAAACGTTATTACTAGAGATTGTTAGACGTAAATTAAGTGATAATTAAAGATTTTTCACATATATAAGATTAATCTAAAATAGGAGAGAAAATATAAAATAATAAAAGAATAATATCATCCAAACACAGCTTAATTTAATTAATTATAATAGAAATGAATCGACGCAAATAATCTAAATTCCCCTCATAAAATATATTTTCATAATTTTATATTTCATTAATACTTGACAATAAGAACATATAGTAATTATGTGTATATGTGTGGGTGTAAGTGTGTATTCTTGTAGGCATGTATGTGTGTGTATGTAAGTGTATATATACATATATATATATATATATGCATGTGTATAATAGAATGTGTGCGTGTGTTGGATAATAGTTATGTCTAAGAAAACAATATAAGAACATTTTCTTTTTCCCGCCTTGAGGATGACTTAGGGATTTGACACACTTAGGGGTTTGACACACTTAGGGTTTTGACACGCGTACAGCCGGTGAAGTTTTAGCCGTGTCTGTGATTTTTCTTTCTTATATCTTTCCCTCTTTCTCTTTTTCATTTTTCTTTTTTGATTTTTCTTTTTTTTTCTTTCGCTTTTCCAAATGGCTTTATGATTTAGTATATCCTTGAGGTAAGATGACCGGGTTTGTTGCGTTGGTCGGTCGTTCAAACTATGTGTGTGTTTGATATATATATATATATATATATATATATATGTATATATGTATGTTTGTGTATAATTGTATGAGTGTAGGTGTGTGGGTATGTATGTACATATGATGTGTACGTGTTTATGCATGCCTGTTTATGTGTACGTGAGTCAGATTGTCTCAGAATTTAGTCGGTATCTACTTTCAGATCAACTTCTTTTAGGTCCCCCCTCCACTCACAATATACATTGATCGCTAGACAGTAGGTGTCAGCAAACAATGAGATGAGGATTAATAATGTAATTTTTTATACGATCCGACTCTTCTGGAAAACATGACCCCCTCCTCCATCATCATCTATGCCCAATTTTACCCTTTCTAATTATACATATGGCCTCCCCCTCACTGTCTGTAATAAATTATGCACTTCCCCCTCTCAATTTATACTTAAAGATTAGATATGCTTAAAATTTCCCCCTCTTTCTAAATATGTATTAAATAGGTTGTTACCCTCTCTCTCTCCAATTATATTTGAATTGTCGAGTGTGAATTTAATTCTTTTTTTCAGTTTCAAAAATGTAATCGTCTTGATCGGATGCTTGAAAAAAACACATGGTTGAAATAAATTATTGCATCGATGATTATTTAAATCTTGTGTTATTATACTTCATTTTATTCTTTCTCTGTTTATCACATTGAGCTCTCGTACCCGGATTTCCTCCTGGAATTATTTGATTATAACACAAATATATATATATATATATATATATATATATATATATATATATATATATATATATATATATATATATATATATGCAAAGTGAGAATTGGTCGTGGTTGCTCGACATTAAGTATGATGAAGCTCATTTCGATGGGCATGCTGTAAGTAGTTCAATTACTTTAATGTAAATATTTTTTATGGTTGATTAATTTTCTTTTCAAATATATGAAATCTCTCTTCGACATTTTATGCGTAGATGTTATCTAGTAAACAGATTTCATTAATAATTATTTTTCTGCTAAATTGTTGGTATCAATTGTTTTAATTAGATTTGAATTCAATCGCATTTTCCTTTGTTTGCTTCCGAAAGTTGATTGGTTTGGAAAATGCTAAAATATAATGAATCTTAAGACGTTTTATATTTTCTTTCATCTTTTTTAGGTAAGTAATGCTGAATTTTTAAAGTTCTCAAGATGAAGATAAGAACATTTGCATCGATGCTGATGAAAACAGATGATCCCAGTCTAAGACGGTCTGTAAATATGGACTTTTAGTTCAGCTATTTATTCTCTCTCTCTTTCTTTCTCTTTCTTTCTCTCTCTCTCTCTTTCTTTCTCTCTCTAATCTTACCCGGAATGTGTTGTTGGACTCTACTATCGAATCTTAACGTCGTCCCACCAACGCAGTCAGCACTGCAACTACATTTAAAATGATAAATTACATTAGCTTTATTGTGTAGGAGGGGTGTAAAACGTCTTTACGAGAGGACGCCAATAAAGGTATTGTAGAAAACACAACACGCACATTCGAAGAAAAATAGCTGATTTGCTTGGCGAATTCCTCACTAACCAAGGTAAACGAATGTAAATCGGACATTTAGTCACCGTATTTGGTTTTATTTTGGAATAAAATATTTATTTTCCTTTTGATGACTGCCCTAATCACATCAAGAGGATAGCCGTTATTTGACAAAGTATTAGTTATAGTTTTAATTTCTTCGTCCAATTTTGATTTTGAACAAATCATAAAAGCTTTGTGTGTTAATGTCCAAATCAATTTTTCCTTTCGTTTGTTTCGACAAAATAAATCCCAGCGAGTGTATAATCCTGTAAACGTAAGTTTACGGTAGATTAATGTACGGTTGCTTTATGGGGTGTTTGTTACCAATACATCGTGGAAAGCTAAAGTGGAATTACTCTCCTCTTCATAGGTATATTTTAATGCGGGATGCATTTTATTGAGTAAGGTGAAAAATACATTTACCTTCGTTTTCTTATTAAAAAGGCAAAATGTATCGTCTACATATCGAAAGTAGACTAAAGGTTTAGTGGGTCCAGATAATAAAGCCTTCTAAAAACACACAAAAATATTCGCCATAGTCGGTCCTAGGACTGAGACCAAAGATACCCCGTCTATTTGCCTATACATTATATCGTTAAAACTGAATTCAACGGATGTAGTGGTAAATTTCATCAACTGAACAAATATGCTTTCAGGAATTGAAGGAGACGATAAATGGCTAGGATATAAAAAATCGGCACAGATATCGATTGTTTCCAAAATAGGGGCACAGGTAAATAGGTTGCTAATATCGTAGGTACACATGAATTTATTAGCAGCCTTAAAATCTTGAATGTACTTTGAAAAATGAAATTAATCTTTTAAGCAGTATTTACTAGAGTATTTCAATACTGGCTGTAAAATATTGTAGATCCATTTTGTAACCTTCTGCTGTGATTACCCTACCATAGAGAGGATAGGGCTAACTGGGATATCCGCTTTGTGAGTTTTGGGTAATCCATATAAACGTGGGAGGATGGAGCCCGAGGTCTGATCTCACTGGCTACATCGGAAGGGAGTACACCGCTTTTCACCCACTTTAGTAGGTTTATGTTTTACACAGTGCTAGATCGAACTACCATCTCAATATTATTGAGGCGTTAGTTATTAACAATTCTCAACGTAGCCTGTGTAGACAGAAAAATTAGAAATATATTTTGTTACATTCCAAATACAGATTTTATTTATCTTACAAAAATGTACTTTCAAAACAACCCTTTGGATACCATTTTTACGGTTCCGTTTCGTTCAGTAGAGTTCCACCCAACATGTGTACATCTGTTATATTATTGAGGGGGCCCGATATCTTGGGAAACGATTAAGTTAGCAAGTATGGATCATGACTGGGGTCAGTTGAGACAATAAGTGCGGGTTAAACTGACATGTACTGGAGGGGATTGTTATGAGTCGATCATGTTTGTCAGACCATAAAAATGTTACAAATTTGGCGCCGACACAGGGAATCTCAGGTCAGAGAAACTCCGATATGGTACGATTGTGAATGTCATGTCTGATTGACCAACGCGAGGAAGTGTATGTTACGAAAACTAGAGTTTTTTTAGGGAGAACGCTTTGGAAGTGAGAGAGACAAGTCCACGATGTAGCCGCTCGTCGTATGGTCTGGATCTCGAATGCGATCCGACAAATATTCCCATGCAACGAAAAGTATGAATGAGTGAAGTATGGAATTGGACGAGTGGATGGGAACCCCTTCACATCAAAAACATCGAATAAACGAATCGAATCTCTCTCTGAAGAAAAACTGTCTTCGAGTTTTGTCTCCTTCCGAAAATAAAGTTTGTCCACATAACAAAGACCACCAGAATCGACCACGACCAAAGACGCAATGGAACCTACGACACAGATGGCGATCACGACGAGTAGACGAAGAAAAAATGTAAGGTAACTTTTTGTGTACAATTGAACATTTTCGGATCCTAATTTGAAAGTGAAAAAAAAATCTGTGAAAGAGTTACAACAGAAAAAAAATATGTACCATGCTTAAAAAGAAATGTTTAAAAAGAACTGTGTTTAAAAAGAACAGTGTTTAAAATAAGTTGCTTTACAAATAAAAAGTGTTTAATGTAAAATGTTTTAGAAAGAAAAAGTGTACAATGCTAAAAAGAAAAGATGCTTAATGAGAAAAAGAGTTTAAAAGAAAATGCTTAACAAGAGAAGTGTTAAAAAGAAAATATGTTTAAAGAGAACAGTGTTTGATATAAGATGTTTTAACCAGAAAAGAATTTAAAAGTTGTTTAAAACGATATTAAGAACTTTAAATCGATGTTACGACTCGAGCCTTGCACGGCGCTTCCACGAGGAACTTTCGTATGCTTCGTAGGAACTTTTTGTGTTATTTCGACTTTCGCTAAAAATGTTGCAGAAAGCGTCGGCATCGAAGTTTCGTCAGCCCGAAGTATAATAATCAATAAGTGTTACATACTTAAGTTATATATTGAAAATAAAAGCCGTAATGCAACACATCAATATTGGATCTTTCCATCTCTGAATTCATCAGGAAGACAAAGATATTCTCAATTCGATAAAGGGTACACTGCGATGTGACACAAAATTCTGAAAAGCAACACTAACTCACATCGGATGCGCTTCCACCATAGTATCTCTGAAATCACCACCTCAAGCATATTGTAATATGTATATATATATATATATATATATATATATACATATATATATATATATATATACACATATATATATATATATATATATATATATATATATACATATATATATATATATATATATATATATACATATATATATATATATATACATATATATATATATATATATATATATATACATATATATATATATATATACATATATATATATATATATATATATATATACATATATATATATATATATATATATATACATATATATATATATATATATATATACATATATATATATATATATATATATATACATATATATATATATATATATATATATACATATATATATATATATATATATATATATATACATACATATATATATATATATATATATATATATATATATATGTATATATGTATATATATATGTATATATATATGTATATATATGTCTATATATGTATATATATGTATATATATATATATATATGTATATATATATATGTATATATATATATATATATATGTATATATATATATGTATATATATATATATATGTATATATATATATTGCATTTTTTAATGTAAGATAATATATATAATTATTTCTACATTCAAACAACGCCGCATGAAACCTACAAACCGGAAGTCCTAAACTTGTGTTTTTCTCTAGTTTTAACTCATCATTAGAACATAGCCAAACTCAAGATTCGAAACCCGAATCACTTGCATGCGAGGCGAGTACTCTGCCACTGAGCTACCTCGCCACATACAAAACAGTTTATAAATTTACACAGACGAAGCAAACTGCGGCGAAGGCTGACTGTGGAATATACCTACTCTTCTCAAGAAGGGGTGTAGTCATTCAACTACTGAGAACCGAGGTCAATGTCTCACAAATAGGGTGTTATACTCGCTATGACGATGTCATTCAACAAGATAACCAAGCGAGCAAATAAATGTTACATTTTTGAATGTGAGATGATATATATGATTATTTTCACGATCAGACAACGCCGCAGCCCTCAAACCATGAAAGCCAAATGAGGGAGAAACTCGAGTCTAGAAGTTCCGGTTAGTGGCAGACTTTAAATTCAGCCGACTATCATCCCAAAACAGAGATTTAACAATGGTTTTGAAACACGCAGACTCCAAATAAATACCAATTTGGTGTTTGTAATTGAAACTATATCTTTTCCGGAATCATATTTATCTATATAAATTTAAATTTTATGTAAGAATGATATCCTAATTGTTAAGAGGATATAACCCTAAATTCATAATATATGGTTATATATCTTTGATTATTTCTAGTTTCTTTAAATTGACTAATATATCTTAGTCTTTATTTGGATTTGGGATTGATGTGTCTATCTCCAAGATGAAATAATTTATTTGTAAGAAATTGTTATCTAAATTATTTTACTTATTATTTTCATACAACGAATTATTTACATCACGGCCACTCAACCTAATGATTCAGTACAAACGAAGAGGTATGTAGATACTTTAAAACGGCAAATAACTAAAACATCACCATATCACCAGCAGATAAATGTGGTGGTATAGTAATTATGGGGAAAACATATATTTAAAGAAAATATCTACACTACTATCAGACGAAAATACATACACCAACGCAACTATAGAACTATTAACAAATCTGTCAAAAAAACTTATAAAAAACGATAAAAAATGGAAATCATTTATTGAATACCACCCCATAATTCCCACATTACATGGCCTCCCCAAAACTCACAAATTAGACATATTATAAATAAGGGAAGAAGTTCAAATTCAATTTTATTTTGTTTCGTTTTTGTAATGAGTAATTCCTTATCAAAGCAGAAACCAGGATAGGTGTTAGCTACAGTAATAGATGGACATGTAAAAACAGTAATTATTTCCCCTTATCAGAAACTTCGCTCATGGAATATGTATACTTGCTCTTTTTGGGGGCCCCTGTTTTTTTTGTGTATATTAAGTAGAGATGTTCAATCCCTTCATAGTATCGTCTTTAAACAACTCAAACGAAAACTAAAAAGTGAGTTACTTGTGAAATCAGTTGATGCGGTTTCCAGGCTGCTTGAGAAGTTGGTGGCGAATGCTAGCGTTCATAATGAATTCTAAATAAAGCCCTATGCTATATACTGTCATATTAATTTCTCATAAGTATTATATTTCAGTAATAAATAACTAGCACTTTATATTAGGAAATCTCATTCCACGCATCCTGTATAACATTATAAAAGAAGTTCTGCGTTATGAAGAGGCGTAAAATGAAACAATAGTTGTACAATATCCAACTGCAGCCTTACTTGTCTAGAATTGGTTAAGTCCAGTAGTAGATAGTGTTGAATATTGGGCGATAGACACGCTATTATATAATTTGGTTAGTTGGAAATAACAAGAAACGAAGGATCAGTTGGGATTAGCTTTGTGACATCGAGTACAGCTCGTCTCTGGGAATTGATGGAAATAGATGTATCGTCGCATGGCTCAAAGCTAGAGTGAGTGCGAAAAGTCGTCAGTTTGGTTGGGAGCACACACCTGTAGACATATGTTTGTATTGCGTTAAGATATTACTGAATAATGATTATTAAACTTTCTCTGTTTCCCCACAACTTACTGATTAGTGATTTGGAATAGAGATCCAGCAAAATAAAGTGCCTATGTCTTCCAACCAGTTTAATCTTTACTTAGTCCTTTTTTCAATGTATGAAAGAACTGCAGGCGGCGTTTCCTCGGTTTAGCGAGAGCACATAAAAAGAGCGTACAAGAGCAAGCAACACATGGTAAGATTATTAAATTCCATGTATGACATCAAACGCAACAGGGAGAAATCGAATACGATTGGAATCAGTATTTATCGATGCTTTTTATCTTACATAAAGAACAACCAGACGAACCGAAACATAAATCTTTATTATATTTTAGACTTTTAAATCGTTATTTTATTTTCATTTAGCTTGATAAAAAATATATACCTTTATGCTAAAAATGGAGGAAATCATTGCATTTATAAATCCAAAACGGGAAATCTATTGGGTAAACTACGTTAAATTAGTTTGTGCGTTAATACGAAATGAACTCCACTGAAATCACAAAGCAATTCCAATGGCCTGGAGAATCACATCCAGGTATTATAAGAAATCAATATATGTTTTTCCCCAGGGTAATATCTATACAGAGTTGTTATTAACACTTAAAGTAGACTTTTATGTGTTCTTTTTTTTGTTGTACCGTCTCATTTAAAACGTCAAGCATTATCGTCCCAAAAGAGGGACGAAGGAGGATAGATAAATTGGACACTATTTATAACTCGGCCAGTTTGTAAAATATTGATTTTCCTTTTTATGAATTATTGAACAAGTAACAAATACTTTGACAGCGTTTCGAGGTCGATAAAATCGCTATTTCAGTCCATTAATTTTGCTACTGAAAATAAAATTTAAATGTTGCAATATCGAAAATAATAATAAACGATAAACATATATATGTGTTGGAAGTAAACACGGTTAGATCCACACTAAGACACACACAAGAACTATTTCAGTGTGATTCATAAACAAGGCTATATTAGTCTGTGACGTTTAGTATTTTCCCAAACTCTTTATCCGGTCTGAACTTAAAAACTTCCGGTTACAGAGTCGTTATTGATATACAAAATAACTGTGAAAATTCAAACAAGATAGAAATAATTTATTTGTTATAAAGGAACTGTAAAAAAGAGGTATATATTGGTAATAGAATTGCCACCATAGTTGCATTTTGGACGGAAAAAGTAGAAAGGGCACGGCCTAAAGCGAACTCAGCAACAAGACATTTTACTAAGTTTCAACCATGGGTATCATGAGACCTATTTCCTCCTTGAAATGAAATGGTGTTAAAGTAATTTGAGTTTGTTAACATTGGAGTTGAAAACGACCATGTTGTAGTCAGCTGGGAAGCATCCTGGTGATATTGTGTTCCACAGAAAGAAACTATTCTCATGGATGTCTTGTTTAGTTTTTGGTACACAAAAGAAGAAACGAAAATTATTTACAATGGTTGTAGCTAGACGAGTTCTCGCTGTGAATGTCTTACAGGGAGGAACCATAGATTAGAGCACCTACCATGAAAATAACGATAGAGTAGAGAAAGACTAGCAACCTCTTTTCTCTGAGAACGATGGTTGTAGGGAGAAGAGAACACCCATCCACCGGATTTTGAATTCGGTTTTGTACTCTGGCACTGCAGGAAAGGGTGCTTTGAGCGGTGATCCCTTGATGTGGCAACTTTATCTTTGGACGTAGTTGACTCTTATAAAGGTAGAGTATTGCATCAGGAGTGATATACTTTCTGGAGCGTTAGAATGATCTAAGCTTAGCAACAGATTTGTTCACATTGATAATCAACCCTTAAGTTAAACTAAGCATATCTGCTCACAGAGTCTAAATAGTATTTTTTTAGACCGTATCCCCGTACACATTTTAAAGATCTCATTTTACATTCTTGCATTAATATTAAAATTAAGATTTATGAGTTATCAATATTTTCAAAGTCTTCATGAATAAAGAGTCTTGGAGACACCAGCGATGCGTCCATATGCAACAACCATACAATTTCATTTTTTTTTAAGTTTGTAGTTTCTGTCTATTCTATGAAATATGATATTTTCTTTATAATCAATAATTATAAAATTCCTGGATTTATCGCAACATGAAATATTTTAAAAATATTGAAAAATGAAAGAAATTAAAATAGAGTTTTACGTTATATGTTTATGTGCCAGCGACAGAGAACAATGGAAGCTGTTTTGCCGGTAGAGTGAAGGCAAACATGAACCGTCAAAGTTGAACGAAGCTTCGTTTTTCCGATCATCTGGAAAATTAATTGAATAAAATTAATGTTTTATATCGGAAAACACTATCATGTTTAACGTTAGTTCGCCAGTGTGCGTTTATATAACAAGATTTTCGGTGTTAGAGAATGTACACTGCACTGTATATGAAGAGTTCGCGATGAACGCCATTTGAAAATCGTTAAATTACTGTAACAAAATGTGTTGCATTTCGAAGTTTAAAGTAATGTAATGTGCGTTATTATTCTTGATTTTAATTAAAATAAGCTTTTACGGTCGACTTTATTATTTGTAGTCTAATTTGTCAATTTGAAGAAACAAGACGGTGTTCTATATAACCGTATTGTCAGTATGGACTAACATACACACACCTCGATACCATATTGATCATCTAGTGATTCCACTTCTTAAGCAGGGCTTTTCTCTGAGCGATGAAGACGATGAAGGAGGACTCCGTTCATCTTTGAGAGACAATGTATACTTATGTAATGGTGTCTGCGCGGGGAGTCAATTTCCAAGCAAAGGTTACGACATCCCTAATCACAACTCTTCTTAATCAGCACTGCTGGATTTCAGTGACAAAGAAAAACCAGGACAACATACAGAACCTGGTATTACCAAATCGTCACCAATTTGAGTAAATCTGTATTAATCTCTCTCTCTCTCTCTCTCTCTCTCTCTCTCTCTCTCTCTCTCTCTCTCTCTCTCTTATATATATATATATATATATATATATATATATATATATAAAGAAAATGGGTCGTTCATTTCAACGCATTGTTGTGTCAGTATTAAAAAATTGAAAATAGAAGCCTTTATCAATGCAAGATTAATTATTTTTTATTTTACTTTAATCTTATTAATTTCGGAATAATATTCCATCATCATAGTTGACTAGTATTGTGTCATTTAGCTTTCTATCAAAACACACAAAAACAAAAATAAACAAACTTTTTTCCTTTTGTTTCTTTGATAAAATGTCCTTGTTATGGTGTATCCGCGCCGATGCCGTTGGTGGTTATGAATTCAAATTCTGGTTGTAGAACGAAGAAAGAATTGAAATGCTCGTAGTTTAAGAAAATGGGTCGTTCATTTCAAAGCATAGTTGGGTCAGTATCATAAAATTGAAAACAGAAGACTTTATCAATGCCCGGTTAATTTATGATTATTTTTACTTTAATCTTATTAATTTCGGAATAATATTCCATCATAAGAATTGACCAGTATTGTGTCATTTTTTTCTATAAAAAAACACAAGGCCATTTTATCAAAGAAACGAAAGGAAAAAGTTTGTTTATTTTTGTTTTTATGTTTTTTGACAGAAAAAAATGACACAATACTGGTCAACTCTTATTATTGAATATTATTCCGAAATTAATGAGATTAAAGTAAAAATAATAATAAATTAATCTTGCATTGATAAAGGCTTCTGTTTTCAGTTTTATGATACAGACCCAGCAATGCTTTGAAAGGAACGACCCATTTTCTTAAACTACGAGCATTTCAATGCTCTATTCATTCTACAACCAGAATTTGAATTCATAACCGCCAACGGCATCGCCGCAGATACACCACAAGAAGGACATTTTATCAAATAAAAAAAAGGAGAAAGTTTGTTTATTTTTGTTTTTGTGTTTTTGATTGAACAAAAATGCCAAAATACTGGTCAACTCTGATGATGGAATATTATTCCGAAATTAATAAGATTAAAGTAAAAAAAAGAATTAATTAATCTTGCATTTATAAAGGCTTCTATTTTCAATTTTATAATATATATATATATATATATATATATATATATATATATATATATATATATATATATATATAGTTAAATAGCTCAATTTACCAGCATTAAAACACATAACTGTCTCGTCTGTTTTAAGACAAATTTTAGTTATTATCACGAAAATAATACATTCGGAAACTAATTTGTTTTAAAGTAAAACTACTCGAATGTCTATTTATTAAAATATTTTAGTTTTGACCTACCATTAATTCACTAATTATTACAGTTGAACTCTAAAAAGTTGTCTTCTGGTGTTCTCATGATCTGGCTGTTAGTATTTCCTTATCTATAGGCTAGGTTTAGGCTATGCCACTTCGGCTATTTTTGTTGTATTTGATCTGCTCTATATTTAAATGTGTTATAAGAGATATTACTGTTCCATTATTTACTATTAGGTTTTCAGTTTTTATTGACTACATAATCTTATTATATTCCTATATTTTAGATATTTTCATTTTTACGTTGATGAAAAGTTTAGTGTCACAGGTGTCTATATGGGTCTGTAACGAGATAGGGTATATACAGTTCTATGTAGACAGTTCTAAACCACTTCCGGTTATTTATTTAATAAATTTTCCTTAGACATAACTATATTGTAAGATTCCAGAATACAGAAGTTACATCTTTTAGATTTATTTGTTTTGTATTCCTCTATTCTACCTTATATAGACCATTCCAGGCTGTATTGCATATTCTTACTATTTAGTTCTTTTACATGTTTATCTAAAGTTGTGCGGATTTTTTTTGAATTTCTATTAAGTTCTTTGAAAGAGTGCATATAGTTTCTAAACCTGTCCTTGAAATTGAGCTGATTTCAAACACAAAGCTTAACCCAATCCTAACCTTTACTTTCGCATTCTTAGTATCGTCTGCCTTTTATAGATATTTTACAAAGCTTAAAAATCATGAACTGATTCGGCCATTCCCGGGATTGACCTTGAATTATCCGACAATACTTGAAACTGACTCGATGATAACTGACCTCTTCTGTGTGTCCATTCCTTACAAGATGCTTTACATGAATTTTGCTGGGATTATCGTTGGGCTTTGGTGGATACCCGCACTCACCGAGACTTTTGTTAATGTGATACTACTTGCGGCCACTAGACATTGATTGTTGGCCAACGCTTTTCAATTAGCGAACATTCGTATCTTGTTTGCGGCCATTCCATTCGTGGTGATTGGATTATCAGGATTCTTGTGCTTTCTGTTTGGATCCCGTTTTCTTGCTTTCGGCAAATTATTCTAAAGATTGGATTGTTGGATTGTAAGAGTAATGCCGGACAATCGAAGATTTGCTGAATTTAATTAGAGTTAATGGGACGCATTAACAATAAAATGCATGTAATACCACTTTTATAAATTCTAGTTAACAAGCATTGCCTGAGGACTATTTTCTTTTCTTTCTCTTTAATATAAATTATCTTAATTTTCTATTGTACGGTTTCATACACAGTCTTTGTTTAAAAGCCGATAAACTTTACTTGTTGCTTGTAGTAAGTATTTAGAAGTTCAAACGACCCTATTGTAATGGAGATTTCGTGTATGTCTGTAACCGGAACTATGTTAGTTTATAGGGGTTCTTTCACACGTAAACAGTTATTAATTACTCGCAGGAAGACCAAGCGTTGCCCAGGATTGAATGAAGAAACGCTGCTATATACCTTTTTAGTATGCTCAAAAACCATATTACATTTTTTTACTGTCACCTCCAGCGTTTCGCCCCCTAATATAGTCGGAAGAAGGTGAAACTTTTGAAAACTCTATGACTTAATGTCTAATACATATTATTTCATTTAAATTGGATATGCATATTTTAAGTTTTAAGGAAATTCCTACTACATATCACTCTTAGGACGGGAAACGTAAAGATTCGGGACTCTGTCTGTTTTCTTCCCTAGAGAATTCTATACATATTCAAATTTCATTAAAATCACATATTTTTTAAGTTGTAAGGGAATAACTTCCCTTACAGCTACCTTATCGCTGCACTCAGAAATTCGAGACCATCTCCATTGCTTTCCCCAAAAATGTTTACATCTGTATACACTTAGTTTTAATGTAGATTCTTTTACCTGTGTTTCTTTAAGGGACACACACACACACATTTACAAATCATTAAAGTTACTGTTATTCGCAACGTTTTACATGAGATAGATACAAGATGGCGCAAAAGTCTAGACCTATATATAAACAAGCTACTAAAACGATTCTTTTTGATTTTAACATAAATTTAATCAGTTAAGTATCATTTGAATTGTATGTACTATTATAAAGAGAGACCTGCGTTTCCGTGAGTTCGCGTCGTCAACGTTAGGGCAGGTTACGGAAGCGCCCGAGAGTTGCCAAATCTATTAGCCAATCAGGTTGAAGCAAGCAGCCGATAACTTATGGAAACAAGGAATTTCTGGATCAGTTGCCTAGTTTTATTTTCCGTACAGGATTACTATTGGAAACATTCGAATGAAAAAACTAAACCTTACCCTTACCCTAACCCTAAACCATAACTAAGAAAATGTTAAAAAGAAATAAAACATTCAAAGAAAATAAGAAATTTACTTTAAAACAGTTGTTCGTTGTTTTTTACATAAATAAATCATCTTTTGCAGCATTTCGGTGCACAAAAAATATTTTAAAACATTTGCTTTACAATGGTTCCTTTGACAAACAAAGAAATGTCTATTTAATAATAGTTGTTTAGCTATGGTGGGTTCGTTCTTAATTTTTATATATGTATATTGCTTTTATTTTCTTCGTCGAACTTTTGTTATTTGCAGCGTTTCTGGAATTGATCGTCTGGCAATCTTCGCCTCGGTAACTCTCGGGCGTATCCGTAATCTGCCCGAACGTTGACGACGCGAAGTCACGGAAACGCGGGTCGTTCTCTATATAAGTACCAGATTGTATTTATTATTTATTAGATGACATACCGGTAGCAATTCTTCTAGATAGGTGGTTTGAACAGGACTGGGTTTCTATCATATTTTGCGAATGATGTGTGTAGATATTTGTATAGCGCATTTCCAGGTAAATAGATTGGAGGTCGAATGACAGTGTAATAGTCACCAAAATCTCTGGATTCGTTGTTTTAATCTATTCTTATACGGAAATCTTAAATTAGTGGTTAATACTAGAAAACCAAGAACTTTAAACAGACAAGAAGATGGCATCACACAAGAAATTAAAACTATAAGAAATTAAAATAATATACCCGAAAATGTGCAAAACTCATATCTCCTGAGTAAGAAACTGTTTGGAAAAAGGTGGATCTCAATTCAAAAAATATTATGAATTGTATACAATTCATACAAAAAATGATATAATAGCAATATAAATATAATCCGACTATTTCTCTTAATTGTCCATGTTATAATCTTAGTTCATTCAAAAGCATTTTATTTAGAAACAATTGTTTCTGCCAATTGTGTAAATACACATATTTCTGGTATACAAAATCTACCAAACATTCACAAAATGACTTCATCAATGTATAAGTGTTTATCTAATAATAATGTGTAATTAAAAAAATAAGTATTACATGATTACTTTCCTTTAATGTATCATAATATTTCGAGAGTAACGAAAACATATCTACAAAAATGTTCTTAGCCCAGGATTAAAAGAAATAAATAACTGATTTTTTTTAGAAGTCAGTGAAAGTAATTTCTGTTACTTTGATTTTTTAAGACCGTTTTAGTACACCACGTTAATAGGGTGTTAGTAAAAATTAATAAGGATAATGTGTAAGTTAAGGGAAGTAACTCATGATATTATTTATCATCTCTGGATTAATTAAGTCATAACGATATTAAAATTGCTCCTTGAAATTAATAACAGACTAGAATAGGGTCCTTCATGTTTAGTGTGACACATACCATTGCACAACACTAAGTTCACTTACACTAAATAGAATATATGCATGCTTCCGAAAAGGAAAAAGGAAATAAGTAAATAAATAAATAATAATCAAGGCGCGAAGATCCCATTTAATATGAATATAATAATATAGCAAGAATAAAACATATAAATAAATTATGTTAATATAAAAAATAATTGTTTCATCAAACAAATACAATAAAATTATCTCTTATATAAAGGGCAGTTGTCTGTTTGTATGTTTGTTTGTATGTCCAGTATCTCCTCAAAAACTACCCGACGACATGTCAAAAAGTTGACATCTACAGGACCGCACAAATCCCGGATGTAAAATATCTAAAAATCGCGAAAATCGATTCACTCGCTGACAGTCAACCGGACCACTTTCCGACAAAAGGTAGCAGTTTTTTTCGTATTTTTCACGAAATTTCAACGTTAATATGTAGTAAATTCGAAATAATCTAATGTATTTATGTACTAATCCGATAAAAATGCCGAGTCACTGTCAACATCCCATAATCCCTTGCCGGATGTACCCGGTCTTGCCCTAAATTGTGTCCGGTTCTATCATGTCATCCAATAACTTCTGTCCGGTTGCATCAATAACAACATAGGAATCCTACGTTAAGAGTGTGTAGTGAAACAAGGGTTGCTCAATCACATCCGCACCTGTCCCATAATCCCTTGCCGGATGTACCCGGTCTTGCTCTAAATTGTGTCCGGTTATATCAGGTCATCATGACGTCAGAGAGTGGCAGATAATTTGAAAAATAATGCAAAGTGGCGGGAATAAATTCACTCACACTACAACCTTTTAATAGACGCTAATATTCCTCCCACTCCCTTCCGTTATCATGATAGGCATTACCTCCTCCTTTCATGCCAAATTGGGGGGAGGGGGGGGGGGTGACGGCATTCGCCGGTGTGAGCGCCTCAGGCCAAATTTGGGGGAGGGGGTTTCGGTATTCGCCGGATGGGCGCCTCAGGCCAAATTTGGGGGAGGAGGAGTGTCGGCATTCTCCGACGCTCACACCTTTTTGAGAGGGTGGAGATAGTGTAGTATCTGTTGCAAGGAGAGAGTGTCAGCATTCGCCGGTGTGAGCGCCTCAGGCCAAATTTTTTCTAGGGGGGGGATATATAGCAAATCTATAATAAAAACCAATGTGCATTTATTTGTATCTATATTAAAGACCAATGTGCATTTATTTGTATCTATAATAAAGGCCAATGTGCATTTATTTGTATCTATAATAAAGACAAATGTGCATTTATTTGTATCTATAATAAAGACCCAATGTGCAAAGTACTCGGCGTTGTCCGGGAAAAAAGTGCTCAATGTCCTAGATAGAGCTACTGTAGTGATAGGTTTGGATAATATTTTAACAGCATCTACGCTGAAAAGGATGGAGGAATGGATAAGAGTTATTTCAGTAGTCCCCAGGAGGCCTCTTTGATTTTGAAATACTCGGCGTTGTCCGGGAGAAAAGTGCTCAATATCCTAGATAGAGCTACTGTAGTGATAGGTTTAGAACATATTTTAACGCCATCTTCGTTCCCCTTTGGACAATTTTGCAGATGAATAGGGGGGAGGATACCTAAGTGATTTCAGTAGTCCCCATGAGGCCTCTTTGATTTTCAAAGTACTCGGCGTTGTCCGGGGAAAAAGTGCTCAACGTCCTAGATAGAGCTACTGTAGTGAGGGGTTTGGATAATATTTTAACAGTATCTACGCTGAAAAGGATGGGGGAATCGATAAGAGTTATTTCAGTAGTCCCCAGGAGGCCTCTTTGATTTTGAAATACTCGGCGTTGTCCGGGAGAAAAGTGCTCAATATCCTAGATAGAGCTACTGTAGTGATAGGTTTAGAACATATTTTAACGCCATCTTCGTTCCCCTTTGGACAATTTTGCAGATGAAAAGGGGGGAGGATACCTAAGTGATTTCAGTAGTCCCCAGGAGGCCTCTTTGATTTTCAAAGTACTCGGCGTTGTCCGGGAAAAAAGTTCTCAACGTCCTAGATAGAGCTACTGTAGTGATAGGTTTGGATAATATTTTAACACTATCTACGCTGAAAAGGATGGGGGAATCGATAAGAGTTATTTCAGTAGTCCCCAGGAGGCCTCTTTGATTTTGAAATACTCGGCGTTGTCCGGGAGAAAAGTGCTCAATATCCTAGATAGAGCTACTGTAGTGATAGGTTTGGAAAATATTTTAACGCCATCTTCGTTCCCCTTGGGACTATTTAGCAGATCAGAAGGAGAGACGATACCTAAGTGATTTTAGTAGTCCGCAAGAGGCCTCCTTTATTATCAAAGTACTCGGCGTTGTCCGGGAGAAAAGTGCTCAATGTCCTAGATAGAGCTACTGTAGTGATAGGTTTGGAAAATATTTTAACGCGATCTTCGTTCCCCTTTGGACTATATCGCAGATCAGAAGGAGAGAGGATACCTAAGGGATTTCAGGAGTGCTCATGAAGCCTCCTCGATTTTCAAAGTACTCGGCGTTGTCCGGGAGAAAAATGCTCAATATCCTAGATAGAACTACTGTAGTGATAAGTTTGGATAATATTTAAACAGCATCTACGCTGAAAAGGATGGAGGAATGGATAAGAGTTATTTCAGTAGTCCCCAAGAGGCCTCTTTGATTTTGAAATATTCGGCGTTGTCCGGGAGAAAAGTGCTCAATATCCTAGATAGAGCTACTGTAGTGATAGGTTTGGAAAATATTTTAACGCCATCTTCGTTCCCCTTTGGACTATTTCGCTGATCAGAAAGAGAGAGGATACCTAAGGGATTTCAGGAGTGCTCATGAAGCCTCCTCGATTTTCAAAGTACTCGGCGTTGTCCGGGAGAAAAGTGCTCAATATCCTAGATAGAGCTACTGTAGTGATAGGTTTAGAACATATTTTAACGCCATCTTCGTTCCCCTTTGGACAATTTAGCATATGAAAAGGAGGGAGGATACCTAAGTGATTTCAGTAGTCCCCAGGAGGCCTCTTTGATTTTCAAAGTACTCGGCGTTGTCCGGGAAAAAAGTGCTCAACGTCCTAGATAGAGCTACTGTAGTGATAGGTTTGGATAATATTTTAACAGTATCTACGCTGAAAAAGATGGGGGAATCGATAAGAGTTATTTCAGTAGTGCTCAGGAGGCCTCTTTGATTTTGTAAATACTCGGCGTTGTCCAGGAGAAAAGTGCTCAATGTCCTAGATAGAGCTACTGTAGTGATAGGTTTGGAAAATATTTTAACGCCATCTTCGTTCCCCGTTTGGACTATATCGCAGATCAGAAAGAAAGAGGATACCTAAGGGATTTCAAGAGTGCTCATGAAGCCTCCTCGATGTTCAAAGTACTCGGCGTTGTCCGGGAGAAAAGTGCTCAATATCCTAGATAGAGTTACTGTAGTGATACGTTTAGAAAATATTTTAACGCCATCTTCGTTCCCCTTTGGACAATTTTGCAGATGAAAAGGAGGGAGGATACCTAACTGATATCAGTAGTCCCCAGGAGGCCTCTTTGATTTTCAAAGTACTCGGCGTTGTCCGGGAAAAAAGTGCTCAATGTCCTAGATAGATCTACTGTAGTGATAGGTTTGGATAATATTTTAACGCCATCTTCGTTCCCCGTTTGGACTATATCGCAGATCAGAAGGAAAGAGGATACCTAAGGGATTTCAAGAGTGCTCATGAAGCCTCCTCGATGTTCAAAGTACTCGGCGTTGTCCGGGAGAAAAGTGCTCAATATCCTAGATAGAGTTACTGTAGTGATACGTTTAGAAAATATTTTAACGCCATCTTCGTTCCCCTTTGGACAATTTTGCAGATGAAAAGGAGGGAGGATACCTAACTGATATCAGTAGTCCCCAGGAGGCCTCTTTGATTTTCAAAGTACTCGGCGTTGTCCGGGAAAAAAGTGCTCAATGTCCTAGATAGATCTACTGTAGTGATAGGTTTGGATAATATTTTAACAGCATCTACGCTGAAAAGGATGGGGGAATGGATAAGAGTTATTTCAGTAGTCCCCAGGAGGCCTCTTTGATTTTGAAATATTCGGCGTTGTCCGGGAGAAAAGTGCTCAATATCCTAGATAGAGCTACTGTAGTGATAGGTTTGGAAAATATTTTAACGCCATCTTTGTTCCCCTTTGGACTATTTCGCAGATCAGAAAGAGAGAGGATACCTAAGGGATTTCAGGAGTGCTCATGAAGCGTCCTCGATTTTCAAAGTACTCGGCGTTGTCCGAGAGAAAATTGCTCAATATCCTAGATAGAGCTACTGTAGTGATAGGTTTAGAACATATTTTAACGCCATCTTCGTTCCCCTTTGGACAATTTTGCAGATGAAAAGGAGGGAGGATACCTAAGTGATTTCAGTAGTCCCCAGGAGGCCTCTTTGATTTTCAAAGTACTCGGCGTTGTCCGGGAAAAAGTGCTCAATGTCCTAGATAGATCTACTGTAGTGATAGGTTTGGATAATATTTTAACAGCATCTACGCTGAAAAGGATGGGGGAATGAATAAAAGTTATTTCAGTAGTCCCCAGGAGGCCTCTTTGATTTTGAAATACTCGGCGTTGTCCGGGAGAAAAGTGCTCAATATCCTAGATAGAGCAACTGTAGTGATAGGTTTGGAAAATATTTTAACGCCATCTTCGTTCCCCTTTGGACTTTTTCGCAGATCAGAAAGAGAGAGGATACCTAATGGATTTCAGGAGTGCTCATGAAGCCTCCTCGATTTTCAAAGTACTCGGCGTTGTCCGGGAGAAAAGTGCTCAATATCCTTGATAGAGCTACTGTAGTGATAGGTTTGGATAATATTTTAACAGCATCTACGCTGAAAAGGATGGGGGAATCGATAAGAGTTATTTCAGTAGTGCTCAGGAGGCCTCTTTGATTTTGAAATACTCGGCGTTGTCCGGGAGAAAAGTGCTCAATATCCTAGATATAGCTACTGTAGTGATAGGTTTGGAAAAATTTTTTACGCCATCTTCGTTTCCCTTTGCACTATTTCGCAGATCAGAAAGAGAGAGGATACCTAGGTGATTTCAGTAGTCCCCAGGAGGCCTCCTTGATTATCAAAGTACTCGGCGTTGTCCGGGAGAAAAGTGCTCAATGTCCTAGATAGAGCTACTGTAGTGATAGGTTTGGAAAATATTTTAACGCCATCTTCGTTCCCCTTTGGACTATTTCGCAGATCAGAAGGAGAGAGGATACCTAAGGGATTTCAGGAGTGCTCATGAAGCCTCCTCGATTTTCAAAGTACTCGGCGTTGTCCGGGAGAAAAGTGCTCAATATCCTAGATAGAGCTACTGTAGTGATAGGTTTAGAACATATTTTAACGCCATCTTCGTTCCCCTTTGGACAATTTTGCAGATGAAAAGGAGGGAGGATACCTAAGTGATTTCAGTAGTCCCCAGGAGGCCTCTTTGATTTTCAAAGTACTCGGCGTTGTCCGGGAAAAAAGTGCTCAATGTCCTAGATAGATCTACTGTAGTGATAGGTTTGGATAATATTTTAACAGCATCTACGCTGAAAAGGATGGGGGAATCGATAAGAGTTATTTCAGTAGTGCTCAGAAGGCCTCTTTGATGTTGAAATACTCGGCGTTGTCCGGGAGAAAAGTGCTCAATATCTTAGATAGAGCTACTGTAGTGATAGGTTTGGAAAATATTTTAACGCCATCTTCGTTCCCCTTTGGACTATTTTGCAGATCAGAAGGAGAGAGGATACCTAAGGGATTTCAGGAGTGCTCATGAAGCCTCCTCGATTTTCAAAGTACTCGGCGTTGTCCGGGAGAAAAGTGCTCAATATCCTAGATAGAGCTACTGTAGTAATAAGTTTAGAACATATTTTAACGCCATCTTCGTTCCCGTTTGGACAATTTTGCAGATGAAAAGGAGGGAGGATACCTAAGTGATTTCAGTAGTCCCCAGGAGGCCTCTTTGATTTTCAAAGTACTCGGCGTTGTCCGGGAAAAAAGTGCTCAACGTCCTAGATAGAGCTACTGTAGTGATAGGTTTGGATAATATTTTTACAATATCTACGCTGAAAAGGATGGGGAATCAATAAGAGTTATTTCAGTAGTGCTCAGGAGGCCTCTTTGATTTTGAAATACTCGGCGTTGTCCGGGAGAAAAGTGCTCAATATCCTAGATAGAGCTACTGTAGTGATAGGTTTGGAAAATATTTTAACGCCATCTTCGTTCCCCTTTGGACTATTTCGCAGATCAGAAGGAGAGAGGATACCTAGGTGATTTCAGTAGTCCTCAGGAGGCCTCCTTGATTTTCAAAGTACTCGGCGTTGTCCGGGAAAAAAGTGCTCAATGTCCTAGATAGAGCTACTGTAGTGATAGGTTTGGATAATATTTTAACAGCATCTACGCTGAAAAAGATGGGGGAATCGATAAGAGTTATTTCAGTAGTGCTCAGGAGGCCTCTTTGATTTTCAAATACTCGGCGTTGTCCGGGAGAAAAGTGCTCAATATCCTAGATAGAGCTACTGTAGTGATAGGTTTGTATAATATTTTAACAGCATCCACGATGAAAAGGATGGGGGAATCGATAAGAGTTATTTCAGTAGTCCTCAGGAGGCCATCCTTGATTATCAAAGTACTCGGCGTTGTCCGGGAGAAAAGTGCTCAATATCCTAGATAGAGCTACTGTAGTGATAGGTTTGGAAAATATTTTAACGCCATCTTCGTTCCCCTTTGGACTATTTCGCAGATCAGAAGGAGAGAGGATACCTAAGTGATTTCAGTAGTGCTCATGAGGCTTCTTTGATTTGCAAAGTACTTGGCGTTGTCGGGGAGAAAATTGCTCAATGTCCTAGATAGAGCTACTGTATTGATAGGTTTGGTTAATATTTTAACAGCATCTACGCTGAAAACCTATTTAGCATTCGCACCGCGGCAGCAATAGATACGTATTTAGCATTCATCAGTGGTGATAGGAACGTATATAGCATGTGCACATGGGCGGCAATAAATACGTATATAGCATGCGCATCGGGTGTGCAAAAAAAATTGGGGGAAGGCAAAATATTTTTAATTTCTTTTATCTTTTTCATTGAAAATATTTAATGTATGAGGGAGAATGAAAAAATAAAATTTTCGGGGGGGGGGGCTGAAAATTTTTTTTTTTTTTTTTTAAATGAAAATATTTCTATGTATGGGGGGAACATAAAATTTTGGGGGGTAGGGGGGGTCAAAAATTTTTCTTTTTTTTTCCTTTAAATTAAAAATATTTCTAAGTATGTGGGAGGATAGAAAAAAAATTTTTCTTGTGGGGAGGCAAAAATATGTATTTTTTCTGTTTTTAACTAAAAATATTCCTATTTATGATAGTGACAATACATGAATGAACACAATTTTGTTTTTCTAACACGACAGGGGCGAATTAATATGAGTTCTTACGTATGCGAACTGGGCTGGAGATTGGTACATATATAGTATGTGTACCCTTTCAGAGATAGGTAAGTATGTAGTATGCGCACCAGAGCCGCGATAGGTATGAATATAGTATGCACACCAGGCCAGCGATAGGTTTATATATAGTATGTGCACCGGGGTGGAAATAGGTACTTATATAGTAGTGCATAGGGGTGGCGATAGCTATGTATTTAGCATTCGCACCGGGGTTGCGATAGGTACGTATTCAGCAATCACACCGGGGCGGCGATATGTACATATTTAGTATATGCACTGAGGCAGTGATAGGTACATATGGTGTATGCACACCGGGGCGGCAATATGTACGTATTTAGCATTCATCCCTGGGCGGAGATAGGTACTTATTTAGCATTCAGCGGTGGCGATAGGTACGTATATAGCATGTGCACATGGGCGGCAATAAGTAGGTGATAGGTATGTATTATGCATGCGCACTGGGGCAGCGATCCGTTCATATATAGCACGCGCACCGGGGGGACGATAGTTACGTATATAGCATGCGCACCGGGGCGGCGAAAAGTACGTAATTAGCATTCACACCGGGGCGGCGATAGGTACGTATTTAGCATTCACACCGGGGCGGCGATAGGTATGTATTTAGCATTCACACCGGGGCGGCGATAAGTATGTATTTAGCATTCGCACCGGGGCAGCGATAGGTATGTATTTAGCATTCGCACCGGGGTGGCGATATGTACGTATTTAGCTTCCACACCGGGGCGGCGATAGGTACGTATTTAGCATTAACACCGGGGCGGCGATAAGTATGTATTTAGCATTCACACCGGGGCGGCGATAGGTATGTATTTAGCATTCACACAGGGGCGGCGATAGGTATGTATTTAGCATTCGCACCGGGGCGGTGATAGGTATGTATTTAACATTCGCACCAGGGTGGCGATATGTACGTATTTAGCTTCCGCACCAGGGCGGCGATAGGTATGTATTTAGCATTCACACAGGGGCGGCGATAGGTATGTATTTAGCATTCGCACCGGGGCGGTGATAGGTATGTATTTAACATTCGCACCAGGGTGGCGATATGTACGTATTTAGCTTCCGCACCAGGGCGGCGATAGGTACGTATTTAGCTTCCGCACCGGGGCGGCGATAGGTACATATTTAGAATTCACACCGGGGCGGCGATAGGTATGTATTTAGCATTCGCACCGGAGCGGCGATATGTACGTATTTAGCTTCCACACCGGGGCGGTGATAGGTACGTGTTCAGAATTCAGGGGTGGCGATAGCTACGTATATAGCATGTACACATGGGCAGCAATAAGTACGTACGTAGCATGCGCTCTGCGGCGGCGATTAGTACATATATAGCACGCGCACCAGGGTGGCGATAGGTACGTATATAGCACGCGCACCAGGGTGGCGATAGGTACGTATATAGCACGTGCACCGGAACGGCAAAAGGTATGTATTTCGCATTCGCACGGGGCGGCTATAGGTACGTATTTAGCATTCGCACCAGGGCGGCTATAGATACGTATTTAGCATTCGCACCGGGCCGGCTATAGGTACGTATTTAGCATTCGCACCAAAGCGGCGATAGGTACGTATTTTGCATTCGCACCAAAGTGGCAATGTGTACATATCAATTATTCGCACTAGGGCAGCGATAGATACTTATGTAGCATGTACACCGGGGCAGCGATAGGTACCATTTAGCATTCGCACCGGGGCGGCGATAGGTACTTAAATAGTATCTGCACTGGGGCGGCGATAGGTGCGTATATAGTATGTGCACTGGGGCGTCGATAGGTACGTATATAGTATGCGCACCGGGGCGATGATATATACGTATATAGTATGAACATCGGGACGGAGATAAGTACCTATATAGAAGGCGCAGATAGGGGTGTTACTTTTTATAGAAATGTCATACTATTGCCCTGGGCAACGTAGGAGATATGGTGGGGAAGAAACAGCTTTCGCAAAAGGCAAAATTAGAAAGTAGCGGTGAAATGGGGCGACCAGGGAAGAGAAAGGTAGAAAGATAAAGAGACGGCTATAGAGAAAGGGGTGGAGAAATAGAAGTTTGTATATAAAGATGTTACACACACGATTTTTCTTCAATTATATGTTTTTATGACCCCGAGCAACGCCGGGTAGCCCCGCTAGTCTCTTATATAAAGGGCAGTTGTCTGTTTGTATGTTTGTTTGTTTGTTTGTTTGTTTGTATGTCCAGTATCTCCTCAAAAACTACCCGACGACATGTCAAAAAGTTGACATCTACAGGACCGCACAAATCCCGGATGTAAAATATCTAAAAATCGCGAAAATCGATTCACTCGCTGACAGTCAACCGGACCACTTTCCGACAAAAGGTAGCAGTTTTTTCGTATTTTTCACGAAATTTCAACGTTAATATGTAGTAAATTCGAAATAATCTAATGTATTTATGTACTAATCCGATAAAAATGCAGAGTCATTGTAAACATCCCATAATCTCTTGCCGGATGTACCCGGTCTTGCCCTAAATTGTGTCCGGTTGTATCAGATCATCCAATAACTTCTGTCCGGTTGCATCAATAACAACATAGGAATCCTACGTTAAGAGTGTGTAGTGAAACAAGGGTTGCTCAATCACATCCGCACCTGTCCCATAATCCCTTGCCGGATGTACCCGGTCTTGCCCTAAATTGTGTCCGGTTATATCAGGTCATCATGACGTCAGAGAGTGGCAGTTTTCCTTTCTGTGAATTTTTCCCTCTCACACTTTCTTTCTTAATTATTAATAGACGATAATATTCCCCCCCCTCCCTCCCTGTGGCCATTCTGTTATCATGATAGGAATTACCTCCTCCTTTAAGGCCAAATTGGGGGGGGGGTTCGGTATTCGCCGGTGTGAGCATTACCTCCTCCTTTTTTGAGAAGTGTAGGGGTAGGGTAGTATCGGTTCAGTTGTCATGATGCACTGATCCCATGCATTACCTCCTCCTTTTCTGAGAAGTGTAGATGTAGAATAGTATCGGTTCCGTTATCATGATGTGCTCATCCCATGAATTACCTCCTCCTTTTTTGAGAAGTGTAGGGGTAGGGTCGTATCGGTTCCGTTGTCATGATGCCCTCATCCCATGCATTATCTCCACCTTTTTTGAGAAGTGTTGAGGTAGGGTCGTATCGGTTCCGTTGTCATGATGCCCTCATCCCATGCATTATCTCCTCCTTTTTTGAGAAGTGTTGAGGTAGGGTCGTATCGGTTCCGTTGTCATGATGCACTATTCCCATGCATTACCTCCTCCTTTTTTGAGAAGTGTTGAGGTAGGGTCGTATCGGTTCCGTTGTCATGATGCACTATTCCCATGCATTACCTCCTCCTTTTTTGAGCAGTGTAGAGGTAGGGTATGTGTGGGTACCCTGCGACCTGACGAAGTATGTGTGGGTACCCTGCGACCCCACGAAGTATGTGTGGGTACCCTGCGACCGCACGAAGTATGTGTGGGTACCCTGCGACCGGACGAAGAATGTGTAGGTACCCTGCGACCGTACGAAGTATGTGTAGGTACCCTGCGACCGCACGAAGTATGTGTGGGTACCCTGCTGCCTGACGAAGTATGTGTGGGTACCCTGCGACCGCACGAAGTATGTGTAGGTACCCTGCGACCGCACGAAGTATGTGTGGGTACCCTGCTGTCTGACAAAGTATGTGTGGGTACCCTGCGACCGCACGAAGTATGTGTGGGTACCCTGCGACCGGACGAAGTATGTATAGGTACCCTGCGACCGCACGAAGTATGTGTGGGTACCCTTCGACCGCACGAAGTATTTGTGGGTACCCTGCGACCGCACGAATATGTGTGGGTACCCTGCGACCTGACGAAGTATTTGTGGGTACCCTGCGACCGGAAAAAGTATGTGCTGGTACCCTGCGACCGCACGAAGTATGTGTGGGTACCCTGCGACCGAACGAAGTATTTGTGGGTACACTGGGACCGGACGAAGTATGTGTGGGTACCCTGCGTCCGGACGAAGTATGTGTGGGTACCTAGCGACCGCACAAAGTATGTGTGGGTACCCTGCGACCGCACAGAAGTATGTGTTGGTACCCTGCGACCGCACGAAGTATGTGTGGGTACCCTGCGACCACACGAAGTATGTGTGGGTACCCTGCGACCGCACGAAGTATGTGTGGGTACCCTGCGACCAGACGAAGTATGTGTAGGTACCCTGCGACCGTACGAAGTATGTGTAGGTACCCTGCGACGGCACGAAGTATGTGTGGGTACCCTGCTGCCTGACGAAGTATGTGTGGGTACCCTGCGACCGCACGAAGTATGTGTAGGTACCCTGCGACCGCACGAAGTATGTGTGGGTACCCTGCTGTCTGACAAAGTATGTGTGGGTACCCTGCGACCGCACGAAGTATGTGTGTGTACCCTGCGACTGGACGAAGTATGTATAGGTACCCTGCGACCGCACGAAGTATGTGTGGATACCCTGCGACCGGACGAAGTATGTGTGGGTACCCTGCGACCGCACGAAGTATGTATAGGTACCCTGCGACCGCACGAAGTATGTGTGGGTACCCTGCGACCGCACAAAGTATGTGTGGGTACCCTGCTGCCTGACGAGGTATGTGTGGGTACCCTGCTACCGCACAAAGTATGTGTGGGTACCCTGCTGCCTGACGAAGTATGTGTGGGTACCCTTCGACCGCACGAAGTATTTGTGGGTACCCTGCGACCGCACGAATATGTGTGGGTACCCTGCGACCTGACGAAGTATTTGTGGGTACCCTGCGACCGGAAAAAGTATGTGCTGGTACCCTGCGACCGCACGAAGTGTGTGTGGGTACCCTGCGACCGAACGAAGTATGTGTGGGTACACTGGGACCGGACGAAGTATGTGTGGGTACCCTGCGTCCGGACGAAGTATGTGTGGGTACCTAGCGACCGCACAAAGTATGTGTGGGTACCCTGCGACCGCACAGAAGTATGTGTTGGTACCCTGCGATCGCACGAAGTATGTATACGTACCATGCGACCGCACGAAGTATGTGTTGGTACCCTGCGACCGGACGAAGTATGTGTGGGTACCCTGCGACCGGACGAAGTATGTATAGGTACCCTGCGACCGCACGAAGTATGTGTAAGTACCCTGCGACCGGACGAAGTATTTGTGGGTACTCTGCGACCGCACGAAGTATTTGTGGGTACCCTGCGACCGGACGATGTATGTGTGGGTACCCTGAGACCGGACGAAGTATGTGTTGGTACCCTACGATCGCACGAAGTATGTATAAGTACCCTGCGACCGCACCAAGTATGTGTTTGTACCCTGCGACCGGACGAAGTATGTGTGGGTACCCTGCGACCGGACGAAGTATGTATAGGTACCCTGCGACCGGACGAAGTATGTATAGGTACCCTGCGACCGCACGAAGTATGTGTAAGTACCCTGCGACCGGACGAAGTATTTGTGGGTACTCTGCGACCGCACGAAGTATTTGTGGGTACCCTGCGACCGGACGATGTATGTGTGGGTACCCTGAGACCGGACGAAGTATGTGTTGGTACCCTACGATCGCACGAAGTATGTATAAGTACCCTGCGACCGCACCAAGTATGTGTTTGTACCCTGCGACCGGACGAAGTATGTGTGGGTACCCTGCGACCGGACGAAGTATGTATAGGTACCCTGCGACCGGACGAAGTATCTGTGGGTACCCTGCGACCGCACGAAGTATGTATAGGTACCCTGCGACCGCACGAAGTATGTGTGGGTACCCTGCGACCGGACAAAGTATGTGTGCGTACTCTGCGACCGCACGAAGTATTTGTGGGTACCCTGCGACCGCACGAAGTATTTGTGGGTACCCTGCGACCGCACGAAGTATGTGTGGGTACCCTGCGACCGGACGAAGTATGTGTGGGTACCCTGCGACCGCACGAAGTATGTGTGGGTACCCTGCGACCGGACGAAGTATGTATAGGTACCCTGCGACCGCACGAAGTATGTGTGGGTACCCTGCGACCAGACGAAGTAGGTGTGGGTACCCTGCGATCGCACGAAGTATGTGTGGGTACCCTGCGACCGAACGAAGTATTTGTGGGTACCCTGCAACCGAACGAAGTATGTATGGGTACCCTGCGACCGAACAAAGTATGTGTGGGTATTCTGCGACCGCATAAAGTATTTGTGGGTACCCTGCGACCGCACGAACTATGTGTGGGTACCCTGCTGCCTGACGAAGTATGTGTGGGTACCCTGCGACCGCACGAAGTATGTGTGGGTACCCTGCGACCGGACGAAGTATGTATAGGTGCCCTGCGACCGCACGAAGTATGTGTGGGTACCCTGCGACCGGACGAAGTATGTGTGGGTACCCTGCGACCGCACGAAGTATGTATAGGTATCCTGCGACCGCACGAAGTATGTGTGGGTACCCTGCGACCGCACGAAGTATTTGTGAGTACCCTGCGACCGCACGAAGTATGTGTGAGTACCCTGCTGCCTAACGAAGTATGTGTGGGTACCCTCCGATCGCACGAAGTATGTGTGGGTACCCTGCGACCGGACGAAGTATTTGTGGGTACCCTGCGTCCGGACGAAGTATGTGTGGGTACTTTGCTACCGGACGAATATGTGTTGGTACCCTGCGACCGCACGAAGTATGTGTGGGTACCCTGCGACCGCACGAACTATGTGTGCGTACCCTGCGACCGGACGAAGTATGTGTGGGTACCCTGCGACCGGACGAAGTATGTGTGGGTACCCTGTGACCGGACGAAGTATGTGTGGGTACCCTGCGATCGCACGAAGTATGTGTGGGTACCCTGCGACCGCACGAAGTATGTGTGGGTACCCTGCGACCGCACGAAGTATTGGTGGGTACCCTGCGACCGCACGAAGTATGTGTGGGTACCCTGCGACCGCACGAAGTATGTGTGGGTACCCTTCGACTGCACGAATAATGTATAAGTACCCTGCGACCGCACAAAGTATGTGTGGGTACCCTGCGACCGGACGAAATATGTGTGGGTACCCTGCGACCGCACGAAGTATGTGTGGGTACCCTGCGACCGGACAAAGTATTTGTGGGTACCCTGCAACCGAACGAAGTATGTATGGGTACCCTGCGACCGCACGAAGTATGTATAGGTACCCTGCGACCGCACGAAATATTTGTGGGTACCCTGCGACCGCACGAAGTATGTGTGGGTACCCTGCGACCGGACGAAGTATGTATAGGTACCCTGCGACCGCACGAAGTATGTGTGGGTACCCTGCGACCAGACGAAGTAGGTGTGGGTACCCTGCGATCGCACGAAGTATGTGTGGGTACCCTGCGACCGAACGAAGTATTTGTGGGTACCCTGCAACCGAACGAAGTATGTATGGGTACCCTGCGACCGAACAAAGTATGTGTGGGTACCCTGCGACCGCATAAAGTATTTGTGGGTACCCTGCGACCGCACGAACTATGTGTGGGTACCCTGCTGCCTGACGAAGTATGTGTGGGTACCCTGCGACCGCACGAAGTATGTGTGGGTACCCTGCGACCGGACGAAGTATGTATAGGTGCCCTGCGACCGCACGAAGTATGTGTGGGTACCCTGCGACCGGACGAAGTATGTGTGGGTACCCTGCGACCGCACGAAGTATGTATAGGTATCCTGCGACCGCACGAAGTATGTGTGGGTACCCTGCGACCGCACGAAGTATTTGTGAGTACCCTGCGACCGCACGAAGTATGTGTGAGTACCCTGCTGCCTGACGAAGTATGTGTGGGT
This sequence comes from Sepiola atlantica, assembly GCA_963556195.1. NCBI lineage: Eukaryota > Metazoa > Mollusca > Cephalopoda > Sepiida > Sepiolidae > Sepiola > Sepiola atlantica. The sequence continues at coordinate 193,621,753 of OY744521.1, read as the reverse complement.
ACCCTCCGATCGCACGAAGTATGTGTGGGTACCCTGCGACCGGACGAAGTATTTGTGGGTACCCTGCGTCCGGACAGAATATGTGTGGGTACTTTGCTACCGGACGAAGTATGTGTTGGTACCCTGCGACCGCACGAAGTATGTGTGGGTACCCTGCGACCGCACGAACTATGTGTGCGTACCCTGCGACCGGACGAAGTATGTGTGGGTACCCTGCGACCGGACGAAGTATGTGTGGGTACCCTGTGACCGGACGAAGTATGTGTGGGTACCCTGCGATCGCACGAAGTATGTGTGGGTACCCTGCGACCGCACGAAGTATGTGTGGGTACCCTGCGACCGCACGAAGTATTGGTGGGTACCCTGCGACCGCACGAAGTATGTGTGGGTACCCTGCGACCGCACGAAGTATGTGTGGGTACCCTTCGACTGCACGAATAATGTATAAGTACCCTGCGACCGCACAAAGTATGTGTGGGTACCCTGCGACCGGACGAAATATGTGTGGGTACCCTGCGACCGCACGAAGTATGTGTGGGTACCCTGCGACCGGACAAAGTATTTGTGTGTACTCTGCGTCCGGACGAAGTATGTGTGGGTACTCTGCGACCAGACGAAGTATGTGTTGGTACCCTGCGACCGCACGAAGTATGTGTGGGTACCCTGCGATCGCACGAAGTATGTGTGGGTACCCTGTGACCGCACGAAGTATGTGTGGGTAGCCTGCGACCGCACGAAGTATGTGTGGGTACCCTGCGACCGCACGAAGTATGTATAGGTACCCTGCGACCGCACGAAATATTTGTGGGTACCCTGCGACCGCACGAATATGTGTGGGTACCATGCGACCGTACGAAGTATGTGTGGGTACCCTGCGACCGTACGAAGTATGTGTGGGTACCCTGCGACCGTACGAAGTATGTGTGGGTACCCTGCGACCGCACGAAGTATGTGTGGGTACCCTGCGACCGCACGAACTATGTGTGGGTACCCTAACGTCAGAGAGTGGCAGGAAGAAATTCACTCACACTACAACTATTTTTTTCTTTCTTTCTTTTTTCCCGCTCACTCCCACACTTTCTTTCTTAATTATTAATAGACGCTAATATTCCCCCCCCCCCCTCCCTATGGCCGTTCTGTTATCATGATAGGCATTCCCTCCTCCTTTCGGGGGGTGTCGGCATTCGCCGGTGTGAGCGCTTCAGGTGAAATTTGGGGGAGGGGGAGTGTCGGCATTCGGCGGCTCAGGCCAATCTGGGGAGGGGAGGAGGGAAATGTCGGCATTCGGCGGTATGAGCGATCGCCTGTGGGGCGCCTCAGGCGAAATTTGGGGATCGGGCGTATTGGCATACGCCGGTGAGGCAGGCGAAATTTGGGGAAGGGGGAGTGTCGGTATTCGCCGGTGTCAGCTCCTCAGGCGAAATTTGGGGGGAGTCATCGGTGAGACAGATCCCGACCTTGGGGGTATATCAACCGGTACTTTAGGGGAGAGGAAGTGAGCTAAAGGAAAAGGGATTAAAAAATAAAATGATAATCTGATTTTTGATTCGACAGTGTAAGATCGACACCTATCGGATAGGACTAGATATACACTTGATCTCAAGGCAATAATGCCGAGAACAGATACTACACTTTGATCTTAGCCAAAAGGCTGATTTATTTAGGCAGGTGAGTTCCTTTGGACAACCCTCATCTTTATCTACAGATGAAGATTTTACAAACCTTGGGAACTCACCAGACCTTAGGCATAGTGCCCGTTATGTAGGGGGGGAGGGATAAGTGAGACAAGCTGTTCAATGTTTTTTATTTCACAAAATTTTACAAACAACATAAAAAAGAACATTTGCTGACTCTAAACTAGATTCTTGCACCAAAATACCGCATTCACTCTGTGGGTTGATCCCTACTTAAAATATCCTAGATAGAGCTACTGTAGTGATAGGTTTGGAAAATATTTTAACGCCATCTTCGTTCCCCTTTGGACTATTTGGCAGATCAGAAGGAGAGAGGATACCTAAGTGATTTCAGTAGTGCTCAGGAGGCCTCCTTGATTATCAAAGTACTCGGCGTTGTCCGGGAGAAAAGTGCTCAATATCCTAGATAGAGCTACTGTAGTGATAGGTTTGGAAAATATTTTAACGCCATCTTCGTTCCCCTTTGGACTATTTCGCAGATCAGAAGGAGAGAGGATACCTAAGTAATTTCAGTAGTCCTCAGGAGGCCTCCTTGATTATGAAAGTACTCGACATTGTCCGGGAGAAAAGTGCTCAATGTCCTAGATAGAGCTACTGTAGTGATAGGTTTGGAAAATATTTTAACGCTATCTTCGTTCCCCTTTGGACTATTTCGCAGATCAGAAGGAGAGAGGATACCTAAGTGATTTCAGTAGTCCTCAGGACGCCTCCTTGATTATCAAAGTACTCGGCGTTGTCTGGGAGAAAAGTGCTCAATATCCTTGATCGAGCTACTGTAGTGATAGGTTTGGATAATATTTTAACAGCATCTACGCTGAAAAGGATGGGGGAATCGATAAGAGTTATTTCAGTAGTGCTAAGGAGGCGTCTTTGATTTTCAAATACTCGGCGTTGTCTGGGAGAAAAGGGCTGAATGTCCTTAATAGAGATACTGTAGTGATAGGTTTTGAAAATATTTTAACGCCATCTTCGTTCCCCTTTGGACTATTTGGCAGATCAGAAGGAGAGAGGATCCTTAAGTGATTTCAGTAGTCCTCAGGAGGCCTTTTTGATTTTCAAAGTACTCGGCGTTGTCCGGGAGAAAATTGCTCAATGTCCTAGATAGAGCTACTGTAGTGATAGGTTTGGATAATATTTTAACAGCATCTACGCTGAAAAGGATGGGGGAATCGATAAGAGTTATTTAAGGAGTGCTCATGAGGCCTCCTTGATTTAAAAATTACTCGGTGTTGTCCGGGAGAAAATTGCTCAATATCCTAGATAGAGCTACTGTAGTGATAGGTTTGGAAAATATTTTAATGCCATCTTCGTTTCCCTTTGGACTATTTGGCAGATCAGAACGAGAGAGGATACCAAAGTTATTTCAGTAGTGCTCATGAGGCCTCTTTTATTTTTAAAGTAGTCGGCGTTGTCCGGGAGAAAATTGTTCAATGTCCTAGATAGAGCTACTGTAGTGATAGGTTTGGATAATATTTTCAGAGCATCTACGCTGAAAACCTATTTAGCATTCGCACCGCGACAGCAATAGGTACGTATTTAGCATTCAGCGGTGGCGATAGGAAGTATATAGCATGTGCACATGGGCGGCAATAAATACGTATATAGCATGCGCATCGGGAGTATAAAAAAAATTGGGGGGGAGGCAAAACATTTATTTTGTCTTTTATCTTTTTCATTGAAAATATTTATGTGTATGGGGGAGAATGAAAAAAAAAAATTTTCGAGGGAGGGGGCTAAAAAATTTTTTTTTTTTTCTTTTTTTAAAATAAAAATATTTCTATGTATGGGGGTAACATAAAATTTTTGGGGTGTAAGGGGGTCAAAATTTTTTTTTTTTTTTTTCCTTTAAATTAAAAATATTTCTAAGTATGTGGGAGGATAGAAAAAAAATTTTCTTGTGGGGAGGCAAAAAAATGTATTTTTTTCTGTTTGTAACTAAAAATATTTATATTTATGATAGTGACAATACATAAATGAACACTATTTTGTTTTTCTAACACGACAGGGCCGAATAAATATAAGTTCTTACGTATGCGAACTGGGCTGGAGATTGGTACATATATAGTATGTGTACCCTTGCAGAGATAGGTAAGTATGTAGTATGCGCACCAGAGCCGCGATAGGTACGAATATAGTATGCACACCGGGTCGGCGATAGGTTTATATATAGTATGTGTACCGGGGTGGCAATAGGTACTATATAGTAGTGCATAGGGGTGGCTATAGCTACGTATTTAGCATTCGCACCGGGGTTGCGATAGGTATGTATTCAGCAATCGCACCGGGGTGGCGATATGTACATATTTAGTATTCGCACTGGGGCAGTGATAGGTACATATGGTGTATGAACACCTGGGCGACAATATGTACGTATTTAGCATTCATCCCTGGGCGGAGATAGGTACTTATTTAGCATTCAGCGGTGGCGATAGGTACGTATATAGCATGTGCACATGGGCGGCAATAAGTACGTGATAGGTATGTATTATGCATGCGCACTGGGGCAGCGATCGGTTCATATATAGCACGCGCACCGGGGCGGCGAAAGGTACGTATTTAGCATTCACACCGGGGCGGCGATAGGTACGTATATAGCACGCGCACCGGGGCGGCGAAAGGTACGTATTTAGCATTCACACCGGGGCGGCGATAGGTATGTATTTAGCATTCACACCGGGGCGGCGATAGGTATGTATTTAGCATTCACACCGGGGCGGCGATAGGTATGTATTTAGCATTCGCACCGGGGCGGCGATAGGTATGTATTTAGCATTCGCATCGGGGCGGCGACAGGTATGTATTTAGCATTCGCACCGGGGCGGCGATAGGTATGTATTTAGCATTCGCACCGGGGTGGCGATATGTACGTATTTAGCTTCCGCACCGGGGCAGCGATAGGTA
>OY744521.1:193579658-193609658 GCA_963556195.1 Sepiola atlantica | reverse complement strand
GTCGATGTTGAAACTGGCAAAAAAGCGCAATGTGAGTCGCAAAACTATCAGCAGAGCAATCAACGAAGACCTTGGGATGAAGTCCTACGTTAGGAGACGCCGTAATCTCCTCACTGACCGTTCAAAAGCTATCAGAGTTGAAAGATGCCTCAAGCTTATCAACCATCTGAAACACAATGTATTGTGCGTATTTTTTGGATGAGAAAAAGTTCATCGTGGATGAGGTTCCAAAATCGCCAGAACCCTCGAGTTATTGCCTGTAACCCTTCGGAAGTTCCTCTATGATGCAGAACAAAAATCCTGCTTCTGTGATGGTGTTTTGCAGCCGTAGCAAGGGATGGGAAGGCGATGTCTCCTCATTTAATCGAAGCGGGTCTTAAAATCTACACAGCGGAGTATTTGAACATTCTTAATAATGTTTTATTGCCCTGGATCCGTAGGAACTACGACCCTACGAAAGTCATGCTCATCTAAACTCGGCACCAGCGCATGGATCAAAGAAATCCAAAATTTCATGAAGGAGAAGCTTCCCTTGTTTGTTCCGAAGGATATTTGGCCCAGCAGCTCTCCAGATCTAAATGTTTGTGACTATTATCTATTCGGCGTCGTCGAGGGACAGACTAATGTCAATCCACACTCAAATAATAAAGAGGAGCTGTTCACGGTTTCGTCAAAGAATCTCCAAAATAATTGATGCAAAGGGGGCTCATATTGAATAATTGTGTTCAATACTAGACTGTAATAATTGAATAAATAAATGTTAAAATGATATCTTTTCATATTTAATCCTTTAAATGGTGAATTTTGTAAAAATAAAAAAGTACCAATTTAGCTGCCCGACCCTGTATATATATATATATATATATATATATATATATATATATAATATATTAGTTGTATGCATAAGATTGACTAATACTGTAAAGAACTGGTTATGATGAATTATGGAGTATATATTCGAGGCAAAACGTTAAGAAGCAAGGCAAATTTTTTTTTTGTAAACTTTACAATTCATGATTAATGAGCGAAAACTCGCTCCCCCAATACACTTTTAAAATAAGCGAGATACAAAACAATATATAAAAAAAAAGAATTGCTAGGAATGTTCCAGAAAATCTTCCACCGGTTTTACCTCATTTGCATAACACTAAATGTCATTAAATATAGTCCACATTGTGACCTCTTACCCCCTGCAGCTGTGTTTCCAGATTGATAATGATCGTTAATTAGTTCAAGAGTGAATCCTGTACGTAGAAATATATAAAATTAGACAACTAACACTAAGAATATCTAATGGAGCTAAATAATACATAAATATATCTGCAGATCGCAACTCGAGATTATCGGTTGCTTTCAGCCAATCAACGTGGTAGCCATTTCACAGGCTTGAGAACCATGCCTAGTTGTTGAAAATATGGATGAATATGTGTAAGTTTTGAGCAAAGCTTAACTCACAGTACTTCAGCTGATACTGTAGACTTTCCTATAAATGATTCCACACGGATCTATTAATGAAACTCAACTGAACGTCTTCAAGTGTGGAATTCCCACGCATGTTCCATTCAGGTATTCTTCAACAGTGAATATTTCGAGTCGTATCGGCTGCATAACTTTTATTTTTCTAAACTCATAAAACTCTTTTGATGCTATCATAGCATAAAGACTCTCAACAGTGAAATTATAATTGATATTTCCTATAAAATAACATTTATAAAGTATAGTGCGTCCAAGACTATATATGATATGTAAATTAGTAATTCACACATACCTTCTATAGGGTAACACGTAAATAATCGATATATACATATATGTATATATACATATATATATATATATACATATATGTATATATACATATATGTATGTATATATATATATATATATATATATATATATATATTATATATATATATATATATATATATATATATATATATATATACAGTACCGCCCAAAATTAAAGAACAAAAATTAAATCTTCCTAATCTCTAATAAATTATGTTTTAATATTTGTGAACATATGTAAATTATGTAGTTGGACTTTTACCAAGATTTTCAGATGAATTAAAATAATATTATTAAAGTAATAAATCATTTTACATATTTAAAGTGTCCAAATTAAGGAACATTAAGGGAAAATAATTGTGTAAAGTTTAAAACAGTAGGGCTTTTTGTTTTTGTATAAAATGATGAAAATAAATATTCTAAACTTTAATTATCATCACTGCTGCAAGTCACGTCAAAAAGAAATCAAACTGATTTAAGCGACAAAGCAAACATCGTCAAATTAAGAAAAGAAAAAATAACAGAAGAAATCGGAAAACGTGTGAAACGTTGAAAAAGTGTTGTAAGCCGAGTTCTCAAACTGGAAAATTAAGTAACACAAAGAAACCTGGTAGACCAAGAAAGACAACGGCAAAAGAGAACAGATTTATAAAACGCCTATTGTTAAAAGACTTTTTCCGTACAGCTAGCAAGATTTCTAAACAAATGGAAGGTGTCACGAATGTTTTACGACAATCTGTGTCCAGATGTTTGCACAAAATATGTCTTTTCGCAAGATCTCCTCGAAAAATACCTCTAATAAGTAAAAAAACAAAGCAGATCGATTGACGTTGGCTAAAAAGCATGTTATATGGTCAGAAGAAAATTGAAAACAAGTTTATTTCAGTGACGAATCGAAATTTGGTAGTGATGGAAACAAATTTGTAAGAAAAAGAAAAGGCGAAAGTTTGGATCCTAGCTGCACAAAGAAACTGTTAAATTTGGTGGAGGTAGGCCTGATGGTTTTCGGCATGATATCATGGCAGGGTAATCCCCACTTGTACGCTAAAATACTACAGTAAATGCCACTGTATACAAGAATGTTTTAGAACAGTATGTTCTGCCAGTGTTGCACAATTCTGGTATCGAAAAACCTGTTTTTATGCAGGATAATCCTCCCTGTCATAAAGCAAAGCTGGTGATGAATTATATGGCTTATCAAGAAGTAGAGGTAATGGACTGGCCTGCTCGGAGTCCTGACATTAACCCTATAGAAAACTTATGGAAGACTCTAGGACAAAATGTATGGCAAAGAATCCTGAAAACATCAAAGACTTGTGGCTGAAACTGAAAGATGAATGGGCCAAGGTAACTGTGACCCAATGTCATGATTTATTGAAATCCTGCAGTCGTAGATGCGCAGCAGTTATTGAAAACAAAGGTGGAAGTACCAAATATTAAATCTTTTTTGCCTTTTTAATGTGATTTTGTTAGAAATTATATTTTGTTCCTAAATTTTGGATACTTGAAATCTGTAAAATGGTGGATAACTTTAAAATATTATTTTCATTCATCTGAAACTCTCGGTAAAAGTTCAACTACATCATGTGTATATTCAGTGAAATTTTCACAAAAATAAAATATATAATTTTCTTTAGATTCAGAAGATTTAATTTTTGTTACTTAATTTTGGACGATACTGTATATATGTACATATGAATAGCTTTGTGTGTTAATGAATTTTTGAATATAAATAATAATAATAATAATAATAAGAAGAAGAAGAAGAAGAATAATAATAATAATAATAATAATAATAATAATAATAATAATAATAATAATAATAATAATAATAATAATAATAATAACAACAATATACGATTAGTATTATATTTTAAAACTTTGGATAAAAATTACTTTAAAAGAATTAAGTAAGGTATATTAGGCTAACACCTTAAATATAGATGATTAGGGCCATTCATAGAAAAAAACGGAGTTGATATATATATATATATATATATATATATATATATATATATATATATATCGGGATTAATCGCAGATGCCTCTGCGTAGCTTAATTGCTACAAATATATTTTCATAACTTACTACTTAATCTATATACGTATTGAGAACTGTTGAAGTGAATACTGAAAATCGATACATAACAAATTATAACTCTTTATAACATTTTATTTGGATAATATATATATATATATATATATATATATATAATATATATATATATTTAGTTCCATTCTTCATTTTCTATATTTACCTTTACTATTTCCTCTTCTTTCTCTTCTAATTTTCCTTCATGAACCCATTTATTTTTATTATTTACTTTCCTTCCAACATCTTTTTTATAGGTTTTCATTTCATTTTTTTTTGTATTTCTGTTTGCCATTCCCACTTACTCTCTTTATTTTTAACGTGCGAAAGCTTTTCCGTTTTCTATTTCCCAGTTACTCATCGATTGCTATTGTCTATATTTTATTCTTCTTTGATTCTGTTTATTCATTCTCTTTTCCGCTTCCCTCCATTTTATCCTCTTCCTATCGTTTCATGTTACTTCACTCTAGCTTATTTTGTTATTTTAACCTTTCGCAACTTTCTAAATAGTATTCTTCTTTTTTTTTTTAGTGAAGAAAAAGTTCATGTGCCGTTTTAAAATAATTGTTATACATATACCACCAGAAAGACTAGCAACAGTGTATTAGGACCGCAGACTAGATAACAGAGATCCCGTGAAAATCCAAGAGAAGCCCGTATCAGGATCCGTCATCTTCTAGTCGTTTCTGCCTCAAGGTGTGGCAAGCAAAGACGTGTCAGGCGCGGAATCGGAAACCAATGGATGGAATATTGAAAAGTGGTCTCTGCGCTATTCGTTTGTGTGCTCTGGGATAAACCTTCCTCGACTTCGTATGCAACCGCTGAGCCTTGCTGCCCTCGCGGTCGAATGTAAAAAGCTGCAATCTTGCAGATGAACTGTAACATACGAGGAATACTTCATGCTAGTCAGACAATCTTGAGTTACTATTTTCGTGAGCTCTATGCAGAAGTCCGATTCACTTGCTAAAAAATAAACAAACTACAACCGGGTGTTACAATTCTGCCGCAAGTAGCCTATAATCACGACGTTGATCCATCTGGCTACGCTCTATTCTTATCAGTGCATCACTTTATGAATGTTTTTCGATGACGTTGAGGACGACTGTCAAGAACTTTTGGATTCAATGCCGGATGATGTGTACTTTAATCAACTGTGAAATCTAGCAGAAGGTCATAGAGTACGATGTTCTTTCTTATGAATAATAGTATTTTGGGGGATAATAAAAAATATTTTTAGATGGCGCACAAAATGTGACTGCCATTGTCTAATGCCAATATGAAAGGATAGGGGGTATTTACAAGGCAACATGGTACCAGCCCCTTTTGCCTCTACATCAGGAAACATTACCGAAATTAACAAAAAAAGACGGTAATAGTTTTTACTAATGAGTCTTCACTTATCAATGACAGAGGCCACTCGATGATACGGGTTATAAGATAATCGACTGTCCGTAGAATGAGGAATAATGTTATGAGATGATTGAAAATGATGAAGGCGATAAACAGCATTTGATTACTTATAAGGACGGTTTTTGACAAGTATTAATTGACATTAGATTAAAATATGACCGTGTTGTTGCCTCTAAAATAGAAACTATGTTGTCATCTGTTCAACAGATTGAATGAAACTCGGTTTATGGAAATTATGTTTAATGTTAGGCACACGGAATAAGAAAGGGATCACTTTCTAAATGTGGTAGCAATGTTCTCTGCTTACCAATATATCTTTGACTCTGTATCAATCACCAAATAATTACGTGATTTGGATGCAAGCTGAGAAGTTGATAACTAACTGACTTTTTGTTCAGAATATTTCCGACTTTTACAGCGACGCTGTCGAGGGTTTATTAACCTGAATGATAATATGTTTACTCACTAACTTCTCAATATTCTTTATCTATTGACAGAAAGATTTCTTTTGTGGCAATTCTCTTTTATTTCCACTCATATTTTTAATATTCAACAAAAGGACACTTTTGAAAAGCAACCTGGTCTTTTGTGGTAACCACATATAAATAAACGGATAATAAAACAAACATTATCAATTATCAGTCCGATTCCCAAATCATTCAATTGTAAAATATGAGAATATTAGTATCTTGAATCTCAGAAATATATCAAGTTGTCCGGAAAGTTCGTATTGATTTTGAGTAGTTCATGTTTTAACACGTTAGAACATGCCAAGTTATTGATAGATGTAGTACACTTACATTTCCGGCTAGAGCATACTAAAAGGCATATCTTGACAAAGAAATATTAGACTACTTTAATTGTCTTAGTTTTCACACCCTTTGAAAATGGAACAGCGAAACTCATTTTAGGCACTTGATTCTTTTCTACTTCCATAAAGGCAAAAATACATCGCAATTAACAAAACAGTACAGTATACGGTGAAGATGATTTAGCTGGCAGAATTGTACGGAAGTGGTTCGCAAAGTTTATAGCTGTAATGCTGAAGAAACCTCAGGCAGATAACTGTCTCGAGATGACGACCAAATCAAGAAATTAATGAAGATAACAAACATTACACACCACGAGAACTAGTATAAAAGCTTAATATTATCCAAATCCACAATTTATGAGGACTTGATTAAATATTTTAATGAATATATATTTTTTCTGTTCATTTTCTTAAACATTTGGCACGGACAACCTGATACCATATAACAAAACAATAAACATAGTGGATACAAACAAACTATAAAGTACACTCCGTATAGAATTAAGAGTCGTCCCTAAGTAACATTTAAGCTGGCAAAGGAAACTAAATTCAGACAAACAATTTTTTATTTGTGATCGTTGTATCATGTTATTGGCAATAACCTAACGGACTTCGCTAAAATTAACCTAAATATATATTTAATCTGGCGCGGCAGTTTATTAATATGGGCACATTCTTAAGTAAACATATGAAAAGATAAAATCATGTAAGCTAAATAACTCTTTCTTGTTGGGTTTTAGTTTAGACTGGACCTAAAAAACGCGGTTATACAACATAAACATATTTACAAAATAAATTTGAATGTAATCGATCCGGAGCAACGCCTAATCGGTACGGCTAATAAATAAAAACAAAATTCTAGAACAAAAAATAAGAATAACGTTACTAACAACATTCACGAATCCACAGAAAGAACAATGTGGAAATATACGAAAGCGTGTACAATAAGTCGCCCGTCCAATAAAACTGGCACTAACATCAGTTGATACCACAGAGAGTTGGGGAAGATGGAAACATCAAGCAGGGATAACAGCATCAACATATTGACTAAAAGGATTAAACCGGCAATTGAAACCTTGATTGTTTGGGTCAGCGGCTTATCCAAAAGTTCGACAGAAAGCAGAGTAATAACTACAGTACCGGTTAATATCGAGAAATTGTCTATTATTAAATGTGTTCTCGGTGTTAAGGGTGACAGTGGGGTGACTTCTCAGTGTGAACGTAAAGGCTTCCAGCTATCTTTTAGTTTTGATTAAATAATAAATAATAAAATTGATCGGAAATACAATTTGTAACAGCACAGACCAAAGATTTGCATTATATAACTGACAAAACAGATTGATATATATTTATATTTAAATTTGAAAACCCAAACATGCAATATAAAATGAATAAAATGAATAAAATTATATTTATTTATTATTTATGCAACACGTTCGATAAATATATCACTTTCAAATTAGACTTTTTCTTTTTTGTTTCTTTATTTAGTTGGTATTAACCCCAGAGGGGTTAATCCAACGTAAAGAGTAAAAAATGTACGTCGAGGTGTTAGACGACAGTTTAACGTAAGGCCAAGTGCGAGCGATGTTTTGCACTGGTTTGAGGCTTTTTGAATTGGAAATTGATCACGTCTTTAGAAGCATACATGAAGTATGAATATTTTTTATTTAAATTTGAAAAAAAACATGGTGCAATATTAAATAAATAAAATCATTTTTATTTATTTTTTAGGCAAGACTTTCGATAAATATATTATTTTGAAGCAATACTTTTTTCCTTTTCTTTCAGTATTTTGTTGGTATTAAACCCCGGTGGGCGAATATACAGTAAAGATAAAAAAAACTGTACATCGACGTGTTAAAGACGACAGTTTAAATATTGACATTGTATGAAAATAGCTATAAATTACAACGATGATGGTAAATTGGCTCTATTTTATATACAAAGTAATTAAAAAAAAATCCTACATAATGTATATGTTTCAGACATTTGAAAGTGATTTTGAAACGTTTAAATTGGGGAATATGAATTAATTTTTTGTCTAGAATTAAAGTTAAAAGACCCCAGATGTGTATAATGGCTCCTTTGTGCATTGACATTTGTTTCAAAGAAAAACACTAGACTAGAAAATAATCCGTGTTTGTGTCTTTCCTTTCACTTTTCTTCAATCAATAATTCTTCCAGCCCTTACTTACCCTCTTTCTTTAGACCAAATGTAATGCACTTTCACCTCGCATATTCGTCTTCCGCCATTTCGCGCATCAACAAGTAGGTCAAACAAGCAGCAGCAGCAGCAGCTTCTGAGAAAGACACGCCTCTTCTCTCAGCTCACATATTTATCGATAGAACGTTGACTCTAAAACATATTGATCAAATGCCACCGTTTTAAATTAGACACAATCTTAGATAAATGAAAGCCAATGTGCTTTTTTTTTTTTTTAATTTAAAATGCGACAGATGTTGCCTTGGAAGTTACAGTTCAAAAAGTTGATTAAACTCTTATTAAATGTCTTACTGTTTTGTTCTTACTTGTCATTGTGCAAGACGTTTGTCGCTCCGGGGTCGGCCATGTTCTCATGTGATGAAGCCTCGTGTCGATGTGTGTTCAACTGTACTAGCGAGATGTCACCTTTGACTGTAACCTTTTGACAGTCGAAAAACAAGAAATAATGGATTCAGCATCGAGAGAACACAAGATAACAAGAAGAAGCAGATTAAAGGAAATGCTGCGGAATGGAAATTAACGATTATTGATGAAGTAGAAGATTCGGTAGAAAATAAAGTGAAAGATCGAGCGAGAAAGAAAGATGAAGAGAGATTAAGAGGATGAGAGAAAAGGGATAAAGGAGAAAGAGAGTGTGAGAAAGAAAGGTGGATTGGAATAAAGGGGGTCAGAGAAAAAGATGAAGGAGAAACAGAGAGAAAGTAGATGAGAGAGAGAGAGAGAAAGGGGATTGGAGGAAGACAGAGAAAGAGGGTGTGGAGAAAATGATGAAAGAGAGAGAGAAAGAAAAACGAGATGAGAGAGTAAAATAAGATAAGAGAATGAGTAAAAAATATGAGGGAAAGAGAAAGGAGAAAGTTAACGCTGTATTTTTTTTTAAAGAAGACTGCATATTTAACAGAAAAGGATGAAGTAACGAAATATAGAGAAGGGGCAGCTAGAGCGATATAAATATATATATATATATATATATATATATATATATATATATATATATATATATATATATAGTACATGTATTGTATTAGTTTCTGTAAATGTAAATCCGTAGAAACTCAAGTGTTTATAAAAGGTGCTCAATAACAAGTAGAGCTGTTTATAAGTATAAATTTTTGTTTATACAAACATTATTGGTTACATATGTGCATACATGTTTCGGTTGCACTTTTCCCAGAAAGTCAACCTCATCCATTCTTGGTCTGATGAGGTTGACTTTCTGGGAAAAGTGCAACCGAAACATGTATGCACATATGTAACCAATAATGTTTGTATAAATAAAAATTTATACTTATATATATATATATATATATATATATATATATATGATCCGACTCGAAGATCACTCTTAATTACTTGGTGGATAGTAGTAATTCTACTATTTACAGTTGAAATTCCCCTTTATTTACTAATTAGTTTCCTGTGGCCTTCGGGTAAGATCTTCGACTGCGAATCAGTGGCGATTTGTGTTCGGAGTTCGCGCCCGGTGACCGGTGAGAACTAGTTCCTAGACTGAAGATTGCGTTAGCATGAAACATCGATGTCTCTAGGTATATTTTAAATATTTAATATTTATAAAAAATATTATTGTATATATATATATATATATATATATATATGAGAGAGAGAGAGACACACACACACAAAAGCGAGCGAGAAAAAGTAAAAAGGGTTGAACTTTATGCTGGTTTTTAATCATGATTTTACAATTATTAGAGAGAGGCTAGCGAAACAGAAAGAAGGTGGTGGGTGAGATAGTAAGAGGGAGATAGAGAGGGGGTGGTTTTATGCTGCTGTTTTCTTTAATAGCGTTTAACAATTAATTAAAAGTAAAAAGTTGCGAAACAGATAGAGAGAGAGAGAGGGAAAGGGAAAGAGGGGGTAAGTTTACGCTGCTCTTTTGAAAATGGATTTTATAATTAATAAAAACGATAACGTGGAGAAGCAGATAAAAAGAGTGAATAAATAGAAGGTAAAAGATGGAGAGAGAAATATACAGGAAGAGAAAGTGGGAGTGGGTTTATTTTACGTTGCGTTTTCTAAAGATTATACAATTAATAGAAACGATAAAGTGATGAAACAGAGAGATAAAAAAAGAGATACATATATATATATAGAGAGAGAGAGAGAGAGAGAGGAAGAGAGAGAGGGAGCGAGGGGGAGGGGGAAGATAAAGTTACGCTGCTTTTTTAAAGAGGATTCTACCAATTCTAGAAACGATAGTGACAAAACAGAGGGGGGAAAGATCGAAAGAGATAGATAGAAAGAAAGATCAAGAAAGAAAGGGAGAGGAAATTGATAAGACAGAGAGATGGAAAGAGAGAGATAGATAGAAGGAGGGCGAGAGCAATAAAAAAAAACATTTATCTGAATTAGAACATTGTTGGAGATTAAGTAAATCTTGAAAAAGCCGTATAAAAATAGATGAAGCAGAAAAGACAAAACGGAAACAAGAAAGGAGACAAGTGCATATGCGATAAGATGGAGACATGTTGAGGGTGATTTTATTGAATGACGATGAAGTCAAAGAAAGAGTGTGAGAGAGAGAGAGAGAGTAAAATATAGGATGCCTATTTACAGATAATTCAAACTTTAATAGTAAGGATGGAGTGCATAGAAAAGGATGGGAGGGGGGAATTACAAATAAACACATGTTTTAATGAGAAAAGTATTGGCAAATGACTAATAACATCTGAAAAAGCTGTAGAAAAAAGGGTGAAGAAAGGATTATAATCGTACATATTCAGTCGATAAAGACAGACAGAAAGACAGAAGTAAAGTGTAAGGAGGAGGAGGAGGGGGAGTTTTATTGATGAATGGAATGAAAAAACGGTTACAGATTTATTATAGACTAGCGGGGCTACCCGGCGTTGCTCGGGGTCATAAAAACATATAATTGAAGAAAAATCGCGTGTGTAACATCTTTATATTAAAACTTCTATTTCTGTCCCTCTCTCTATAGCCGTCTCTTTATCTTTCTACTTTTCTCTTCCCTGGTCGCCCCATTTCACCGCTACTTTCTAATTTTGCCTTTTGCGAAAGCTGTTTCTTCCCCACCATTTCATCCTACGTTTCCCAGGGCAATAGTATGACTTATTTCTATAAAAAGTACCACCTCCGTCTGCGCCTTCTATATAGGTACTTATCTCCGCCCCGGTGTTCATACTATATACGTATCTATTGCCACCCCGGTGCGCATAATATATACGTACCTATCGCCGCCCCAGTTCACATTATATTTACATACCTTTCGCAACCCCGGTGCAGATACTATATAAGTACCTATCGCCGCCACGGTGCGAATGCTAAATACGTACCTATCCCCGCCCCGGTGCAAATGCTAAATACGTACGTATCGCTACCCCGGTGCGAATGCTAAATATGTAGCTATTGCCGCCCCAGTATGCATACTGCATAAGTACCTATCACTGCCCCAATGCAAATACTAAAAATGTACATATCGCTGCCCTGGTGCGAATGCTAAATACGTACCTATCGCTGCCCCGGTGCGAATGCTAAATAGTACCTTTCGCCGCCCTGGTGCCCGTTATATATATGTACCTATCGCCCCCGCTGCGCATGCTGTATACGTACCGATCGCCACCCCGGAGCGCATGCTAAATACATACCTATCACTGGCCCGGTGCACATGCTATATACGTACTTTTTGCCGCCCATATGCACATGCAATATACGTACCTATCGCCACCCCTGAATGCTAAATACGTACCTATCGCTGCCCCGGTGTGAATGCTTAATATGTACCTATCGCCGCCCCGGTGCGAATGCTAAATACATACCTATCGCCCACCCGGTGCGAATGCTAAATACGTACCGATCGCCGCCCCGTTGCACGTGCTATATACGTACCTATCGCCGCCCCGTTGTACGTGCTATATACATACCTATCGCCGCCCCGTTGCGCATGCTATATACGTACCTATCCTAGCCCCACTGTGCATGCTATATACGCACCGATCGCCGCCCCGGAGCGCATTCTAATTACATACTTATCACCGGCCCGGTGCACATGCTGTATACGTACTTATTGCCGTCCATGTGCACATGCTATATACGTACCTATCGACGACCCAGTGTGCATACTACATATGTACATATCGCTTCCTCAGTGTGAATACTAAATATGTACATATCGCCGTCCCGGTGCGAATGCTAAATACGTACCTATCGCCACCCCGGTGTAAATGCTAAATACGTACCTATCGGCACCCCTATTCACTACTATATACGTACCTATTGCCACTCCAGTGCACATACTATGTATATACCTATCGCCGGGCCGGTGCGCATACTATATTCGTACATATCGCCGCCCTAGTGCGCATACTATAGTTTTTGGGCACCACCCAAGAAAACTTTTTTTGTTCATCCTCCCACATACTTAGAAATATTTTTAATTTAAAAGAAAAAAACAATTTAACCCCCCTCGAAAGAAAATGTTTTTTTTACCCTTCCCCATACATAGAATTATTTTCAGTTAAAGAAAGAAAAAAAATTTCCGAGGTGCCTCAGTCATATCAAAGAACCATACTGCAGAAGCCTCCGGGTCCTATATTGTAGAAGCACCCCTGGTGCTGGGTCCTATACTGTAGAAGAACCCCTGGCCGCTATACTGCAGAGCACCCATGGTCCCTATTCTTCATAGGCCTCCGGGTCCTATATTGTAGAAGTATCCCCGGTACTGGATCCTATATTGTAGAAACACTCCTGGTCCCTATACTGGAGAAGCACCCCTAGTCCCTATACTGGAGAAGCACCCATTGTCCCTATTCTGCAGAAGCCTCCGGGTCCTAAATTTAGAAGCACCCCTGGTGTTGGGTCCTATACTGTAGAAGCACCCCTAGTCCCTATACTAGAGAATCACTTATATTTCTAGGGACCGTTATACTTTAGAAGCACCAACATTCCCGGGGGACCGTCGTACTTTAGAAGCATCAACATTTGTGGGGACCGTTATACTGTAGAAGCACCAATATTTCTAGGGATTGTTATACTTTAGAAGCACCAACGTTCCTGGGGAGGGACCGTTATACTTTAGAAGCACCAATATTTCTAGGGACCGTTATACTATAGAAACACCAACATTCCTGTTGACCATAATACTTTAGAAACATCAACATTCCTGGGGACCATTATACTTTAGAAGCAACATTCATGTGGGACCGTTATACTTTAGAAGCACCAATATTTCTAGGGACCGTTATACTTCAGAAGCACTTACATTACTTTGCAAATCAAGTAGGCCTACTGAGAACTACTGACATCACTCTTATCGGTTGCCTTCATATGTTGTTATTGATGCATCCAGACAGAAGTTATGGGATGACTTGATACAACCAGACACAATTTAGGGCAAGACGGGTACATCCGGCAAGGGATTATGGAGCATGTTTAGTGAGTCAGCATTTTAATAAAGTTATTACATAAATACATTGGATAATTTCAAAATTACTACTGATTAACGTTGAAAAAATGGATATGTATCATGTATATGTATCATGTGTATGTATCATGTATACGTATATGTATCATGGATATGTATCATGTATAGGTATATATATATATCATGTATCGCGGATATGTATATGTATCATGTATCATGGATATGTATCATGTATCATGGATATGTATCATGGATATGTATCATTGATATGTATCATGGATATGTATCATGGATATGTATCATGGATATGTATCATGTATATGTATATGTATCATGGGTATGTATATGTATCATGGGTATGTATCATGGATATATATCATGGATGTGTATCATCTATCATGGATATATATCATGGATGTGTATCATCTATCATGGATATGTATCATGGATATGTATCATGTATCATGGATATGTATATGTATCATGGATATATGTTTCAGTGATATGTATCATGTATATGTATCATGTATCATACATATGTATCATGTATCATAGATATGTGTTATGTATCATAGATATGTATCATGTATCATGGATATGTATTATGGATATGTATATGTATCATGGATATGTATCATGGATATGTATTTTGTATATGTATCATGTATCTTGGATATGTATGATGTATCATGTGTATGTATCATGGATATGTATCATGTATATGTATTATGTATCATATATATGTATCATGTAACATATATCATATATATGTATCATGGATCATGGATATGTATCATGGATATGTATCATGTATCATATATATTTATCATGTATCATAGATATGTATAACACAGATATTATCATGTATCATGTATCATGGATATGTATCATGAATATGTATCATGTATCATGGATATGTATCATGTGTCTTGGATATGTATCATTGATATGTATCATGTATCACTGATATGTATATGTATCATTGATATGTATCATGTACCATGGATAGGTATCATGGATATATATCATGTATCAAGGATATGTATCATGGATATGTATCATGTATCAAGGATATGTATCATGGATATGTATCATGTATCATGGATATGTATCATGTATCAAGGATATGTATCATGGATATGTATCATGTATCATGTATCATGAATATGTATGATGGATATGTATGAGGGATATGTATCATGTATTATTTATATGTATCATGTATCATGGATATGTATAATGTATCATGGATTTGTATCATGGAAAACATAAAATGGAATAAATTCATAGAAGATGCTGCCAAATCTGCTGCAAAGAAGGTGGGCACCTTCTACCGAGCTAAAAAATTCTTCTCACACCTTCCAGTATACGATGTTTCTATAAATCTACCATTCGCCAATGCATAGAGTAGTGTTGTCACATCTTGGCTGGTGCACCAACCAATTGTCTCTTCCTCTTGGACAGAGTGCTTAAAAAAAGTCTCTCACATGATTGGCACCGCACTGTTTACCAAGCTCCAGCCTCAGTATCATTTGCACTATTGTGCTTGTTTTACAAATACTTTACTGAGATGTGCTCCGACAAACTTACTCTACTTGTATCCCCTCAACGTAAATACCCACGATCAATACGACAAGCAGCAAAATCCAACAGCTTCACTGTAGAGGTCCTGAGATTCCGGAAATCTTTATACTCTAACAGCTGATTTTCTTCGAGCCGCTTCCCTTTAGAATTGACCTTTTTATCCCTGTTTTCGCGACTGTACTAACATGCAAAATTTTAATGTAATGTGAACAAAAATTTCGCCGCTTAATTCCCAATTTAGGGTGCCCCTGTGAATGTGGCTTCTTATTCACAGTTGCTTCTTTTAGTCTCATGGGTAATTGGTCTTGCTTGAGGTAAATAAAAATGTTTTTTGAAGACAACAAAAAGCAAGAGAGAGAAAGAGAGAATGAGAGGGGATGGAGAGGGAAAGAGAGATAAAGTTTTAAAAACGTGTATCTGAATGAAACACATTTTGGCAAAAACTTACGAAGGAAAGTTGAAAAATACTGTAAAAAACAAGCTGGATAAGAATTGAAGTGTAAAAAAAAGAAACATTGAGCAGTAAAAGAAAGGGGGAATAACGGATGGGTTTCATTGAACAAGATTGGAGAGGAATAGAGAGGGTGAAAATTTACGTTATATGAAACGAGGGTTGGAAATTTAACGTGTTTCGTATTAAAAAAATATCGATTGACCATTAGGGTAGATCGATTTTTCACCTTTTTTTTAATATCAACTTACTGTCGGCAGTGAAAGTTAGTATAATAAATAGTCATAAAAAAATGTGATCTCTTACTTGAACCGTTATTTAAGGAAATAGCATCAAACATCGTCTGCATAAACGCTTTGAAATCTCTTTGTTTTTGCAACATTTGGCCTTTTAAACACGGTGAGAAAATTTAGCAGTTTCAATATTTCAACCAGAGAATTTGCTCATTTAATTTCATTGAAGTAAAATAAATAAAATACAGCAAATGAAAGATAACTAGAATACAATATTGACCCCCGCCATCACACCACTAGCTTCAACATGCTGCTTAACACCTCAGTAAGCTGTAACAGTGAAAACGTTTCAAAATATTGAAATAACAGTTGATTAGTTTTGTTAAAAATGAGACGGATGAAAAACAAATAAATATGAATACTGCTGGGATCAAATTAGGTTATCAGTTGATTTAAAAATCACAATGTTAATTTCAATATATCTCAAAAACAATTGGGGAGATTTGAAAATGAAAACTAAACAAAATACTTTTCTCGCCTGAATGTCAGTCTTGAGAATGTAAATTTTGTGCAATCTGCGTAATGATTGTAGTGCTAAATTGCTCTGTGTAAGATCCGTTAGGTCAAAGGAGGTCTCATTTTATGACAACACTTTTACGATTATCAGCCATGTACTGACTGATTGTGAAACTTCTCTCGTTAATTTGACTGCTCTTCCAAAACTTTAACAGTGTCGGATCAAATAATAGGTGACTCCAAAGGTTCATTTTCAGAAAAGCTTTCTTAGCTAGCTCCTAACTCCTGAAAATATATAAAAGTTCATTTGTTAAGTTACCTTAAAAATATAATTCTATTTTCTTTGATTTCATGATCGAATTAGAATAGAACTTTAAACTGATTTGATAAATCGACATAACCAATTTAGTCAATTTTATATGAAAAGATGTTTACTTAACTAATGGCTCAAATCTCTTTCACTACTTCTCTCACTACCAGTTCGGCTGATTTTACAATCGAGTAAATCACATTTTCAGGCAGTAAAGAAAAAGTATAATGCTGTATATTTTTTAATGTAATGCATTGGATTTTAGATAGTTGTGTCTCGTTCCTTTTGATCATATTGCAAATATATAGTTCATGGTTTCGGAACTGACACATTTTCATCACAAATCATCTAAATGCATATATATATATATATATATATATATATATATATATATATATATATATATATATATATATATGTGTGTGTGTGTGTATCGAGGCATCATTTTTTTCTTGAAGACACGTATTATTAAAAATAACTGACAATTTAAAATGCTTATAATACCTAATTAACATAGTTAAAATTTCCCGCCATAATTAATTATAAATCTCACTCCAGGTCTTTACCTGTTTGTCATTATTCCACTGACGATGGACCCAGACGGGGCAGAATCTACTCTGGACCAACATGTACATTATGGCAGTTTCATCAGCCAATTTCCTTCCGAGATTAAGATTTTAATCCGGAAAATTGAAGGGATCAACACTAAAATAACCAGACAAAAATTGTCGGTTATTTTTAATAATATATATATATATATATATATATATATATATATATATATATATATATATATATATAAGTATATTAGCCTGGTGTGCAAAGCTAACCGTCTTGCCTGATTTATTAGCCCAATTCTTCAGACAGAGTCAAACTTTCCTCTAAGAATGCTTACTATATGTTCTAGCAGAAGTCTCTGGTCACAACTCAGATCATTTATTTCTTCGATAGTTAAACAAGCATCCAGAGGATGCCCAACTGCTATAAATATTACTTGGGGTTAATCATTCTATTTATATTCACACTATTTACTTTGTAGGCCAGTGGAAGCGAGAGGACATCTTGTGGTTCAATCAATATACCTAAAAAGAGCTTGAAAGGGAAACAAATGATATGTAGTCTTCTCTGTATCTTTTCCACCGGAAGTGTTATAAGTTCAGCCTCATAACCTTTATTTGTAATAGGGTTTTCAAGTAGAACAGTCTTAATTGTAGCTGCAATGTTAAATTATTACAAAACATCATCAACTTCCTCTACAAGAACGCCACCAGTATTAGGGAAAAACCATATAAGTGATATATTACCGTTTGTATTGCATCTCATTTGTGAAAGTTAATTGGCATTCCAGTCCATTTGCTTATTTTAGTATTTGGTCTCTATTTGGGTCCAACATTTATTTATACAGCAGAATGTATTTGATATTTCTTCCATCAATGCAAATACAATCAAGGTTTTCCACTGTTTCATCATGTCGATGGGCATTTGCTTTCATTCTTGCTTTTGTTCTATTTTACATTTACCAATGATGACATTAAATGAAAATTAGACCTAAGAAGGATCATAGCTTTTAAGTCTAAGAGCAATGTGTTAGCTAGACTAATCTGTGAATTTTAATCAGGCTGTAAGGTTCCAGTGGAAGTCTCTCAAGCTCAAAATACTCATTTCCCGTTTCATACCTATCAGGAAATGACTGGGAGTGGAACAAAACTGTAACTTGGATATCATAAAAATATGACATCATTATTGCGAGTAGAAATTAGAGTGTATCTTTTTCTAACCTTTTTTATCCAAATATCTTAAATCAGAAAAGTATTGTATGAGATTATCAAAGGTCACACATATTGAATTAATATTTCCAAATTACGCACATATTCTAGGTAATAGCGGAATCCTTAAAATGGCCATAAATTGATTGTTACATTTAATGTTACCAAAACAAAGCTCTTTTGCTTAAACAATTATAAGAAACCTTTCAAACCACCGATAGCGATGGTTGATAGCACACTTCCCGAGAGTGTAACATTCAAACTCCTTGGACGGCCATTCTCAGGCAACATGAGTTGGAATAAATACATAGAAGATACTACCAAGTCTGCTGCTACGAAGGTAGACTTTTTCTACCGGGCTAAAAATGTTCTTACATCTCCCATATCCTATATCTCTATAAAGCCACCATTCGGCCATGTATGGAGTATTGTTGCCACATCTGGGCTGATGAATCAACCACTAGTGTATCTCTCCTGGACAGGGTACAAAAAGAGCATCTGACCTAATAGGTCCCGTACTGTGTTCACAGCTTCAGTTCCTATCTCATAGCCGCAATATTGAATCGCTGTGATTGTTTTACAAATACTTCGACAGAATTTGCTTCGATGAACTTACTGCACTTTCACTCCCTCAACGTAAATCCATCTGACAAATCTGACTAGTAGCAAAATCACACATCTTCACTGTAGACATCCTCAGATGCAAACAAACTCTATTCTAATAGCTTCATTCGTCGGACCGCTTGCCTTTAGAATTCCACCCCTTCTTGCTGTTTCCTCAACTGTACCATCATGTAGAAATTTAAATGTAATATGAGCAAACATTTTGCTGCATAACTACCCACTTAGGATGCCCCTTCAGAATCTGTCCCCTAATCACAATAGCCTCTTACGTATCAGTGGCAGTATGCTTTGTTTGGGGTGAATAATAAAAAAATAAATTAATGAAATTAAAATTGAAAATAAAAATATGATTAAGTAACGTAAAATCCATTTATCTCATTAACTCGTATCCCAAAACTTTTTTTATTTAGTCTTGATAAGTGGTGACCCATTCCACTTTCCAAGCCTTAGGATTAAAATGTAGTATCTGTTTTGTCTTCAGTCACAGGGGGAGAAATCCTTCTTGACTGAGGAAATTGTAAGTGTAATCCCATTCCAGAATGCCCCTTTTTAAAAAAACGAAATCGTATCTAACTTTCCCCTCATGTAAACATAAGTGAATAGGGGCGTATTAGTAGAAAAGAAAAGAAAAATAATAACGTTGAAAATAAAAACAAATCAACACTGAGATTTGTATCGTTTTTTTTTTTATAATTTAGTCTATTTTAATATAACATTATTTAGTTCAAAATGTACACAAATTACAATAGTAATTATTACAACGATGCTTTACATAGCTAAGTTTATTTTGATAGAAAATCCCTCGACGTAAATTCACTAGACCAACTCGACAATCAACTAAATCCAATCCATTCACTGTGGAGGTCCCCAGATGTCGGAGAGCTTTCTACTCGAATAGCGTCTTTCCTCTTGCTGCTGGCCTCTTGAACTCCCTCCCTTCCCCCTGTTTCCCCGACAGTATTGACATGCAGAAATTTGAAACTAATGTAAACAGACATCTCGCTGCGCAGATCCCAAACTTTCTCCCTTTTTTTTGTCTCAGTAGCCCCTTACGTCTACAGTGGCGGCCTCCCTTGTTTGGGATGAACTATGTTAAAAAGAAAATTTAAAAAAACAATAGATTTAATTATGTGTTTATTAACGAAGCTTTGTTAAGACAAATGGGTTAAAGGGAAGTAATTCATTACGATAAATTACCCTAATACACCGGATTTGTAAGACGGTAATTATATTTTAAATTAAATATTTTACAGTTTTTCATTTTTTATTGACGTTTATTCGATTTATTTAGAACAGTACAAATATTGCAATTTTAAATATATATTATGAAATGTGTTTAGTTTTTCGAAGACCCGGTAGTAATTTTACCAACTTATGTAAATTCTGTAATTAAACCGGTGCGGTTTAATGACACAATTTACAATTATTTTTATCTTTAAATTAATTTCCTCAAATAACTACAAAGTTTTGAAAGAAAAGAAATTCGTGTGAGATCCTGTACGGTAATTTGCAACTTTCGCAATCCACGGCATTAAAAAATTAGAAAATCGACCCACTTTATTGACCATGTGTATTATTTGTATTATTCGGTCTAATATTCCTATTTGGTTGTTATATCTATTGCGTGTCGGCCGATATAACCCCTGAACTTCTTCAGCTGCATCTATTTTAAATTCGACTGGAAGATTCCTAAGTTCGTAAAGATGACTCTGAAGAAGGTCCGCGGTTACATAGGCTGGGTGGTTTTGAATATAATCATGATAATACCTAAAATTATGCATTCAGTAAAAAGAGAGAAATACGTGCAGATATAGTGAGAGTTCTGCTTTGATATGGCTGCTATTGAATCAACATTAACTTAACCAAATTAATTATAGTTTTATAACAATTTCGTTCAATTTACTGAGGAATACCACAATAATATAACTTAATTATTACGGCATTGATTGGTTATTAAATTGTCATCAAACTATAAATAATTGGGTTAAGATAATGCTGTTTAAATAGCAACCAATTTAAAGCTGAAATCTTCAATATAAACCTAATATCGAATGAAAATAGAAATGTGTCTTCCTTTTCTTATGCGTTAATCATGGTCTACGTCGTGGTCCGAAACATCAATAAATATGTTTTCCTTTTCTTATGCGTTAATCATCGTCTACGTCGTGGTCCGAAACATCAATAAATATGTCTTTCTTTTCTTATGCGTTAATCATGGTCTACGTCGTGGTCCGTAATATGAATGAATATGTCTTTCTTTTCTTATGCGTTAATCATGGTCTACGTCGTGGTCCGTAACATGAATAAATGTGTCTTCCTTTTCTTATGCGTTAATCATGGTCTACGTCGTGGTCCGTAACATGAATAAATGTGTCTTCCTTTTCTTATGCGTTAATCATGGTCTACGTCGTGGTCCACAACATCAATAAATATGTCTTTCTTTCTTATGCGTTAATCATGGTCTACGTCGTGGTCCGTAACATGAATAAATATGTCTTTCTTTTCTTATGCGTTAATCATGGTTTACGTCGTGGTCCGTAACATGAATAAATGTGTCTTCCTTTTCTTATGCGTTAATCATGGTCTACGTCGTGGTCCGTAACATGGCTAAATATGTCTTTCTTTTTCTGATGCGTTAATCATGGTCTACGTCGTGGTCCACAACATCAATAAATATGTCTTCCTTTTCTTATGCGTTAATTATGGTCTACGGTGTGATCTGCAACATGAATAAACCTGACTTTTTATGTTTCTTATGCGTTAACCCGAGCTTCGGCTCGGTCCGCAACATCAATAAATGTGTGAAAATATTAAAAAGTTGAATCTATATATCTCTTACTATAATAAATGGAGTCGGTATTAAATAACCCGAAACGTGAATATGTATGTCGAAATCGAGGAATATGTATTGAATTTCGAACGGAGCCCTTTACTAATCCACTTGGGTAGCTTGCTCTGATTCCGTCAGTCATCACCGGACAGAAGCATCAGGTGCCAGTGACGCAATAGATAAAAGTTCTAAGTAATAATCAATTCTAAGTTACAGTCTTCTGTAAGTTGAAGGTTCAATCCTAACTACGGGCGATACTAAGAATACAATTACGAATTACTGAAGACGTCTGCCCGGTTACGGCTGACGGAACAAAAGCAAGCTACCACCATAGATTAAATAAAGGGTTTCGTTCAAAATTCCGTACAGATTTACGAATCCGACATGTAGATTCCCGAAGAAGTTCGAAGGTTAGATCGGCAGAAACCTTATGAGAATAACACAAGATTGAGGACAGTAGTCCGAACAATCCAAATAACCCAAATTATTAATCTAAAAAATTCCGTAAATAAAACTAGAAAACGGTGGATATGCCGTAAAACAAAATAACCACCCAATCAACCAATTCACTATTAATTACAATATTTTTTTGTCCCAATATTTAGAGATGTTGTAAAGTATTTGTCTTTCGGAAAGTCACTGTACACTTTTTTAAATATTTTTTTTCAAACCTGTATTGATGCTAAGGAGGGGGGTAATTTTAACATAATTTCTAATTGTCATTCAGATTTACCTCCTGTATTCTATATTGAAACATGTATGTTAATAAATATGTAAGTGCACAGTGACTTTCCAACCACATTGTGTATAACACACTAAATGATATAAAACTTAATCATCAGTTAATTAGTTTATTTTAATTTTTTATCAGCTTTTTTCTTTCTCTTTCTTTTTAATTTGCGCCATTCTTTCTTCATTATTTTGTATTCATTGCCCCCTTTTTCTTTCTTTCTTTTCCTTGTATTTTCTTCACATTTTACTTTTAATGCCATTGTCTTTCAATTTTGTTATCTTATATTTCTTCTGGTTTTCTTTCTTCCCCTTTTGCTCTGAAATTATTTTGTTATGTCGCATATGCTTATTTCTTCCTTTCTTCCATTCCTTCCTTCCTTTTTTATCTTTCGTTCTGTTTACATTTTCCAATTTAGTTCCCTTTCATCACTTCTTTTCGTTTTTTTCTTTTTTCGCTCAAATATTGTAATTACGCTGCTACATGCTTCTCTTTTTTTCTTTTTTTCCTCCTTTCTTTTATGCTCTATTTATTCCTTCCCTCATCCCTTCCTTCCTTTCTTCCTTTCTTTCTTTCTTTCTTATTTTTCATTTCTTTCTTTCTTTCTTTCCCTCGTTTGCATTCATATTTTTTCCAATTTACTTCCATTACGTCACTTCCTCTTTCACTTCTTTCTATCTTTCCTTTTTTTCTAGTCCTTCATTTCCTGTCGTTCTGTTACTCTTCTATCTATTTTTAGTATCAATATCCGATGATATTTCATTTGGTCTTAATCATCGCAACTCTTTAAAAAACGCAAGAATTACTACAGTTTCCACGAAGCGTAAACATTTAACTTCGACGCAGTCTTCTCGTTATAAACACCCTTAAAATGTACAAGTCTGAGATTGCAGTAATTTGTATAACCATCGGCTCGGTTTAAACTCCGAGCGATACTCTCCAGATATGATAGTAGCTACTTATGTTTTGATCAGTCGTACAAATTAGCCAATTAGAGAAATGATAGAAGTATATATAGTTCTGTAAATCTGCGTTGAGTAATTCTTTGTTTGTTTCGTTTCAAATTTTACGACGAAAAGGTCAACTGCCGCAACTAACTCGGTACAACACTTTATGATTGATCGATGAAAAGAAGATCTCATGTACATATTCTGAAACTGTTATCTATTATTTATGAATTAATAACATCATTTTTATGAAGTGATATTTTGATTTCATAATGTATCGATTTTAGATTCCCGCATAGGGAACACGGACAGATTTAAAATAAATGCCAACCATGCAATAAATGTGATTCGACTGACCATGTTAGAGGTTTAGAAAGGCAATGAATCACACTGACTTCAAATAATTACGATCCGCCAAACCAAACTGCTTTCATATCGTCATGTCAGTTTGCCGGCTTTACGACATGAAAAAAAATTTCTGGAAACAGCAATACCGAAATGCAAAAGAAACAATTGCCAAAAAAAAAATTTGCAAAAAATATATTAGTTTACACGTAGTTGTACGTTCGAGGACGCTCATACCAAACATAGCGGTAATACTCCATAAAAGAAACTTAATGCGGCTATTATGTTTCGCCGATGAAACCTCCGATTTTCTTCAGTTGTGTCTTATCGCACACGAGAAATATATATATTTTTTTATTTATATATATATATATATATATATAGCATAATATGAAATGAAGTAATAAAATAAGGTACGAGTCAAATGTTCAGGCAAAGTACCTTAAAGTCCTTAACTCATGAGTTTTCAAAGAAAATTCTTCTCCTCAGAGGACCATTACAACAATGACATTACTGCAGATAATAAAATTAAACTTTGAAAATATATAAAAATATATATAAAAATACACAAAAGTATATAAAACATCAAATATATCAGCCCAAAACACACTTTTTGTTAAAGCTATACAGTTCATCCAAGTCATACAATTTAAAATATATTCAGGAAAGACACCCAAGATATTGATTGAAAAGTGATCGAGATGTTCACTAATTAAAGATATTAGTTGCCTCTTATATCTTTTGTTGGATTAACTTTATCTCTCTCTCTCTCTCTCTCTCTCTCTCTCTCTCTCTCTCTCTCTCTCTCTCTGTATATATACATATATATATATATATATATACATATATATATAATATGTGTGTATAAAGAGATCAAAGATAAGAATAACAATTGTATAGATACAATATTTATTGAAACATCAGAAGTTCAAAGCAAGGAGTTTCATATCTTTAATCCAAGGATTTTCAAAGACCAACTCTTTTCATCAGATGATAAAAAACCGGTAATGTAACTGAATATTATCGGCAACATTTAACTTTGAAAAATTTATACACAGATAACAAAAGATAAATAACTTTTTGTTGAGAAGAAAACGTAAAGTTAGAGTAGGTATCGTCAAAACACGTCAAAAATAAAACAGCTGTAATAGTGGAAATAAAAAAATATTTAATTTAATGTTAAAAATTGGTGCGTTCATATTCTTCATAACATTTCCACGCTGCACAGCGTTTTCTATATTAAAAAAAAAAACAAGAAAATAACATCTTCGTCCTTTTTTCCATTCTGACGGAACACAAGGTACTACAACTACTTATAATATCTCTCTGCTTGACAAGGCTATGTTTTTAGCGAAATGATTGCAAAACGTAAATACAAATACATGAAATTTAAAATGAAAAAAAATCTGTCTTTATTTTTATCTTATTAGTATATTCTCTATTCTCTGTGCTATTTAATGCTATATTTAATTTAATATTATATATGTTTATATATATATATAAAGAAGTGTACTAAAAGCGAACTTTTAGGAAAGGTAAAACCTATTGTGAAGAGTATACAGCTCAATATCCAGGATAGAGCAGGTAGATATGAAGAAGAATGGAAAGGAATTAGAGGAGCAAAAGCCAAATCAAAATTCAATTCAATTGCTCAGAGCAAGGTATAATCCGCAAAAAGGCAATTTATTCAAGTTAAATTTTCCTTAAGCCAGGCTTTTCAAAGATCAAAATCTTATCATCAGAGGAAGTCGCTGGGATAGATAAGTTGGCAATGGCCAAGCTTTAAAATTTGAAAAAATGAAATAAAAGTTGTAGGGAAAGAAACGCAAAGCAAAACTCTGCCCGAATGCAAGCAAATGTCCGATTGCTAAAAAGTCCGGTGTCGAAAAGTCCAGCGGAGAGAATAAGGTGTAGATAGGTAGGTCGTTAAAGGCACGAGAAGTAATGAGAGAGGTTTAAATTCCAAGAAGCCACAACTTCAGGTACGGCGAAAATAGAAAATCCAAAAGGGTAAAAAGTCCAATAAGAGGTACGTTCGATGATGCAGGCAGGCTCAGAGAAGATTGAAACCTCTCTCATTGGACGTTTTAAGAGGTTATGCCCTCATAGTCATCTTATGGGGAAACTTACAAATTCAGGAACGCTTCCATTATCCCCCTACTAAATTCTACATAAGAATACACTTTTAGATTTTTTGTAGATTATCTGACCTTTCATTTTATAGAAACCACACAGACATAACACACACATAAATACATACAATAAGTTTATATATACAGAACATTTAGAATAAAACCTGTAGCCATTTATTTTGGATTTTAAATCTTTTGGGAATGAATATTCATATTTTGGAAATTAACAATAATTTGTATTTGTTTTGGAAATTAAAAATAATTTGTATTTATATGAAGCAAAGGCTTAAATGAATCGCAATATGCGTTATTGCAAATAAATAACGAGTGTCTACTAAGGATTTTTAGAGTAAAATAATTTCCATGAGATAGCTGTACTTACCTGTATAACCAAGGCAATTATACTTTATGTTATTTTAAAATGTCCGAAAATAACGCATTTTTAAGAATTATCTCCTTTACTCTAGAATTCTTTACTGGTAAGGGAATACGTTGAAGCCCATATAATAATCAATAACCCTTAGATAAAGGGATGGGGGTCGGAAGTATTCTGATAAGTACAGATATCTCATAAACAGTTTACATCAATATTTATACTTACTTTTAAAAGCAACGCAATGAATAGAATGTGTAGCAGTTACATGACTGAGATCTACTTATTTTTGTATTTACACGCAATATCTTGCGTAGTGATTAGTTTTTAGTTCGGTTGGCTAAAACAGGCATGTAAAAACACATAGAAATACATCGGGCAATTTAAATACTGCTGCGCATGCTCACCTTTCCTCATTTCCGCTCAGCCTTAGTCTGGCGCTTAAATACAAACAGTTCCTGCGCAGAACAACCAAACAGTTCCTGCGCAGAACAACCGCTAAAAACCTCTTTTCGTCCCTTGCCATTATGTGGCATGATAAGATAGAACTCTGGAACTCAATGCCCGCTTGCAGAGCAAACATGTTTTACATTCTTGTGTTCTTATATTAATGAAACAATTAAATAAAGTTGATTTAATTGTGCAGAAGATGCAAGCGTTATTATATGGAACTCTGATGCCCCTTTGTGTGTGTGTCCTCTAAAAACCAATGATCATCTTTAAAGATGTCTCTTAATGACGATCAATTTAACAATGCCCAAGATGAAACTTAACATCTAATAACATCAACCCTAATGTCTGTCGAATTTAATGTATCTGAAGTCGCATATCCATGATTTATAGTAGATACAATCCATCCAGAAATTGTACTAATCGGCGTTAGTTTAAACTGGTTCCTCTTTACGGTAATAAAAAGCGTGTCATTATCTTTGCCCTGTACCTGTCTTAGTGTAAGCTTTCAAATAACGGAAAGGACAAAAAAGAATGTCCTCGGAGCTATCCGTTTATTTGGTAAAGTCTGGAATAAACACAGGCAACTATAATCTGTTTAGAAACTGAGTTCTAGCATGAGATTTCGAGCTGTGTAAAAGTCGAATACCAGCGTCTTCCTTAACAATGTAACTCCATAAAAGATAAAGTATTTAAAGTAAAACTCCTACGCTATGTACTTCATGGGCTATAAACTACCAACGCTATGAATGAAATTAAATAGCAACTTCATGGGCTATAAACTACCAACGCTATGAATGAAATTAAATAGCAACTTCATAGGCTATAAACTACCAACGCTATGAATGAAATTAAATAGCAACTTCATAGGCTATAAACTACCAACGCTATGAATGAAATTAAATAGCAACTTCATAGGCTATAAACTACCAACGCTATGAATGAAATTAAATAGCAACTTCATACGCTATAAACTACCAACGCTATGAATGAAATTAAATAGCAACTTCATACGCTATAAACTACCAACGCTATGAATGAAATTAAATAGCAACTTCATGGGCTATAAACTACCAACGCTATGAATGAAATTAAATAGCAACTTCATGGGCTATAAACTACCAACGCTATGAATGAAATTAAATAGCAACTTCATACGCTGTAAACGAAGCTTAACGATTAAAAAAGCAAATTATAAATTAATTGATATACTTCTATAAATCAATATATTTAAATATATTTTTGCCGATATACTAACGAACGTACACCTTTTTCAAAGTCGCTGAAAGAAATACAGAATCCATTCTAACATTCTTGGAAGAATAGAGTTGCTTTAACAACTACGATATAGGAAATGGCTGGTTCTCTACAAAGATAAAATGTTCATTAAGAAAATGGAACTGAACGAAGTATCTAAATTTTGACAAAACATAAAAGACTCACTGAAATCATTGAACGGGAATATTTTTTTAAATAATTAGGAAATTCAATGATTTTAGCGCAGTGATATACATGAAGTATATATTAACATGTTTATTTTTTTTTAATTTTTAGGCATGTAATGTCTATTTGCCTTGATCAATAGTCATTTTCCTATTTTGTTTACGTATAGTTTCTTTAATTATCCTCATAAACTATTACTATAGTTGGCCGAACCAATACGTATTTTCTATATATTTTAATGAAGAATTTTTTTAAAAGATCATCTAATTTATCTTACGCTATTGCCATTCCTACGCTATGAACAGATCAAAAGTTCATAGCGTAGGAGTTTGACTGTAGCTCAATTACTATAGCAGCAGAATCTCAGACCACTAGAAAGAGAGCGTTCAAATAGAATCTTTTGAATTCAACATAATCCAAGGTTTCAAAAGGATGTTTAGTGATATCTCTTGAAACAGAAAGCATGAAGCGGTAAACTAAAAGATTAGAATTAATTAGGTATTAAAATTAGAATGTAAAATTATTGTAATCAAATTCGATAAGGAGTTATCTGAAGTCATAGGACTTAAGACCCAACCTTTCTGAATACCTGTTAACGCCGTTTGATATCCTACAAAACTTGCAGCTTTGCAATCTCTGGCCTCGTGCTAACGTATCAAAAATTCAGTACCTGATCACCCATGTGGTACTAGCCAGGCTCAATGTCGCTTTACTTCAGTGATCATTTTCGAACCGGTGTGTTTACGTGATTATGCCGTCTCTGATGCATCTGCCCATAGAACCACAGACTCTATGTCATGCAACAAGATGCTCTGAAAATTATTTTTCGTTTTTATTTTCATTATTCTAGGGGATTTGTTAATAAGCTGTTAATGGGATCAACATTTTCATGTACGAGGGGTCTAACCTGACCTAAGATAAAATTGGATTAATCTCATATGCAAACACGCCTGTGGTATTAGATCTATACACGCAGTCATTAAACTTTGAAGACTGAGAAACATATGAGCTCTTCAGAAATGTGTCTTATTTGATGAATTTATTTTTTAAATTTCTCTGATTGATGAAGAATTCTTTCCTTCAAATTAAAAAGAGCTGATGTGTATACTCTCTCTTGTTATGTGTTCGCTTGTTCGTAAGGCGAGTCGAACTCCTTCATAAAGCCCGCTAAGATCGTGCCTCAGAGTTGTCTGGTCTGCGTGAATTCTCTCTCGTTCGTCGTAACTATTTGTTAATCTGTAGGATTACGGGTATTTACCATCGACACCGAGAATAGGAAGGCTCATATGTTGCATGCAAGAGAAGTTTTGATTCAGAACACACAAAGGAATAGCGCAGAAGCAACGTTGCCACTTCCACTTAATTGATTTTCGATTCCGCGCCTGGTATGTCTTTGCTTGCTGGATTTTCACCAAAGCCCTGTTAGCAAGGTGGCTCTGACTCTACCAAGTTGCCACCGCCTCTATCAAGATAAGAAATAGTTAGACTTAAGTGAAGAGGGGGATCTTTTGTAATGGAAGAAGTGTGATCGGAGAAATGAG
>OY744521.1:193562158-193574658 GCA_963556195.1 Sepiola atlantica | reverse complement strand
TATTTATAAGTGAAGCTTAATTCATGTAACCAGTTTTATATGAGCTGAACTATTTATTTATTATATATAAGTGAAGCTTAATTGATGTAACCAGTTTTATATGAGCTGGACTATTTATGTATTATTTATAAGTGAAGCTTAATTGATGTAACCAGTTTTATATGAGCTGGACTATTTATTTATTATTCATAAGTGATGCTTAATTGATGTAACCAGTTTTATATGAGCTGGACTATTTATGTATTATTTATAAGTGAAGCTTAATTGATGTAACCAGTTTTATATGAGCTGGGCTATTTATTCATTATTTATAAGTGAAGCTTAATTGATGTAACCAGTTTTATATGAGCTGGACTATTTATTTATTATTTATAAGTGAGGCTTAATTGATGTAACCAGTTTTATATGAGCTGGACTATTTATTTATTATTTATAAGTGAAGCTTAATTGATGTAACCAGTTTTATATGAGCTGGACTATTTATGTATTATTTATAAGTGAAGCTTAATTGATGTAACCAGTTTTATATGAGCTGGACTATTTATGTATTATTTATAAGTGAAGCTTAATTGATGTAACCAGTTTTATATGAGCTGGACTATTTATTTATTATTTATAAGTGAAGCTTAATTGATGTAACCAGTTTTATATGAGCTAAACTATTTATTTATTATTTATAAGTGAAGCTTAATTGATGTAACCAGTTTTATATGAGCTGGACTATTTATTTATTATTTATAAGTGAAGCTTAATTCATGTAACCAGTTTTATATAAGCTGGACTACTTATTTATTATTTATAAGTGAAGCTTAATTGATGTAACCAGTTTTATATGAGCTGGACTATTTATTTATTATTTATAAGTGAAGCTTAATTGATGTAACCAGTTTTATATGAGCTGGACTATTTATTTATTATTTATAAGTGAAGCTTAATTGATGTAACCAGTTTTATATGAGCTGGACTATTTATTTATTATTTATAAGTGAAGCTTAATTGATGTAACCAGTTTTATATGAGCTTGACTATTTATTTATTATTTATAAGTGAAGCTTAATTCATGTAACCAGTTTTATATGAGCTTGACTATTTATTTATTATTCATAAGTGAAGGTTAATTCATGTAACCAGTTTTATATGAGCTGGGCTATTTATTCATTATTTATAAGTGAAGCTTAATTGATGTAACCAGTTTTATATGAGCTGGACTATTTATTTATTATTTATAAATGAAGCTTAATTGATGTAACCAGTTTTATATGAGCTTGACTATTTATTTATTATTTATAAGTGAAGCTTAATTGATGTAACCAGTTTTATATGAGCTGAACTATTTATTTATTATTTATAAGTGAAGCTTAATTCATGTAACCAGTTTTATATGAGCTAAACTATTTATTTATTATTTATAAGTGAAGCTTAATTGATGTAACCAGTTTTATATGAGCTGAACTATGTATTTATTATTTATAAGTTAAGCTTAATTGATGTTACCAGTTTTATATGAGCTGGACTATTTATTTATTATTTATAAGTGAAGCTTAATTGATGTAACCAGTTTTATATGAGCTGGACTATTTATTTATTATTTATAAGTGAAGCTTAATTGATGTAACCAGTTTTATATGAGCTGGACTATTTATGTATTATTTATAAGTGAAGCTTAATTTATGTTACCAGTTTTATATGAGCTGGACTATTTATTTATTATTTATAAATGAAGCTTAATTGATGTAACCAGTTTTATATGAGCTGGACTATTTATGTATTATTTATAAGTGAAGCTTAATTGATGTAACCAGTTTTATATGAGCTGGGGTATTTATTCATTATTTATAAGTGAAGCTTAATTGATGTAACCAGTTTTATATGAGCTGGACTATTTATTTATTATTTATAAGTGATACTTAATTGATGTAACCAGTTTTCTATGAGCTGGACTATTTATTTATTATTTATAAGTGAAGCTTAATTGATGTAACCAGTTTTATATGAGCTGGACTATTTATGTATTATTTATAAGTGAAGCTTAATTGATGTAACCAGTTTTATATGAGCTGGACTATTTATTTATTATTTATAAGTGAAGCTTAATTGATGTAACCAGTTTTATATGAGCTGGACTATTTATTTATTATTTATAAGTGAAGCTTAATTGATGTAACCAGTTTTATATGAGCTGGACTATTTATTTATTATTTATAAGTGAAGCTTAATTGATGTAACCAGTTTTATATGAGCTGGACTATTTATTTATTATTTATAAGTGAAGCTTAATTGATGTAACCAGTTTTATATGAGCTGGACTATTTATTTATTATTTATAAGTGAAGCTTAATTGATGTAACCAGTTTTATATGAGCTGGACTATTTATTATTTATTTTTAGGCCCTTTGGAAATTACTTAGTTTGATTTATAATGTTTAAATTAATTCAAAATATGTTTTGCACATGTATATATACAGGGCGTTCGGGAAATATTTGACACTTTTAGCAAATTAAAAAAGCGTCATATATTAGCCAATAATTGATGCATTTTCAAAGTGCTTAGTGAATTTATGAGAGGAGTGTTTTCCTAATACAGCTCTTTCAGTGAGGCCGTCCTGGGTCTACAATATTGTCATCAGGGAGAAATTAAGCTGAAGCACGTACCCTTCATGGTCTCATTCGAGATACAGCTTAAGACCAGTGTGATCCTAGCAATCAGCTCGTCACTGGTGTTTCACGCGGTATGTTTGGTGTCTTTTTCAATTTAACCCTACACAAAATAGTTCATGGGGTTGCAATCAGTCAAGTTAGGAGGAAGATATTTGGACTTTTATTAACCGCATTGAATTACTTAGAAACTGTTAAGAGGTATACGATGTTAACGTTGTGCTATCCTGATCAGCGTTGATGCAAATTTCTACATAGAAATGTTTTGTGATTTGCAAGATTAAGTGGAGCACAAGATTAACTTACTGAGTAAATTATGTTTAGTTGACGTAACTCTATTAATATCAGCTTTAATATGTATCTTTAGACTTGTTGGGCATCTCTTATTTGAATTTATGAGTTAATTAAAAAATATAGTTTACACATGTGTAAACATGTGAAATTCTGCATTGATAGTTGGGTGCAGTGGGAAAAATATTTAGCTGAGAAGAATGAGACCAGCCAAGAAATGGGCTGATCTTTGAAATAGTAATGTTTTCTTGGATACTAGTTTCATCCCGTGTTTATGAACCACTTGCATCTTAGAAACATGAATGCTATGGCAGATACAAGACCCATACATAGTAATTATTTTTATGTCCATAGATAAACTGGCCCATTATTTTCAAGTAGTTGATTGATCTACCGCAAATGGTACCAATATTTATATGGGCAGTGGGGGTCAGTTGGATTTTGTGGTTCTGAGTAACAAATGGGCCTTTTTGTCTTATGCGGGGGGGGGGGGGGTTGTGTTGAGTTAGAAGATATGCTGGTCTTGATTTGCAGGCCTGTTGTTCAGCTGTTGTTTGGTAGAGAAACCAAATATAACTGAACCTTTACTAAATAACACATTGTTACTTGTTTTAAACTGGCGGTGTGGTTTTGTTTGGAGGGAAAATCTTCATGTTGCAGCACTGATCGAGACCATGCGATTGAAACTAAGGCCAGTGTTGAAAGAAAATCCGAATCGGGACGAAGACAACAGGTGTTATGTATTAACCTGTGTTTTTTCTGGGTGCTATTATTTGTGCAGGAAATGTTAATAAACAAACGATTTATTTAGTGTATGTGAGTTGATATAAACAAATAATATCATAAAGTGAAAAATTAGATTCGTACCGGATTCAAACCTGTTCTTTAGAAAAGTAATAGCCAAGCGGGCGTCGTCTTGGACCATTAGACTAAGAAGCCATGAGCTAAGGAAAAGCCGAAATTGTACAAATACCACATCGCCTTATCTTTTCGGCAAATCTTTGTTTATATTTTACAAGCAATGTAATCAAGATGTGGAGATATCACTTTTTAGATCTATTAAAAAAAAATGTGATCGCCCAATTACTACAGGTGAAAGGAATATATGATTATCGTTGTCTACGAAATTTCAAAATTAATTGTTCCAAAATATAATCATACGCTATAAATAGTATTCGGTGGCGTTTGTCGTCTCTAAAGTGACATTCCTTTAATTTATTTAAAGGGGGCTTTAGCGGACGATTTGTTGTAACTGGGTTTATCAAAACACCATATAAAATCCAGATTTGTTATCAATGATGTTTATTACCTTTTGTACAGGAAAGCATAACCTGAAAGAATTAGTGGATAGTCTTTCATTTAGTCTTAAACCGCTAACTTTCAACTTGCTGCTACTACTTGGTATAGGCTTGGTCTTTTGGCTAAGATCAAAGTGTAGTATCTGTTCCGATGGATACTGCATCCCATAGACTGGTATTGTCTTGGCCTTCAGGGCTTGATTTACGCCGGTCTGTGGGTTTGTCCTGTGCAGTTCTAGGAGGTCCACCCTCCCAGGCTTCGCCTCCCCTCTTTGGGGAGGAGTAAGTTTATTGCTTACTGCCTGAGGCGCCCTACCGGGGAATGCCGACGGGGCTGCCCAGGCAATTTTTAAACCCCACTTTCCCGACCCGATCTTGGGTCATATCTTACTTGTGGGAGTAAGATAAAAACTGGCCTTGTGCCTAACTCCTGGAGAGGAGTAAATCAATACTACTTGGTATAGTCAGTAGTTTATAAGTTTGTTTGGCAGACGCGTTCGAATCTTGTACGAAACAACTCTATTTACGAACACAGTTATTTTTATGGTCACAAAATTGTTACAATATATAAATGAATGAAATCATTAAAGTATTCGTTTAATTATGTTTCCGAATCTTTTAGATGAGAATTGATAATTTGTATTATTCGGACTATTTTAGTGATCTTGGGTGTTACTCTCATAACGTTTAGGCCGATTTTACCATTCGACCTTCTTCAGGTACCTTTGGCCTTTTGGCTAAGATCAAAGTGTAGTATATGTTCCGATGGATACTGCACGCCTGTCCTGTGCAGTTCTAGGAGGTCCGCCCTCCCAGGCTTTGCCTCCCCTCTTTGGGGAGGAGTAAGTTTATTGCTTACTGTCTGAGGCGCCCCTACCGGGGAATGCCGACGGGACTGCTCAGGCAATTTTTAAATGGCCAGAGTGTTCACCTCTCGAGCGCTGGCTTTTCAAACCCCACTTTCTCGACACGATCTTGGGTCACATCTTACTTGTGGGAGTAAGATAAAACTGGCCTTGTGCCTAACTCCTGGGGAGGAGTAAATAAAACCTTCTTCAGGTGCATCTTGCCAAATTCGGGAATGTTTGTGTCGAACTCTGGAATCGGTACGGAATTGCAAACTGGACCCTTTCTCGTTCCGTTAGTCATGACGGGGTAGAATTCTTAAGTAATTCTTAATTATATTTTTAGTATCCCCTGTACTGATGACTGAACATTACACCTCGAGACGACTGTAACTTAGTAATCATTATCCCTTAGCACTTTATCCGTTGCACAATGGGGCTAAAGTTTCATTCATTAGTAATTTTATGATATGATCAAAATAGAAGATGGTGAGTAAACAACCGTGGAATTTCCACAGGCCAGCACTAAATCAAATAAATACGAAGAAACGTCGACTGCGTCTTCATTTTATTTACAGGGACCTGGACGAATAAGTAAAGAGCGAGCATTCGAAACACTAATTTATCTGATAATTATATTATCTTGATCAGAAATGAATAAATGGATGTGATATTAAATTACGCTTACGTATGTAGAAGATAAATATACAAGTACGTTTAAATGTTCTATGATGTAGATTAATTACTGGTGCGTTTATTGTCTAAGATCAACCTCGTTTACGATCAAAGGCCATTGGTGTTGCTTATGTTGTGTTAAGCTAAGATGCGATTAGAAGGTCGTATGATGATATAAAAGGAAGATGCCATATATAGAGTTTGAAAGCCATCAAAACGAGAAATAAAGACCGGCTTAATGGATGGTTTTGTTTCCCCGCCGGGACTTATTTATACACTAATTCATTAATTTATTTGTGGATTTATGTTGGGAACCGGATTCCAGTAAAAATCGAAAATCTAATTCGTATAAATTCCCTGTCTAATAGTGAGTAATAGACTCATAATAACCAACTGTTACAAACAATCTCTGCGGAAATCATTAATTTATAAAATTAAGAATAAATAATAAATTACTTTCTTTTTCATCTCTGAATAAACAAAGAATGCCTTATTATAGAAATAGTCATGCTCATATATATATATATATATATATATATATATATATATATATATATATATATATAATTGAATGTAATATATATATATATATAATTGAATGTAATATATATGTATATATATTACATAATTGGATGTAATATATATATATATATATATATATATATATATATATATATATATATATATTACATAATTGGATGTAATATATATATATATTACATAATTGGATGCAATATATATATATATATATATATATATATATATATATATATTACATAATTGGATGTAATATATATATATATAATATATATATATATTACATAATTGGATGTACAACATTTATATATGCTTTAGAAATTGATTCGAGGAAAATTCGCTAGAGCTCTTTTGACTA
Organism: Sepiola atlantica; assembly: GCA_963556195.1. Lineage (NCBI taxonomy): Eukaryota > Metazoa > Mollusca > Cephalopoda > Sepiida > Sepiolidae > Sepiola > Sepiola atlantica. The sequence goes on along the minus strand of OY744521.1, from coordinate 193,567,999 downwards.
TCATCTCGTCGGGAGAAACCGATAGTATAAATAAATCAATAATATTAGTGAAAATAAAGAGCTGATGAGGAAATTGAAGTGCCAGGGCATACTAATGTGCGATTAAAATGAATTTTAATTAGCTAGTCGTTTAAAAAGGGCACAGCGTAAGTTAAAATTAAAAATTTTTTAGCTTTTTTACAAACTGTTTTCTGCCGGCACAAGGAATGCTTACATAGAGCGATAGAGACAGATTCCAAAAAGTGTAAATATTCATTTTGGAATTCGCTCTATGCAGCACTACAAAACGCTCCAACTTATAGTTACGGGCACAGAATGGATTTTCAACCAAATGCTGACCAATAGCAGAGTCCAAAGTCGCAGAGGAAGGTTGGCAAATAGATCCTGCCCATCCCTATCTAATCTTAGATAGAACATGCTGGTTTATGCGGGTCTGCAAATGTAAGGAAGTACGCCCAATATAACCAGCATTGTACTGGCATTGAAAACGGTAAACTACATTACTATAATGGATAAAAGGTACACTATCCTTACGAAAAGAAGGAAAAACAGGTCTGGTAGCATAAACCAAGCGCAGGAAACAGAGTGAAAGCAATTGCTAATGCTGCCAACAATCTGCCTACCCAGCATTTTATTCCCCCCCCTCTATCCAATGGAAATTTTAAATATATAGGGCATTTCAAAGGACCACAAAGTTTTGGGGATTTTAAATCCGCAACCTTTTTATTGATACAATCATTAACAAGGTCTTCCGGGTAACCATTATTAATGAATATTTCCCTGATCCTATTCAGTTTGGAATCCACTATGCTGGGAGAACATATCATAAGGGCTCTATGTACCAAAGTATAAATGAGACCAATCATTCTAGACTTTGGTACAAAGGAAGACTAGTTCACATACGGGCCCATGAAAATAGGCTTCCTGTAAATGGAAGTGAGACAGCGACATCTTGAACGTTCCGCAAGGATATCAAATAAAGGAAGACAGTTATCTTTCTCACTGTCCATAATGAACTGTATAGTCCCATGAAAGGAATTCAACTTGCTAAAGAAAGTTAACGCACAACTTCGCGATGCAAACAAAGCAAAAGTGTCGTCAACATATCAAACATACGTTGTGGGGGTGTTTATTAAGGTAAAAAGAACGGATTCGTGATAGCCGACGAAAATATTAGCTAAAGTAGGGGCCAATGAACTCCCCGTTGTAACCCCGTCGACCTAACTGTACATAATATCAGCAAAACTAAGCTCCATTGATTCTGTGCAAAGAAATATTAATTCAACAAGTATCTCTTTTGTAAAGGAAGGAGCTGTCAAGCGACCACCATAGAGAACGTCGGTACAGATACGTACAGTCTCATCTAATAGTATATTCGTAAAGAGACTCAAGACATAAAAGGAATACATAAAGGATGTCGCAGAACCAAAATCTAAACCACGTTCAAGTTCAATAAATCGATAGGAATCAGGTATACAATGCGTAGTGCATAACTTACACACAGGTTGTAAAATTTCTAAAAGCCACTAAGCCAAAGAATGTTGGGCAGACCCTCTTATAGATAACATGGGTCTCAGTATATTTTGCTTCTGTATTTTCGAAGACCATATAATGTAGGACCAATTGACCCAGAGGGTCTAATCCTGTCATAGACTTTCTTAGAAAATAGCTTCTTGTTCAATAGTGCATGTAAACGTTTCTAAATTTTGACCTCATTCTTGCAAGTATTATCCGCGATTTCAACAGGGCCGAGTTTACAAAATTTAGAGGTATCGTTAAGAATATATGACATCTTCTCAGCATAATCTGTTCAATCCATGACCACCACTCCTACACCTTTGTCTGTTTTACCAATATAAATATTTGTGTTCGATTTTAAAGCTTTTACAGTTTTATAATGCATTTTATTCATTCCTGACTCAGTCACTGTGGTAAATGAAAGCGTTACAATATTGGTGCGCCAAGTAAACCAGCCTTGATTTCATTCCAGATCAAATATCTAGAGAAATTAGGGAATGATGTTTAATTTGAGAAGACAATACCTCAAAAGAAGGATGAAACTGTAAAAGCCTTTAAATCGAACACAAACATTTAGTTGAAAATCCAAATTAATTAAATTAAAGCGTTTTGAAATGGTGCATAGAGCAGATTCACAAAAACGATGTAAAAAATGTTGAATCTGTATCTATCGCTCTACGTACCGGCAGAAGGAGTTTGTAAAAGCGCTCTCTTTGGAGAACTTTTTCGACTTAAAAGACTATTCAATTTAAATTACTTTTACCCGCATATTAGTATTCTAGGTATTTCAAGTTCCCCTTTATCTCTTTATTTTCGCTAATATTATTGATTTATATAGACTATCGGTTTCTTCTGACGAGATGATAGTTGAAAGAGCTATAGAGAGTTTCCCGCGAATCATTTTCAAAAGCATATATATATATATATATATATATATATATATATATATATATATATATATATATATATATATATATGTATATATATATATATTTCACACACGGCAGTGTATGAATGATATGCTTAAGGTCAAATTTACTCAATCGTGACTAATTCTTGGGCTTGTCATTATTTTACTTTTCATCCAAACTTGATGAAGTATTTTTGCACTAGAATTGGCTAGTTCCAAACCTTTTTTTGAACATAAAGAAATTAAATTTTCGTCCAGTAGAAAAAAAGTTATGCAAAATATTTGGGGTCAGCAGCGTGTAAGATAACGACCTCCATTGACTGTCAATAAGCAAAACATTTTCATTTAAAACAACACATTTACACATGTTTTCAACAATTTGGAGTGGGAGTAAATGTGATATTGTGGTGACTAAGATGATTCTAGTTAAGAGTAAGACATGTTTATAACCAACGATGGCCAACGACCTCAATTTTCCCCATACTTTTGATGGCCTTGTGCCTAATTTTTTCGTTATTTAAATTTTTATATTTTGTGCAAATAATAATTTTAAGTGTAGCATCTTATTCTTTTACTATCGATGAAACTATTGCTTAAAACAATAAATTTAAAAAAACAGTAACAATAATACGGAGTCGTTAACAGGCGAGAGAAAAAAGGAGAGTGAGAAAGATTAGTTTATTTTCTTAAATAAAACTTATCTCGCGTTTTTTTTTACTTTACTCGGATATTTCCTCATTGCGTGAGATGTAACTCGCGTTTTTTTTTTTTACTTTACTCGGATATTTCCTCATTACGTGAGATGTAACTCGCGTTTTTTTTTTTACTTTACTCGGATATTTCCTCATTGCGTGAGATGTAACTCGCGTTTTTTTTTACTTTACTCGGATATTTCCTCATTGCGTGAGATGTAACTCGCGTTTTTTTTTTTACTTTACTCGGATATTTCCTCATTGCGTGAGATGTAACTCGCGTTTTTTTTTTACTTTACTCGGATATTTCCTCATTGCGTGAGATGTAACTCGCGTTTTTAGTTGTTGCAAGTTTCACCTTGATTAGTTATTTACAGTGAGATTAACCTCGCGTGTGACAACAGTAAGAAATCAATTTTCATTGATAAACATAAATTACTATTTCTCCGGACAATACCGGGTAGCCTTGCTAGTTTTAAATAATAAACTTTTCAAACACGAAACGTTAACATTTTGGTAATTTCGAAACATATTTAAATGTGACTGAAAGAAAAGAATGAAAAAAGAAACAAATTTGCCATTTCACTGACAATTAAGAAACATCGCGTCGGTCGCTTTGAAGAACGAGCGACCGACTCGATTTTTCTGAAACATTTGAACGACGTTAGAAAACGTTTGAACACAAATACGAAATATTTGTAAAGAAAATAAAACAAAATGGCAAACAGAGCATTTGCTATATGAAAATAAAAATCATCGAATTAAAAAAAAACAATAACAAATAATAGTTAATTAATGAATTAACTTTAACAAAACCAATATGCAAATTAGTTAACCTTACAAATCTGATATCACACCTCTGTAAACGGTATATAAAACAGATGGTGCGTCTATTAAATAAGTTGAATTAATTAGAAATAGACCGTTTGGACTTTACCGATCGTGCGAGAAATGGGTCAAATTTTCGCATTGGTACATTTAGATATATATAGAGAGAGAGATAGAAAAAGAGAGAGAGAGATAACAAAGGCATACGTGTATATTTATATACATTATATTGAAAATTCAGAAAAAAATTCATTCCAAGAGGGTCGACTAAGCCGGTTTTCGTGAATTCAACGTTATTATGTAGTGGTTTGAAAACCAATGTAATATGTAGTTATCTTAATGACTCATTCATGAAATTCAACCGGAAATGACATCAGAGGGAATATGCAAAAGGATGGAGTGAATTCAAAATTAATTATTTCCTTCCTCCCACTGTATGCATTCGCCGGTGGGTGCGCCTTAGGCTAAACTTGAGGGAAGAGTATCGGCATTTGCCGGTGTAGGCGCCTCAGTCCAAACTTGAGGGGAGAGAGTCAGCATTTGCCGGTGTAGGCGCCTCAGGCAAAACTTGAGGGGAAAGAGTCGACATTCGCCGGTGCGGGCGTCATAGAAAAAAAATTGAGAGGAGAGTGTCGACATTCGATGGTATGGAGTGCTTCAGGCCAAACTTGAGGCGAGAGTGTTGGCATTCGTCGGTGCGGGCGCCTCAAGGCAAACTTGTTTTTTGTTTTTTGTCAATCTTTTTAGAGCTTTATTGTGCCAATTTTCATGTTTTTTATGTTTGTTTTGTTTTTATCTGTTTTTTTTTTAATGTTTGTTCATGTTTTTTATCAATATTTTCTTTCTTGCTCTTTGGTGCCGATGTTGATGTTTTTTTTGTTTTTTATTTGTTTTTTTAATGTTTTTTCATGATATTTTAATTTTTTTTCCGACAATTTTGATGCTTTTCGATGATTTTTTTTGTTTTTTTCGATATTTTTTGTCAATTTTTTAATTTCATTTAATTTCATTTTTGGTCTTGGAAGCTAGTTTTGATGTTTTTTAAGGTGTTTTAATTTTTTTTTACGTTTTGCATGTTTTTTATTTTTAATTTGGTTTGCCTTTTGCCGCCAATTTTAATGTTTTTTATGTTTTTTGTTTTAATCTGTTTTTTTTTTGTGTTTTTGTAATGTTTTTATTTTATTTTTTTTGCTTTTTGGTGTTTTGGACAATTTAAAACGGGGCGCCAGATCGAGATACGGCCAGATCTGGACGCGTCAGGCGATTACCTGTCGAAGTGTAGTGGTAGTGGAGTATCTGTTCTATTGTCATTATTCCATCCTTTCAGGCGTTACCCCCTCCTCTTTTGAGAGGTGTTGAGTTACTGTCTGTTGTCATGATACCATCCTCTGAGATGTGTGGAATTAGTGTAGTATCTGTTCTGTTGTCACCATACCATCTTCGCAGGCAATAACTCCTCCTTTTTGAGAGGTGTTGAATTGGTGTAGTATATGTTCTGTTTCCAACTAGAAAAAAATTGCCACCAGGGGCTTGTGCAGTATACCACCCCTATGAAATATCTATTTAGAGAACTTGTACAGTATTGCGCGTCTATGAAATACGTTTACTTCTTCATCTTCATAAACTGGGTCATAAAAGCACCATATGGGTTCTTTGATACGATAGGTACGTATATAGTATGTACACCAGGGCGATGATAGGTACGTATATAGTATGAGCACCGGGGTGGAAATAAGTACTATATAGTCTGCACACTTGGACAGAGAGAGGTTCATATATAGTATGTGCACTGGGTCAGAGTAGGTATATATATAGTATACGCACTGAGGCAGAGATACTTACGTGCATAGTATGCACACCGGGGCAGAGATAGGTACGTATATAGTATGCGCA
>OY744521.1:193544658-193554658 GCA_963556195.1 Sepiola atlantica | reverse complement strand
ATATATATATATATATATATATATATGTATATATATATAGTTTCTGTCGGTTTCTTTTTTTTATCTAATTTTGCGAGATGGCGATCCAACGACTTAATGTAGTGCTTCATTAGCACGAATCTTGGTCAGGCACGTGATGAGGCTACAAAATTAAAACTGATGAATTTCTTATAATATATATATATATATATATATATATATATATATATATATATAATATATATATATATATATATATATGTTTATATATATGTATATATATATATATATATATATATATGTTTATATATATGTATATATATATATATATATATATATATATGTTTATATATATGTATATATATATATATATATATATATATATATATATATACATATATATATATATATAATTTATTTTAGTAAATTTAGCATGTCCATAGCTCAGTTAGCCGGACTCCAGTAACTGGGGTCTTGGTTTCCAATTTCACAAGGTCTAGCAACATAGAGTCGGTAAAACACATATTTATGGAAAACATATATATATATATATATATATATATATATATATATATATATATATATATTTAAATACATTTTTGAAAGGTAGACAGAGGTATTAAATATTTACCTCTCTAACTTGCATTGGGGCTAGGACGAGCTGTTGATCACGCGTCTGATCGCTGCGAAATCTAGCTGCGAAAGAGACATCAATACTCTCTGGCGCAGCTAACGTCACCATTTGACTTCCTTTATCTGTCGAGGTCATATTCTTACCTAGAAACCACCAACATCTTTACGAACGTGTTTGTTCATTTTAGAGCCATTTTAACTAACCATTATCTTTTTCTATTTCAGAAGTAGAGCTATACGCTCCCATTATGTAAGATTATAAATGGGATAAACCGCAGCTTTCTTTATTATTATTATTATGTTTAATTAGTTATAGCTTCGATAATAACTCATTACTGCGTGCATAAAATATATATTTTATTTGTAATTGATCGATTCTGTGATTGTGGATTTGTTTTCTACAAGGTGCATGGCAGTATTAACCGCTTTATCGGTCGATGACCACCATTATGTTTCTGGATATTTCCAGCCTTTTCACTAGGATTTTTACTGTATTAACTTATATGTTCTGTGATTCCAACAGATGCAAAGAAACAACTGCCTTTTAAACTATGAAAGAATAAAACTGATCCATTTTTTATTTATTTTTAACTTAGTTCACTTCAAACAAGACAAGTTGCTACTGTAGACGTAAGGGTCGACTGAGAATTAGGGTGAAAGTGTAGGGGTTCATCCTTAAATAGGAGTTGTGCAGCGAGATGCTTGTTCACATTAGTTTTAAATTCGTACATGTCGGTACAGCCGGGAAAACAAGGGGCAGGGAGAGAGTTCCAAAGATCTGCATTTCGAGGAAAGTAACTATTGTAGTAGAAGGGACCTCCATAGTGAATGGATGGGATTTACCTGATTGTCGGTTGGTTGAGTGTATTTCAATTTGATAAGTTAAAAATCGAATGTAACTGTTAGCGTTTAAAACTGCATCGTTTTTCTCTTTCTATTTCATACGTTATAATTGAAGGTATTTAATATAACAAAGGGATAAACACCGGTGAGAAACGGGGCGATAAATGTCACAAAAATACAGTATGTAATAATTGTCTTTCTGATTTCTTATTTACTGGTACACATCTAAAATAAAATAATATAACTAACACATACAGGAAGAGAAAATAAACAAGCTACTAAATACATATACATAATAGTTACATACTATGAATTACTAAAATAAAATAAATATGTAGTATCGTAACCGACCCCGATAACCTCACATCAGGTAACATCTACGAAACTGCATCCACGGCTCGTCTTATATTAAATCTACTGCCGACAATCACACGATGCCCACGCAGCTCTACAATTGAGAAGCTTTGAAAATGAGGTTATATTCCCGAAATATCAATTAAACTTTGACACCATTTTCTACGCGCTTGATCGAAGATAAAACAGAATAAAATTATTTCGTATTGCCTTAACATGACATTTATCGCTTCGTTGTTCACTTCTCTTTATTCAGTTAAGACCTTTGCATTGTTGCAGCCTTCTAAACCCTTCAACCTATCTATACAGTACGAACAATAGTTCAAGCAATCTGCAACATTCTCTTAATTAATTTTTGTTTAATATTCTTTAATCTCAATAAAATTAATTATTTGCTATTGATCATATCTTCATATACTATTTAGAGAAAGTATCCTTAATATAAAGAGGTTCACATATATTTCTCTTCTTTTGAATTTGTTCTGGTAATAATTCCAAGTATAACATTAATCTTATAGATCTACTATTCTTGTACTAATAAGACACCATTTACCAAGTTCAAAGGCCATTAGAAAATAATGGTGTAAGTAGATGTTCAATTGCATGATGAACAATATTATGAGAGGATTGAAAACGATGGGTGGGATGACAAGCAAAGTTTGCTTACTTAAGAGTACGGCTCAACAAGTATTTGTTGACATGGCACTTGAATAGTACTACGTTGTAGTCAGAACGGACACAGTCACTAGTAATGTGTTTCAGAGAATGGATGTCATTGGAAAGATACCCCGTTAATGGGAATTCTGTTTGGCTTTAGGTACATAGAGGAAGAAGGAAAATCCTTTGCAATGGTGAAGGCCAGACGACAAGTTGAACCTTTCGAGGTTCTTCTACTGAGAACGACCGCATTCCTCCACGACAGTGATCGGAGAGCTGTCACATTGTGGCTGGAACGCCGCAAGCTTCAGTGAAAATACATCTTGCGATTTTTCCAGTAACAATTCTGCCATTGTCGTCGTGGATTAATGAATGTGATGGTGGGTTCAAAAGGTGAAACCTAGACGCCAAAGCCGTCGTCATTATACAGAAATACATAAAAGAAAACTTTTTTTTCAAATACATTTTGTCATAATTAGATTATTTTATTTATGTTGTACACGGCCGAGAGGAAATCATTAATGTTCATGGGAACAGGACATTCGCGAAAACTTTTATCAGCAGATTATCTCTCTCGCTCTCTCTCTCGCTCTCTCTCTCTCTCTATATATATATATATATATATATATATATATATATATATATATATATATATCTATATATATATATATATATATATATATATATATATCTATATATATATATTGATAGATCTATCTATCTGTCTATTGATCGATAGATCTCTCTATCCATTTATCGATTTACCTATCAGTTATCCCAATCTATTATCATACTAAAACTTCTATTTTCTATCTATTTTATTCAGAGAAAACGCATGCTAAAATGTTTATTGATTTGAGGATTATGTTATGCGTGAAAAATACTCTTTTTATTGTTTTAATTAGCTTAAAATCTATATTACATTACATAGTGACCCACATCTTACATAGTGTATGCCTATCACTTTCTTCCTCTGTCATTGTATCCAGTTCAAACCCCGCTTTTATTTTATAATGCCTGTATCTGTCCCTCTTCCTCTCTCTCTCTCTTTCTCTCTCTCTCTCTCTCTCTCTCTCTATCTCGTATTTGGAGAGGAAAATAAAATAATAGAAACATAGGAATATATATATATATATATATATATATATATGTATATATATAATATTAGTATTTCATGTATCCACATAACATTTTATAAGGAGATATAATTTTTATTTATCAATTTTCAGTATTTACTTCAACAGTGCTCGATACGCAAGTAGAGCTAGGTAGTAAGCTATGAAAATATATTTATCGCAATTAAGCTCTGGTGAAATCTTAACAATAGGAATTAGACATATTTTAATAAATATAGCAACATTTCAGTTTCTGTAGGGTGTTTTGAAGTTTTTTAGGGGGTACAATATTAGCACAACCTCTCATTAAAAAATTATATTTCATATTGGCATTGTATTTGATCCATAGATATTAGACACTGATTAAGCAAGATTTGCTGAATGTCAATTTCTTTCTAAGACCTCTTAAGCTTAAGTCTTAAATGTTAGACAGTTTCGAGGATCAAAATAATGAAATGGATTTTAATCAAAATTAGAATAACGTTTCTAACTTAAAGTTTAGTCTTAACTTAAGGTTTCCCTTAATTTGTATCTATGTAAACAGATTTTGCCTTTTCATGTTTATATATATATATATATATATATATATATATATATATATATATATATATATATATATATATATATTAGTACTTCATGTATCCACATAAAATATTATAAGGAGATATAATTTTTTATGTGTCAGTTTTCAGTATTTACTTCAACAGTACTCGATACGTAAGTAGAGCTAGGTAGTAAGCAATGAAAATATATATGGAAATCAAGCTACACAGAGGCTCCCGTGTTTCATCCCCGGGGGGAATCGTCAGGCTAAATGCATGGAGTTATTTTTGTTAGGTGTTTTTATATACATGGCTTGCTAGTTAACCAATCAGATTATTTGTTGTTCCCTCAGCCAATCGTTGGGCTTCCCTCGAACAAAGGCATTGTTGATGACGCTCCTATTTTTGTTAACAATGGATTTTTCTATATCCTGTTTCCTTTTTTTTTGTCAATACAGTGGGCGAATTTATTTTAACACGTGGTTTCTTGTAATTCTATTTTAGGTTTTAAATTTTAACTATTTATTTATTTATTTTTATTTATTTATTTATTTTGTTTATTATATATCATCCTAAGGTAAATTTATTTCTGTGTAAACAGCTGTTTGATATTTCACTTCTAGAGTTTAATAGGTTTCGGGGATCTTTAAAATTTAGGATTTCGTATTTTTCATTCAGGCATAATCTACACGGGTCGTCTAAGTTTCTACATGTACTGGCCTGTCTTACTATTTTCCATTCAATTATTGGTGAGTGTCCATTTTCTTTGAGCTCCCAATAATGGTTAGCTAGTGCTGTTTTAGTTCGACGTTCTTTGTTTTTAAATGTGCTTTTATGGTCATAGTATCTGGTCTTAAAGTCTAGGGATGTCATACCCACGTAGTATTTCTTTTAGCCTGACGATTCCCCCCGGGGATGAAACACGGGAGCCTCTGTGTAGCTTGATTGCCATATATATGTTCATTGCTTACTATATATATATATATATATATATATATATATATATATATAGCTTTCTCTGAAGACTCACGAGGTCAGTGAGTAACACAACAGGTAAACATTAGTGATAATAAAAATGTGGCTATAACTCTATTGAAAAGATTTCAACGATAACATATTGCATCGAACCAAGTACAGAATAGTCATCGATCTCCTATCAGCATAAAGTAAATAAAAATAATTCCGTTTTTGATTTCACACATCGTATTTTAGTATTTATTATTTTCAGGGCATTTCCCCTTGTAACTACTTTCTTAATTCAGCAGATGAACTAGAAAGGTAGTAACCCTACATATTTCAACTCTTCCAAACATTTTACAAAATATTTATTAATACAATTTCAACGTGCAGATCTAAGTCTGTGAAATAAATACGTCGGCTTTTTTGACAGTTTGTGTTTTAACCGATCGCCGTGGTGTCCAGTTGAGCGATAGTCCCCGCCACGCGGTACTTCCTCAAGAGTCTTGGTCAATTAATGATGCGTCACACCGGAGATCACAGTGAATTTACTTGGCTTTATTGGGGCCTCTTTCATCGCCATTATTCGAGAAAACGCATTAAGCATGGTCTTGGCCTGTCCAGCCAGCTGGGCACCCAAATAAACTTCCATATGCATGTTTGTTTTGAAAAAGAACATTTTATCCATTAACTACCATTTAATGTTTTGACGTTGTCTGGGAGTTATAAAAAATAAGGTAGTATCACTACTGTCAAGTGGTATATCTTTTAGCAAAAGTGCTCAATACAATAGATAGAGCAGGTTTGTTTTCTGGGAGCAAAAATGGTCATTATCAACATTAATTCTCTTTATACTTTGATTTTAACTGTACTTTTGACAATGCTGCGAATGGTTCTTTACAACCATTACGATGGTGTGTTTCGTAAGTGAGGGAGTAAAAGCTTTAGTTATATCCTGGAGCAAGAAAATTGTCATTATTAACATCACTTCTCTTCTTACTTTGATTTTAAGTGTACTTTTGGCAGTGCTTTGAATGCCTCCTTACTCACATTACAGTAATATATTTGTGTAAGTCAAACTCTTCTGTACAACTCGGCGTTGTTCAGGAGCAATACATGTAAGATTACAGTATTACATTTAAAAACAGATAGTTCAGGGAAATGAATTAGATTATGATTATTTTTAACACATTAAAACACGAGAGGAATGAGTTGGGTAGAGGGGAAGGAGAGGGGAGAAAATAATGGGGACGACTGAAAGAGAGAAAGAAAGAAAGACGGCTAAAGAAAGGAAAAGAAAATTGAAGTTTGTATATAAAGGTGTTACACACACTATTCAATTTCTTCTACTTTGTTGTTTTTTTTTAATCGCCCCGGGCAACGCCGGGTAGCCCTACTAGTTTATCATGAATAAAATTCTGTAAATATTCCATAAGATATTTTCCGACAATGTCCTATTATTTTTTTTTTTACCATTTTTTTCTAAATTCATCAAAATTATATACTATTAAAAAGTTATGGTGTTTTTTTTAGTTTGTCTGTTACCGAGGAGCAACTAAATAACATTTGATTTCTTTGGAAACCACATATCTAACAGATTGATGTGTTATATATGTACATCCACTCAGCGGTATAACGATTGTAACACTACTGAAAAATATTACCGTAACTAAGTCTAATTTGTATCTCTTTCTACTAAGTATATGCTCAACATGTTTTGGATTTTACACTTACTAACGTGTAACAAGTTCTACCAGTGTATCACGTTTTTCCGCCTACAAGCATTTGCTTCTCCGCAAGCTACATTTTCTTCGTAATAGTTTTAAAAAGATAGAAGCATGGTAAAGATGGGAATTGACATACCCAGTTATTGTAACAACACCGCCCAATGAACAGGTATAAACTAGTTAAATATTAAAATGGTCTCTGCTATTATTTTTGTTAATATTGTCTGGTATTTTGTCCTAAAATTGTATGACTTATTAGCAAACAACAGATAATTAATTACTGTTTTTTTTTCAAATCTACCTTGAAAACTATCTTATATTTGCACTGTTGGTTTCTATGGAAAGGGTAAATGGAGAAAGAGAGACAGAGATAGAAAGACTGAAAACACGTATAATACAATCAGTAGACTTCATTACACTGAAGCGTAAACACAGGAAATGATGATGATGATGATGATGATGATGATGGTGGTGGTGGTGGTGCCTAATATTTCGAATGCATAAAACCTTATATAAAATTAAACGAGCAGAATATATATGATAGAGAATGAGAAATAGGAACAAAACATAGAGTGAGAGAGTAATAGAGATAGAAAAAAAGGACATAAAGAGTAAGAGAGAGATAGAAAGAGGGATAGATGAAGAGAAAGGTAGAATGTGAAAGAGATGGAAAGAGAGAGAGAGAGAGGGAGACAGAGGATGGGTGAAAGAGATTTAATGTTATCAGCCCTTTATTTAATGCAGGATCCAGTCATTTCGATAAAAGGTTTTATGCGTCAAATTTTTATATGTTAAACTATTTATTAATGCCATAAATGTATGTCTTGTATACGAAATATTTGTAGATTTATTTGTTTTATTGTTATATATTTTGTCAATCAACAGTCTCTAAATTATTGATACTATTTGAAACCATAGATGGGACTCGAGTTCAAATGGGACTTCTGAGCAATAGCAACTGAAGATGCCCCCTAACTTTTCAAAGCTCCGAAAGTGGGGCCTCACGATCGAATACAGTTTATAAACATACGCAAAACGTTCTGAGTAGAGAGAGATTAAGTAGGGGTACGTATACGTGCCACACGGGGTGATGCGCGTCAGTAAAATACAAACTATATATTACCGGATTCTATGAAAATTATTTTTAAAAAATACAAAAAGGTTGTTCTTTAGCGAATTTGGTTTGGGATTGCAGAAAATAAAATGCGATAAGCACATCGTTAAAAGAAAAACAACCAACACCGATAATCATGTATAATTTGGATTATTCGGACTACTATTCTTCATCTTGAGCATTATCATCACAACGTTTCGGGCGCTGCAACCTCCGGCATTCTTCAGGTGTATCTTTTCGAACTCGGGAATATTTCTGTCGAACTCGGGAACCTGGACAGAATTTCGAACGACACTCTTTATTTAATCCACGGGGTTCGCATGCTCTCCTTCCGTCACGAAATTCCGGACAGATTCCCGAGTTCGACAGAAATATCCCGAGTCTGAAAAGATCCAACTGAAGAAGGCTGAAAGTTACAGCGGCCGAAACGTTGTGATGATAACACTCAAGATGAAGAACAGTAGTCCAAATAATCTAAATTATACAAATAATTAATCCTCATCTAAAAAATTCGGAAACACCGATGTAAAATCTAATATTTATTTACAGGGAGGATACATATAAAAATATACAAAAACAAAACAAATGTGAAAAGATTTCAAACTGGAATAGGTAAATAATGTAGCCGTATCGATCAGAGAACGTACATAAAACATAAAGATAGAGGCGAATCGCGATGACATGAGCGCGAATTTATGGTGACATAAGCGCGAATTGGAGAAAATAATATTTCTGCAGGCGAAAAGAATGTACCATTGCTTCGAGGCTTAACATAGCTGTTATTGAATAAGTTATGGCCCAGGGAACAATATACGCTGCAGATGATGCTGATTTGGTGTGGTTGCTGGAACATTTCGGGAAAACAATATCCCTCTTTTTCTTTATCAGAATGTTAGGTATTCAGCACAGTTCGGAAAATGTGATAAAGTGATATATCTTTTAATTTAGTCACCAGCTTTCGTTTTTCTGTACAAATTATTCTATTAAACTTGTAGAATCCTTTAGATGCCATCAAATAGATCAATCTTCGAAAGATTTTATTTTCCTTTGAAGCAGAAGTAAGATGTTATAGAGGCAGACAAATACTGAGCTTTCATCTCGATACCGGAAATCAGTTTTCCCCTTACGCATGTACAAAACGAAATGAACTTGTTTGCCCAAGGCGTCAAGGGGTCTGCGGGTTGTCCGCGCGTGCGACCATGACTAGACCATGCGACGTGGGTGTCAATTTGACCTCTATTTAATGCGATCGCTACCAGCTTCCCTTTAAACTCATCAACATGATGTTGCTTCAACCTAGCTGGCTTCAAGGGAATTTTTCCCCGTATGTACAGAGGTGATATGGTTTTGCTTCTGCCAAGATGAAACGTCTTTGATTTTGACTGTGTATTTCGAAGAAGAAAAGGGATTTAAGGCTTTAGGGTAACGCAGATAACTGAAAATGTGCATTTTCATGAAATAAAAAATAGAGAAATAGAATATGCAGCAAAAATGAAGAAAGAGGTGGCGAAAATGGATTTCGCGTTCGTGATTTGGCGTAGAACACCTCGCCCAAGGGCGTCCGAGTCAGTTTGACATCGTATACGAAAGCATCGGCGAAGGAGAAGGGTGGAAAGAAAAAGTAGATAAAAACATGCCATAACAAGGATGGCGTTTAGTAAAGCACATATACCGGCAAAAGGTGCTATCTTTAACATAAAAATGACTACGTTAAAAAATGAAATTGAATTAAAATTACACATACAGATGTAAACAATATCTATCTGTATATATATATAAAGTTAGTTATGTTTATATATTTGTATGTGCACGATAAACTAATTAACCGATCATTGTGAATTTTGGAAGACAGCGGCTAAGCGTCACACTGAGTAATGTGGTTTATATTTAGTTTGATTTAGTTTCATGCAAAAAATGCAAAAAGGGGTTGGAAGCCTTTCATGAAAATCCAGATACCTCTAATTTTTGTGAAATTTTTACAATAGGGATTATGCATAATTTAATAAATATTCCCCAAATTTCCGTTTCTTTAGAGTATTTAAAAAGATTTTAGGGTAGAATATGTGTACAACCTATTTG
>OY744521.1:193532158-193534658 GCA_963556195.1 Sepiola atlantica | reverse complement strand
GAATAAATATTTCGAAATTTATAATGTACATATAAATTGATCTTGTACATATATATATATATATATATATATATATATATATAAATACCTTACTTAAAATACACACACACCCCTCAGAGATACACCGTTTTCTGTCATTGTTGACGCCATTCCCCATCGGGCAGTGACTGCAATCGTTTCAGCATGTTGACGATTCCACTGGGCACAGAGATTTACTAAAGATATCTAAATCTACCCTTTTGGATTAAACCGCGGTACATTTCTGAAATATGCAATATACAGTATTTAAATAAATATATATATATATAGTTCGTAAAGTGCTCGATAGACAAAATAAGACAGCTAAAATAAAATGTATTTATTCAAACACTATACGTTACATATTTCAGTGACGTACTACGGTTGTATTGACATAGATAAACTGTTACTGTTCAGAAAAGCACTTATGATCCATCCCAAATCTTCGGCAACTCACGAAACGAAGGCAGTTCGAAAAATATCATTCTACGATCTCGGAATTCTACGAGACCGGTGATCGTAGAATTCTATTATTCGAATTGTCTTCATTTTGTGAGTCGCCGAGGATTTAGGCTGGATTACAAGGGCGTTTTCTAAAGAATAAACGTCTATCTATGTCAATGAAACCATGGTATGACGCTGGACTATGTGATTTATAGTTTTTAGATAAATAATATATATATATATATATATATATATATATATATGTGTGTGTGTGTGTGTGTGTGTGTGTGTGTAATTCATATGTTTTAGGGAGTGGAAAATTATGTTAATGCAATTATGAAGTGAAGACGTAGTTTTCTGTTCATGATGACGAGTAAGAACAGAAAAGACAAGCCGGCGATTTCGCTATTACTCTACATAGTTGAATCAAGGGGTTTTAAACGGGGGTAACTAAATATATTTAATATTTTAAAAATATTATGTTATATATAACATATCGTGTGAGTCTTAGACACTAGTCACGCTTAATCCTAGCAACCAATCCCTCTGGATCATTGTCTTGAATGAACGTAGATAGTCTGCTAGACTTAGAGATGGAATAACATATGAGCACGAATCAGGATGTTAAATGAGCCAGTGCTGAAATTCATAACACCCGTCGGGTTTTTAATAAAATGTGTTTTTAAGATTATTAAAGAGTGGGTGAAATACTTTATATGGGCACTGTGTAAATCAAACAGGTATTGAATTATACTGACTGAGATAATCTTATAATCGTCTTTTTTATTTTAAATTCCTATTTAGTTCTTTTAATTTAATTATGTTTTAAAATTTATATGACTACATCTTTACGCATACTCATAACCACTTTATTAAGTCCTTGTTATTCAACAATGAATTATTGCACACACACACACACACACACACACATATATATATATATATATATATATATATATATATATATATAACTTGTTTTTAGGTTCGAATTTGTAGGCCCTTATTACAGCTAGGCGCTTTAATGAGTAAATAAAAGATACTGTAAAAAGCTTTAATGCATGTCCCTTACTGTTGAGCACTGTTATGACGGCCGACTATAGCTGTTCGCATGGCTTGACACAAGTATAGTTTATTTCTCATCTCGTCATTTAAGGTAGCCCAATTGGTTAGCGCGCTCGAAATTTAAATTACATATCATGCGACTGGCGTAAATAGTTATATCTTTACTTATGATTCCGCAAAGATGAAACGTATATGTATGTAGATAATAGTTAACATATTTATTATCATGTTAGTATATATATATATATATATATATATATATATATATATATATATATATATATATATATATATATATTGATATCTATTAATTTCTTGTTTGTGTAGTGTTCGAGTCTAATAGTGGCACTCATCCCAACGAAATCGCAAGCAATTTTTTCCTGACTTTTGGAAAATTCCCAAAGCAATAATGGCTAATGTTACGCCTTGGTTATTTGCGTTGGAGCCGATCGATAACCGTTTCAAGATTCTTCAGATAATTTCTTTTTGTGTGCATTTAGGCTGGGTGGGTAGCTGTCTCGAGAGTCCGTTAAACTGGAGATAGTGGATAAAATAAGAAGAAAAATAAACAACGTTAAAGACGAACAATAAACAAGAAAAAAAACAAAAAAAACAAATGAAAACAATGGCCTGTGTGAGAGTATGGACGGGTGGAGTTGAAACGATTGATATTTTTTAGCTGTGTCCTACTTTTCATGCCATTAATAAGGCATGTATTTGGGCCCAGAGATTTAAGCATATCAAGATTTGTTCGTGTGCGATGAGTAGGGTTAGGGTTATTAAGGGGCATTGTAGAATAGGAAAGCAGCGTTAAAACTCCCGGCAGACCTGAGATGTTGACTTACACGCTTAGTAATAGGATGAAACTTCATTTCAGCTATTAGCAATGCGTGAACTAGCAACGATGATACTTCAAGTAGTAATATTGTGTTTTTATATCGAGCACAATTTTACTCAAACACGAACGACACACTCA
>OY744521.1:193509658-193529658 GCA_963556195.1 Sepiola atlantica | reverse complement strand
TTCAAAAACAATTCACTATTGCAGATATATTGACGATAGATTCTTTATATGGACACATGGCTAACAAGCCTTGCTCAGATTTCATAATTACATAAACAACTGCCGCGATTTCATAAAACTGTCACTTGAATACTGGGATATAGCTATGCCCTTCCTCGATATGCTGGTACAGGTCAACAAGATCCGTATCATCACATCTATGTACATCAAACCCTCAGATAGCCACATGTATTTGAATTATGATAGCAACCATGCTAACCAACTTGAGAAAACCATCGTACACAGCTCCGTATACGCGTTAAACGTATCTGCTCCAGCACAACAGAATATAAAAAAACATTGGGCGTTTCAGATCACAATTTTTAAACAGCAAATACCCTCCGAAACTTATCTAAACAGCAGTACGGCAGGAGGCCAAAATCAACCAACAAAAACTATTGACCTACAAGCAAAAAAGATCGAACATCAGAATCCCAATGGCCTTTGACTTTAATCATAACGCACACAAGCTCTCACAAGTGCTAATTAAAGATTTCCAACATCCAGACATCACTTCCCTGTTTTACACATTGCCATGAATGCCAGAAGGCAAACAGCCAATCTATTGACACTTCCCACATCACCCTACACCAAACAACAATACAGCAACCAACAAGGTAATTTCCCATGCAATAAACTTCGCTGCCAGATCTGCCAACATATAGTGACATATCCCGCCATCACTCTACGCAAATCACATGACAAACTCGAACGACCAGGTCTAACGTGCTACAGTGAGAACGTCATTTATTACTTGTACTGCACATATTGCAGTGGGGGAGGTTATGTTGGGGAGACTGGCACTTCGTTCCGCCTAACATTTAATAACCACAAAACGGACATCAGGGACAACAATCCCAACTCTCAAGTGGCAAGATATTACAACTCAGCAAACCACACAATAGACCACATACATTGTTTATTACTAAAGACAGATTTCCATTCCACACAGCACCGCAGAAAAAACGAAATCAAAGTGGAATAAATGGTAGTAGTATTTGTGATTCAACGAATCACTTGTATCTTATATATATATATATATATATATATATATATGTTATTTTGAAGAAGTTTAGCTAAGTTGCATTTCATCTGCCAAATCGATATTTGATTCTGCTTGAATTTTTGGAAGTTTACAATCCGCGTTATTCACATAATATTCCAATCTATTTCATCGACTACTTATTACATCCGGTCCGATATTTCTTTAAATGCCATAAACTCTGGGATATTTCTGATGTAATTTCATTGGAAAAGCAACAGATACGATCAACGAATGCCATCACTGTGTTTCTTATAAATACACATTTTTGCAAATTGCTGCCAAAATAAGGTATATTTACCGGTTTTGCAGAGTAAATGGTTTAATTATTTGCATAATGATTTTATTAAGCAAGTCTTAATAAATTATTTCCATATCATGGATTTCTAAATTCATTGTCTCTTTAAATTCTATGCGCATAAACAATAGCGCTGTGTATTGTTTTTTTTATGTAAACGTCATATCAGAAAGAGAAAATAACTAAGATTTTTATATGCACCCATATTTACTACTTTACTAGTATCTTACAGTTTCTCTTTCTTTCGACTTGCAGCAGGTGGTGCAATGGGGAAACAGTGGCTTGTTACTTTTTACACCTCTAAAACCAAGCTTCTCTCCTCTTAGCACCAACGCTCGTACCATTATTTCTCTCCAGTTGAAAGTGACGGCTTTCTCCTTAAGGAAACGCCCTTTTTGATAAGCTCGTGGGACTGACTTTTACCCCAGACTTGGAATAGAAGACTTACATAAAAGCTGTTGCTAAGGTCGCTGGGAAACCTGTTTGATCATTCTACCGCTCCAAAATGTACCTCACTTCTGACGCAATCGTCCACCTGTATAAAAGACGTACACTTCCTAAGATAGGGTGCTGTTGTCATATTTGGGGAGGTGCAACTTGGCGCAGTCTTCCTTAGCAAAGTACAAAACAATGGGAATGATCTCTTATCTTCTCTAAAGCCCATTTCACGCAGGAGAGATCTTGCTAGTCTGAGCTCGACTGAGCTCCAATCTATAGTTCCCCTGTAAAATATTCACAGCAAGAACTCGTCTACATACAATCACCTCTCTGTCTCTATCTCTATCTCTGTCTCTGTCTCTGTCTGTCCAAAACCAAATTGAACTTTAATGAACACAATTTATTTCCTAGAACATCTAATCTGTGAAAGAAACACCACGAAGCCGCTTCCCAACCGGCTACAACATGGTCGTCTTCACGTCAAACGTTAACAAATACTTGTTGAGCCGTCCTCTTGAATTATAAAATTCTGCCCCTTCCGCCCCTTCCGCCCATTGATTTCAATCTTGTCTTAGTGGCGGTCATCATCCAACTGACAAACTTTTTTTCTTTATCATCGAGTGGTTCTTGGACCTTGATAAGCGGAGCTTACTTATAAAAAAACTCTGATACACATCCCCATGTCAATCAAATAATCACCTCTGTCCACATCTATCATATTGTTTCGGTAATCCATGTTGAATTATCTCCATTATCCACGCGATGCCTTTCGTAAATACACGGCAAACTCAGTCAATTTTACAGGCCACGATCTTTCTACAGAAAAACAAACATTTGCAAAGATCTTCGGAAGAATTTCAGACGTTTCCACTGCCAGAAATTCAACTCTCTCTTTCTCTCTTCCTCTCTCTCTCTCTCTCTCTCCATCTCTCTCTCATCCAGTGGTTTATTTTTATTGCACATTTATATTTTTTCTGCCTAAAGAGCGATGCTACACTTTGGAAGTTTTCGTTTCAATACAATTCTCTGTATCCCGGAATAACCGTGCAATTATGTTCATCTTCTAAGATTCGCTAAATGTCGGAACACACTTTTAGAGAGTAAAGTGTGTGTGTGAGTAAATGGTTTAGGAAGAGATACAGCACCGGAATTGGCCGAGTCAAATCATGTTATAAAGAATAAAATACATTCGGTAATATCTGGTGGCGTATCCACCCTGGGTGAGCATCCGCCTTCCATCAAACGAAGAAGTTTCTAGGGAATATCAACTTTACGTGCAGTCCCTATCCACACACACACACACACACACACACACATACACACACACACATATATATATATATATATATATATACTAGCGGGGCTACCCGGCGATTCCCGGGTGCAGAATAAAAAAAACAATGTGTGTATACTCAATTGGCAGATTAAGTTATCACTTTGATAACTGTTCTCATATCACTTGCTTTTATACTCTTAAAAACTCTTATCACCTCATATTTGCAATAGTGGAGGTAGTGCACACATGAAAAAGTAGATTACAATCTCATAGCTCAATAGTAAGATAAGTATAGCTTGTTCTATGTACAGGTGGGGGGGGGGTTATACATGGTTTCCCAAAACGAATAAAACCAGGTAAAGTAAATCACTTTTTAGCTCTTTTTCTTTAAATACAAACCACAAAAACATAATTGAAGATTGTTTAATCACATGGTGGGTTACAGCTTTACTCCTTCAGAGGATAATTCCTATAATTTGTTTATTTAAGTGTACATTTCCAGTTAATAAAACCGAATATACAAGTGAATAAAATGCATAATTATCATATGCTGTTTATGAAAAAAAATATTTCATGAGTAAAAGTTTGAAACTGATATGGAAAGTTTCAACACTTTAAAAAAAGTTTTTTAAAAATACAAACTGCAATCATTTAATAATAATCAGTTATAAGTTGACGATTTCTTTAAATAGCGGATATTAGCGGAAAGTGGCGGATATTAGCGGAAAGTGGCGGATATTAGCGGAAAGTGGCGGATATTAGCAGGTCGTAGTTGGCATCGTCTACTAAAATGTAAAATTATAAAACTGTGGATTCATTTTCTGTTTTTAATCATGAGATTGTGATTTTTCTACATGGCAGACACTGGCGGGTAGTGGCAGACAGTGTCTACTGAAATGTAAAATCTAAAAGATGATGACTCATTTCCTGTTTTGAATTATGAGTTGACTATTTCTTTAAATAGCGGGCATTAGCGGAAAGTGGCGGATATTAGCAGGTCGTAGTTGGCATCGTCTACTAAAATGTAAAATTATAAAACTGTGGATTCATTTTCTGTTTTTAATTATGAATTTGTGATTTTTCTACATGGCAGACACTGGCGGGTAGTGGCAGACAGTGTCTACTGAAATGTAAAATCTAAAAGATGATGACTCATTTCCTGTTTTGAATTATGAGTTGACTATTTCTTTAAATAGCGGGCATTAGCGGAAAGTGGCGGATATTAGCAGGTCGTAGTTGGCATCGTCTACTAAAATGTAAAATTATAAAACTGTGGATTCATTTTCTGTTTTTAATTATGAATTTGTGATTTTTCTACATGGCAGACACTGGCGGGTAGTGGCAGACAGTGTCTACTGAAATGTAAAATCTAAAAGATGATGACTCATTTCCTGTTTTGAATTATGCGTTGACTATTTCTTTAAATAGCGGGCATTAGCGGAAAGTGGCGGATATTAGCAGGTCGTAGTTGGCATCGTCTACTAAAATGTAAAATTATAAAACTGTGGATTCATTTTCTGTTTTTAATCATGAGATTGTGATTTTTCTACATGGCAGACACTGGCGGGTAGTGGCAGACAGTGTCTACTGAAATGTAAAATCTAAAAGATGATGACTCATTTCCTGTTTTGAATTATGAGTTGACTATTTCTTTAAATAGCGGGCATTAGCGGAAAGTGGCGGATATTAGCAGGTCGTAGTTGGCATCGTCTACTAAAATGTAAAATTATAGAACTGTGGATTCATTTTCTGTTTTTAATCATGAATTTGTGATTTTTTACATGGCAGACACTGGCGGGTAGTGGCAGACAGTGTCTACTGAAATGTAAAATCTAAAAGATGATGACTCATTTCCTGTTTTGAATTATGAGTTGACTATTTCTTTAAATAGCGGGCATTAGCGGAAAGTGGCGGATATTAGCAGGTCGTAGTTGGCATCGTCTACTAAAATGTAAAATTATAAAACTGTGGATTCATTTTCTGTTTTTAATCATGAATTTGTGATTTTTCTACATGGCAGACACTGGCGGGTAGTGGCAGACAGTGTCTACTGAAATGTAAAATCTAAAAGATGATGACTCATTTCCTGTTTTGAATTATGAGTTGACTATTTCTTTAAATAGCGGGCATTAGCGGAAAGTGGCGGATATTAGCAGGTCGTAGTTGGCATCGTCTACTAAAATGTAAAATTATAAAACTGTGGATTCATTTTCTGTTTTTAATTATGAATTTGTGATTTTTCTACATGGCAGACACTGGCGGGTAGTGGCAGACAGTGTCTACTGAAATGTAAAATCTAAAAGATGATGACTCATTTCCTGTTTTGAATTATGAGTTGACTATTTCTTTAAATAGCGGGCATTAGCGGAAAGTGGCGGATATTAGCAGGTCGTAGTTGGCATCGTCTACTAAAATGTAAAATTATAAAACTGGATTCATTTTCTGTTTTTAATCATGAATTTGTGATTTTTTACATGGCAGACACTGGCGGGTAGTGGCAGACAGTGTCTACTGAAATGTAAAATCTAAAAGATGATGACTCATTTCCTGTTTTGAATTATGAGTTGACTATTTCTTTAAATAGCGGGCATTAGCGGAAAGTGGCGGATATTAGCAGGTCGTAGTTGGCATCGTCTACTAAAATGTAAAATTATAAAACTGTGGATTCATTTTCTGTTTTTAATTATGAATTTGTGATTTTTCTACATGGCAGACACTGGCGGGTAGTGGCAGACAGTGTCTACTGAAATGTAAAATCTAAAAGATGATGACTCATTTCCTGTTTTGAATTATGAGTTGACTATTTCTTTAAATAGCGGGCATTAGCGGAAAGTGGCGGATATTAGCAGGTCGTAGTTGGCATCGTCTACTAAAATGTAAAATTATAAAACTGTGGATTCATTTTCTGTTTTTAATTATGAATTTGTGATTTTTCTACATGGCAGACACTGGCGGGTAGTGGCAGACAGTGTCTACTGAAATGTAAAATCTAAAAGATGATGACTCATTTCCTGTTTTGAATTATGCGTTGACTATTTCTTTAAATAGCGGGCATTAGCGGAAAGTGGCGGATATTAGCAGGTCGTAGTTGGCATCGTCTACTAAAATGTAAAATTATAAAACTGTGGATTCATTTTCTGTTTTTAATTATGAATTTGTGATTTTTCTACATGGCAGACACTGGCGGGTAGTGGCAGACAGTGTCTACTGAAATGTAAAATCTAAAAGATGATGACTCATTTCCTGTTTTGAATTATGAGTTGACTATTTCTTTAAATAGCGGGCATTAGCGGAAAGTGGCGGATATTAGCAGGTCGTAGTTGGCATCGTCTACTAAAATGTAAAATTATAAAACTGTGGATTCATTTTCTGTTTTTAATCATGAATTTGTGATTTTTTACATGGCAGACACTGGCGGGTAGTGGCAGACAGTGTCTACTGAAATGTAAAATCTAAAAGATGATGACTCATTTCCTGTTTTGAATTATGAGTTGACTATTTCTTTAAATAGCGGGCATTAGCGGAAAGTGGCGGATATTAGCAGGTCGTAGTTGGCATCGTCTACTAAAATGTAAAATTATAAAACTGTGGATTCATTTTCTGTTTTTAATCATGAATTTGTGATTTTTTACATGGCAGACACTGGCGGGTAGTGGCAGACAGTGTCTACTGAAATGTAAAATCTAAAAGATTATGACTCATTTCCTGTTTTGAATTATGAGTTGACTATTTCTTTATAGGGCTGACAGTGGCGGGCCGCGGCTGACAGTGGCAAGCATTGGCGGACACTGGCCACTAAAATATAAAATATGAAAAAATGCTGATTCATTTCCTGTTTTTAATTATTAGTTGGCTAAGTAAAGCTTGGGTTTGTCACCCTCGTCCTTCTTCCTAGAATGATCGTATTTGAATTTTGAATTCCCCTCCATCCACACCGCATTCTCCCTATGATGTCATGTCAGGTTGAATTTGAGGAAATGACATGCATTTTTTTTTCGGAAATGACTTGCAATTGGTTTTGTTTTTTAAAAGACTACATGAAATAATTGTTTTCTATTTAAATTAATACATAATTAAATTGAAATTAAGCTGAAAATAATCGCCCCCCCCCCCGACGAAATCTGTCACAGAGCTCTTATAGGAGTGAATTTAGAGATTCGGGAATACGCACATTAACTTTTTCGGTGAATTTTAAATTAGAATATTCTTTTAGATTTTATCTAGATTCGCTAACTTTTTTCTATAGGGCACACACACACACTAACTCCCATACATACAGACATTTGGCTAGCCATTTTTTTGTAAAGTCTTCTTAAACCTTTCCTAATTTCCGTTTTCCGGTTTTGGGAAAAATCTATTTTCCTATTAATTGCAAAAGAACTCCTTGCTCTGGTGATCAACAAAGTTTAACTAAAGGCTTATATATTTGCTCTTGACCTTGCTGGAAAACGCGCGTAAGAAAATGTTTTAATTTTGGAAAAAAAAGAAAAGAAAAAATAATAAAATTAAAAGAATTTTGTTTGTCGGAATAATAAAGATGTAATAAAGGTATTCGCCGTGATGCGAAACTAAAAGAAATAGAAATGAACATGAAAATTATGATTTTGGATTGACTTTTCCTGTCGTCATTGGAATGCAACTATATATATATATATATATATATATATATATATATATATATATATATATATATATATATATATATATATATATATATAGTCTTGGAAGTTTCTCAACCATTAAGACTATATTAAAAAAAACCTGTAATGTAAGTCAATTTAACTTTTTCAGTTAATATATTAGTTTGCTTCTAACATTATTTAAGGGATCATCAGTTGTTTACCATGAAAAACTGTTTCGGGAATGTAAAAACAAGACAGTATTTAATTTCATGGCTTCCCAGCAGAGTTGATGAGACTCCACGTCCCTTAAAAGACAAAAACATAAACGTTCCGTATACTAAACCTAAGTTTTGTTTCGTATAAATGTTTTGCTAACTTATATTAGTTATTAAAAAAAGAAAAAAGTCTTCCTTACCTGTGTTGTTCGTCTGTCTAATAAAATGTATCCGTTACTTACAAAAATGTTGCTGCATTTTAAAGTGTGTTGATGAATCCATTAAAAAAATTTGTTAAATTATATATATATATATACATTATTATACTTTTAGTCCTTTTTTCTCCCCCTCCTCCTCCTCCTCCTTTGTTGTTCAATTCCTTGACATCAATTTCAAATAAATATTAATCCTCCTTGTCAACTCACAGCGTTCATAAGCTTAACTGCTGATTTTTCTTTCTTCTTTTTTTAACTTACAGCGCCTCCAACCGGCGTTCATAAGCCAACTGTCCATCCTTTCTCTCTTTCTTCTGATATATATATATATATATATATATATATATATATATATATATATATATATATATATATATATATATATGCGAGAGAGAGAGTTTAAGATGTTTTAATTATATATATCTTTTTAATTCGGATAAAGATGATGTAGAAGATATTGAGAAGAACTTCGGAACAATTCCAAGTCTTCCCAGTGTAATAACCCTAATGTTTTGTTTTCGTTTCGCGGGCAAACATCCAAATATGTTTCTAGCGTTTTATGGTATTTCGACTCTATTATTTGCTTTGATCCTTGCGACACGTTGTGTGCTTTGGTCACAATCCAAGATTTATGGTCGGAATCTCCTATCCATTTACTTGTATTACTTTGCTGACTCTTGGAAAATGTAAACACATTAAATCATAGCTATTATTATACTAAAGCTGACTTGATTAATGTTTGTTTTCCTAAGGTTCCTTTTTTTATTATTTAACCACAGAAAACATGCCTAAATATATTGCTGGATATGGGAATTGGGTTATGTTTGAAAAATAAATTCCGTTTTAACTGTTCAAATTAGCCGCAATTATCTCACCAAGTGACCCGTCTCTTATAAAAGTGTTTGCCTGTCGCTCTCTTCCCCTCTCATTGTATCTTGATTGGACGCCAATCGTATATTATATTGTATCTATCACTCACACTCTCTTTTAACTCATTTTATCTCTGTCTATTAACAGTCAAAAGTAATAAAGAAAGGACAGATTAAAAAAAACAGGAATAGTCAATTATAAAAAAGAGGAATAGCATCATATTTAACTTTAGTGGGAGAGTAAAAGAGAAAGAAACCGGGAGAAAGAGTGAAGTTTTGCATTTTTATTTTTAAATACTTTGTTAATATTAAACTGGCCTCATTAAAACAATTTTATACCAGTTCAGTGGGAAACCCAACGGGTCATATTTTTCATATAACAAAAAACAAGGAATTAAAATGGACTCATCTTAAAACTTTATTGCAGTTTCAGCTCAGACCGATCCCGAGAAGCTAATCAGACGTCCTTATATACAAGTTTAAATTGATTTAGAAAGCGAATTCTAACGGTATATTTCAAATTTATTTATCATCACATCACCACGCGACGTCCCATTTTCGCTAGTACGACGTGGGGGTATTTGCTTTGTTACTTATCTTAAGAATACATATTATTTGTTTTCGTTTTAAATGTAATATTTACGGACAAAGGTATATTTCGTGACCATCTAGGTTATTGCACGTAGTTACTGTTCTGCCGTTTTCGATTACCCTGGTGTGTCACACGTTAATGATGATGGAATAAATCTGATATGGTGTTTAGATATTATTTGTAAAACCCCCAAAAAAGCTGACAGAACTTTCGTTCCAACTTGATACATACACATCTAAATTAATTGGCTTTATTTTATATAACTTAAAGACTGAAATGATTATACATGATTATGTTATTTAATGAAAGATTAGTAACGACATTTCCGTTAGTATTACTTGCATCCGACGTCGTCATCAATAACACAAATCGCTCTAGGAATCGCTGCAAGAAGATGAATGTGTTTGCTAAACGAAACCGCTACAAAGACGAGAGGGACATAATCTTAAACGTATCCATGCTCAGCCAGACATAAATTCCTGTGAGGAACTTTTGGTGATAAGGCGGGATAATAAACTATCTTTTATTTCAGCAAGACGGCACCTCTGTGTAATTATGAGCCAACTGTTACAGAATAGGTTTAAGCTGGCCGATATCTATTATTATACAAAGGCTGAGTAAATTAACGTTTGTTTCCGATATATTTTAATCACACAAAATACACGCTAAAATATTCCTCAATTCTGTGATTGGATTATGTTTGAAAACACACACACACACATATATATATGAGTTGGCGTTTATAGAGTTTAATATCTCCTAATTTCCATACTAGTTGACTGTGGCCGGGTGGAAAGATTCCGACTACGAGTCAATAGCGACTTGGAAACCGGGGTCGAGCCCTCCGACTGACGTGAATTAAGATTGCGTAAACATGAAACATCACTGTCTGTCGGTAATAATAATTAATATTTACTTTAAAAATGTTATATATATATGTATATGTGTATGTGTATATATATATATATATATATATATATAGTCTAAAGAGGCTTTGAGTTATTTTAAACCAAAAGACAAAAAAAGGAAAATGCAGTTTAAATTCCCAGAGAAACTAACTAAATCCAAAATAGTGTAGACTTAACATTTGTTGGAAAATTAATAAATAAATAATATATAATAGTAAGTAAATAAAATAAAAAGGGGGATTAAGTATCTAAGAGTGAAACAAAAGCAGGAAACCTTAACGTAAGCATCTAATATTAACACGGGGATCACCAGCTGTTTACCATGTAACTGTTTCAGAGATTTAAAAACAGGACGGTTATATGCATGGCTCTCCAATGGTACAGATAAAACTACCATTTCCCCAATAATCAAGTGTCGAAATAATTCAGCTTAAAATGTTACTTATATATACATAAATAAATAATAATAATAATAATAATAATAATAATATACTACCCTTAAGGCTACCGTGTGATATGGTAATTTGCATATCAAATAAAATTCTTTATAACAATAGTAATACTACTACTACTACTACTAATAATAATAATAATAATAAAATACTATCTAAACACAACACCTACGAACCATTCTGCGATATGGTAGCTAGAAATAAAATTATATAGGAATTAAAGTTGCATTAAAAAAAAAGAAAGCTTTAGTACCTTAGGTACCAGAAATGGCAAATAGATAAGAGGAAGGAAACATATATATATATATATATATATATATATATATATATATATATATATATATATATATATATATATATATATAAATATGGAAAGTTCATTTTATAAAGCATCTTTTGTAAGTTAATATAAATATAGAGGCACAAAAGCCTTCAAAAACCATGTATTAGATGCGAGTAATTAAATCAAAAGAAAATAAAAATATTTCGAAACATTTAATAATATATATATATATAGGTGGGTTTGGGTAACGTACTAGATACCATTCTCGAGATTCGGGTAATACCAAGAGACCGCAAGAAGATATATTTTAA
Organism: Sepiola atlantica; assembly: GCA_963556195.1. Classification (NCBI taxonomy): domain Eukaryota; kingdom Metazoa; phylum Mollusca; class Cephalopoda; order Sepiida; family Sepiolidae; genus Sepiola; species Sepiola atlantica. The sequence goes on along the minus strand of OY744521.1, from coordinate 193,518,098 downwards.
CATAGTAAACTAGGGGATTGGGGAGAGGGAAATGTATGTTCTGAACGACTTCACTAACTCAACGTTTGACAGGTAAAGAGAACTTAAATGGACTATTCGAATATCTATCTATCTAGTGTAAGCCCTTGATTTTTAGAACTTCGACTGAAGTAAAATGAAACAAAAAAAGAATAAATATATATATATATATATATATATATATATATATATATATATAACAGAATACGCGTCTTAATTTCCTGAACAGAACATTTTTGCGGCACATATATGTCGCATTACGAAGATGAAAAAATGAAAATCAAAATATTGTCATACTAAATTTCATGTCTAGAATCCTTATTCTAATTTTGATCAAAACCACGTACATGATTTAGATTCTATAAAATTTCATATTTAAGGCTTAAAATTAATGGGTTTTAGAAGAGATTGAAATTCAGGGAATCTTACTAAATTGGTGTCAAATGACTATTTGTTAAATTCAATGCAAATCTGACATATTTGAATATTAAAATGAGAGGCTGTGCCCATATCATGCCCTCTAAAACCTTTCAAAATAATCCAAACAATCTGGGTCCGCTTGTTAACAAGTAGCAAGGGTATAAACAATGAAGTCTAAGGCGTTATAATCTCTCTTACTGTCGGAGAAAGTATCGGTGGTGTAAAGGTAAGAGTCTATTATATATTTATGTATATACACATATTTATATATTAATGTGTTCAAGCATATATATATATATATATATATATATAATATAATATATATATACAATATATATATATATATATATATATAATATAATATATATATACAATATATATATATATATAGCAATGTGTTTAAGCATTTGTTGAATTTTCTAGAACAATGATTCATTAGAAGGAGACCAGAAAAGCATGAAAACACATCCTTAAAATCTTTTTTCGGGTGGTTTTCTGGTCTTTTGCTGAAGAATCATTGTACTAGAAAATCCAAGATATGCTTGAACATCTTTATTGTCTAGATACTTTGTGAACAGCCGTAAAATGAATATATTTACTGGAAAATAAAGGTATAGTTGCTGGAAACTGCTTTTCTGTTGTCTATTTTATAATGCCTTGTAGTTATAAATTAATATCAATAGAGCAAAGTTTAACTACAATATACATATATATATATATATATATATATATATATATATATATATATATATATATATATACTAGTTCACACTCTCGAAAAATATGATTTTCAAGTGTTTATCTAGATATATTAGTAAAATAGTGGTATCATAGAATTACTTTAGTAATTTAATTTTTCATATATAAATTAGTATTCTCATTTTTATGACCCAATAAAACATCAACTGTTTACTTTTGATCTTAAAAAAAATAATACTTATTTTTATAAAGTTGTGTTTTCAGAGTTGAAGATTAAAGTGCAAATCGACCGGGGTTGATTATTTTTTGCACACATTTGTTTTGAGAGATCAGTACGTGTGCAACGTAATGTATGTAATTTAATTATTCATTTGAATTAATCTTAGCTGTATAGCGATATGAACCAATCGATACCAAACATGTTTTTGTGTATTATGCGTTCCAGGCTTGAATACTGTCATGCTTATCTACCCTATTCCTTCACTGAATGCACTCTTCCTATCTCTATTAATAGAGTCGTTATGACTTATCAATAGAAGTGAGAACAGAATCGAGATAGAGAAAACTATCTGAGAACCAAGTACTTCTGTATTTTCTGTTAATACGATTTTTTGTTCGTGGTATTTCTTCCGGCCCTTTAAGAGCAAAACGAATACAAATTAAAAGCAAATATAAATCCACTAATTCCATCGCAGTTTTTGATTATTTCGAACGATAGAAGCCAAATAAATAGTCTCGTTTATTTTCCCGATAATTAATGAAACAAAAGCTACTGACAAAAAGTGTGATAAGTCTAACGTATAAATATAAACAGTTGTGTATTGACTGCATTTCGAAAATGCCAAAATATACGGATTCTTTTCTACGTTAATATTTTAATGCAGATAAATTCAAACAAGAAACTCATTTGTATTAGTCTGATGATTTCGGACTACTCTTTTCATTTTAGATGTTATTCTCAGTCGATGTAACCTCCGACTTTCTTCAGGTGCGTCTTGTCGAACTCGGGAATCTTTATGCCCGATAAAAGCCGTGACACAATAAATATTAGTGCTAAATAATAATCAGTTCTAAGTGACAGTCCTCTGGAGGTTGAAGGTACAATCCTCAATACGGGCGATACTAAGAATCCAGTTACGACTTACTTAAGACTTCTACTTGGTCATGGCTGACGGAACGAGGGCATGCTATCCCCGTTGGTTTAATAAAGGATTCCGTTCGAAATTCCATACAGATTCTTAAGTTCGACATAAAGCTTCCCGATTTGGACAAGAGACACCTGAAGAAAGTCGGAGGTTGCATCGTCTGAAATGTTGTGAGAATAACATCCAAGATGAGAGCTAAAGTTCGAATGATCCAAATAATTCAAATCATCAATCCTCATCTAAAAAATTCCGAAATAAATAACTAATGTATAGCTATTCGTCGAATCGCTGCAAACTAAGTTTTTTCTATAAGCGCAATAGGTGGATGGCATATTTGTACTAGCCTGGGAGGATAGTAATAGGACGAATGAATATATACTACATCACCCCCTAATGAAGAGGTAAATTATTAATATCACTAACAACAATAAAGAAAGTTGTTCGTCAAGGCATAATATGCACACCTCACCGTTTCTGGTGCGTTCTTAACAATCCTCTCACTATATGTAAGGGATTTCCAACTGTGTAACCAATGTTCCATACATATGTTGTTAGTGTGGTTGCATTCTTGTACGTAGTGTTTAAGAAGTGTCCATTGTGGTCGGTGTTGTTGTTCAGTGAGTCGGATGTGTGCATAGAGCCCAGGAAAATCGCGCACCTCAAAATGTTCCCGTCCGAATGAAGCCCCGATCTTTAGTTGCAGGTATTTGTTAACACTGCAAGATTGCAGGTATTTACCAATGACACTGAGTGCAACAAAGCACAGCAGTGGCATGCGATTTCGAAAAGGTGCGACCCATAACACATAAATGAATAGTGCAGAAACAACATTGCACAAATCATTCTATTGATTTGAGGTTTCGCAGCTGTCATGTAGTTGCTTGCAGAAACAGAAATGACCAGAGGTAGGCAGATGCAGACTCATCCTTGATTTTCACCAGAGTTCTGTGCTGAACTTGTGGCCCTTTTACTGCTTGCTTCCGAAACCTGTCCGCCATAAGTGCCGCTGCAAGTAACCTGCCTTCTAGACGTCATATCCCTGGCATTACCATGTTGGCACCGCTTCTTCGATGAGGAATGGTCAGACTTTAGGCGGTGGAAGTTGTAGCTGGGGGTTCAGAAAGATCTTACCATATTTTTATAGATACATTATATGGTGGATTAAACCAAATTATTTCTGTTTCTGTGCGAGCTTAACCGAAATACACTTTTCTATTGTTGTGTTATCTTAAACTGTAACTTTCTAGACTATGTTTTGTAGAGGTACTTAGTACGTTGTCTATGTTCTTTGTATTATTTATTTTTTGTAAAATTTTAATAGTGTCTGCTCGTATAGATTGGGCCGTCTTAGGGTGCAGCAATAATTCACTTTAACATTATTTTTCTACTTAGGTTGTTTAGTAAGATTAGGTTATCGAACTATTTCTTATTAGTTTCAGAAAGATCTTACCATATTTTTATAGATACATTATATGGTGGATTAAACCAGATTATTTCTGTTTCTATATATTCTGATTGTATTTTAGTCACTATTTTTTAGGAATTTTCCTAGATCTTTTTTGTTTCTTTGAAAATGTCAAATGTCTTCGTTGCTGAAATTAGTAGATAATATGTAAGATACAGATTTATGAATATTGTATTAAATATTAGAGGATGGTTCTAGTTAATGTTCATATATTGCGTTTTTTTATTATTTTTATATGGTTGGTAAGTTTGTTGGTGCATTTCTAATGTTTTGTCGAGAAAGTTAATTATGTTAGTGTTTATGTTTACCGTTAGTTTATGATATTAAAATATTTTTGATTATTGTTTCTACATTGGTTCGCTATTAATATTGCATCGTTTCTGGAAATTCAATACGCCAATTCGTCGAATGTGTGTGCTATTTTCTGCAGCAAAAACAATCAACCATATCTTCTTATCCCATTGTTATATCAAATCAATCATTTTTTGTTTTTCTTTGCTCAGATACAATTTCTGTGGATCAAACTGATGTTTACCTATGCTTCGTTATTTTTCTGTTTCAATCATCTATTTCCACACATTGTTCAACTCAGTGCAATGCATTAAGAACGCTTAGTTTATGGAGGGCAACACTACTTCATGTCGAACTGTAAGAAATAGCAGCTTTTTTGTGTATTTATGGTATTAAAACAGTTCATCATGTGTTTCTTTCTACTGGTTTACATTAAGCTTGTATATGTATATGTGTGTTTCTGTAGATTTATTTGGGTATAGATGTGTAAATCTGTGTATGATCTTGTATATATATGTATATTTATTAGAACACGTTTTTTAAAAAAGCATTTATATTTTTCACTAATAGTATAGTTACTTTCTATCAAGACTGTATTTAACTCCATTTATGTGAATTTAGAAATGATAGCATTTCTGACTTCATGCTTTGTTTTCGCTGCTTAATAAAGTGTGGGCGGATCGGTGCGATGTGTATGCATTCTATGGTTTCCCTTCTTTTTATTTCTATCCCATACTTTCTGTTAAAAGATGCTGCATCGTTATGACAGATGACAGAATGGATATAACATTTTATCTGGTTATTTTCTTGTTTTTCGTAAATTATCTGCTATCAGTTAAAGGGCTTTAAACTAATTTAGGAATAGTAAGAATATTTTGTGAAATTTATTTGCATGCATACCATACTTAGATTGAGTGATATAGTAAATTGAATTAAATGAAATTATGGCATATTATTTGTATCAGCTTTATTAAAGTCTGATTTGGCACATCGTCAGCACCTATTAATTAACATTACAAATCGAAGTCGAACAAAAAAAGACAACATTATTATCCTCAAGTACATAGTAATTATAAAAACAAAATACATCAAATATGCATATATATATATATATATATATATATATATATGTAAACGCTTTCAGCCGTGTATCGTCAGAGCCAAAAAATATGAAAATAATCACACATAATTATGTAAGAAAAATAAGCAAAAACAAAACAAACTCACAGTGGGTTCAAAGTCACGCCTCTAAATCTTGAACTGACTAATATTATTTAACCCGTAGCTGTCATAAATGGTCTGAAATTTCAATGTCGGCGATATGAAGTTTGAGTAGGAGTGGGGAACAATTGACAGTGTTTAACATCATCGAAGAAAATTAACCTAATTATACTTGCGTTACTATTTTCTTTTCTTTTTTTGGTCTCTTCGCCCATGAATTAATTTATTATTTTTTGTAATTTCTTAATAATATTTTAAATAATTTTACGCAAATCAAAACGAAGTGTGTTTTTGATTGTGACCTTTCGAATAATTTACGTCAAGGAATTATTATCTAGTGTTATTGATTTATTGTAAATATTTCTTAATATTATTTTCAGCCTTTTTTAAGAGCCTATCATCAAGTATTTAAAACATAGAAAAATGGAAAATATGCGCTGTTATTTAATTTTTTAATAAGTCTATTATTTCTTTTTATTAATACTTGCATCTGCGCTCAATTATTAAAATTAAAAGTGAGTAATATCTATATATAAAGTGAAGACGGTGTGTCTCCTTACCTTCGGCGAGGGTAAGAAAATAACCACATGCATCATACGCTAATAAGCTCACCACTCTATTTACCTTATTTACTCGAGTGTGCTACAAGAAAACTATGACTATTTTCAACATCTAACAAAAATGTTACTTTTCGCCCGCTATCATAGACTCTCACAAAAGCATACTCCATACAGATAATAGCGAATACTTTTCTCTCTAATCTTTATCTACTTCTCCTTTCCCACTTAACGCCGGGAAATAAATTACATCGGATAATTTCTAGAATCATCACCGTAAATATTTAATTTCATTTTTCTATTAATGCCATACATAATATATATGATTCTTACATCAATCACTAACCACTTTCTAACATTCCTTCAAAATTACTGAATACAGGAGTACATATACTTATTTATTGTCAGTCGTAACTTATAACTATTAAACATACACAAACTAATTCCAGAATGTGCGGTTTACATAACCGAACGGATTAAATCCTTACGTACATTGATTAAAAATGGCGTCACTTATTGATCAGTTTCCTCCTCAAAACTCATTTTAGTTGCGAATCTTCGATTTTACACGTATACTTACTTTTTATCACTAATATTTTCAGGCCATAAACACTTAGGCATTATCATCCATAACATTTTCAAGTATTCTAACTCACTTCAAAACAACTCTCAGCATAACACGAACAGAGGTCCACGTTTAGAAACATCCACTTGCTCATAGTAATCTTATGGATGGCCATAATAGCTTCTTTACACGACGTTGACCAGTAATACAAAATACACAAAACAGATCCATTGTTTCAGTTTTTGCCATCCCTACTTATCGAACATTATTTAAACAATGGTAAAACCTCAATAAACATGCTTCTTCTAATTGTTCTTCTATATCATTTCTTTCCTTTATAATTATCACATAAATCGAAACTTTGGATGACTTTTATTATAAGCAATTGCTCATCTCTTCGTCTTTTTCTTTTGATTTTAACTTTTACCTGTTATAACCATACGCTCTCTATGTCTCAGTCTTCCCCTCTCTCTTTATTTATTTATTCTCTTACTGAAATAGATATCCTTCGAGACTGCGGCAATTTTTTACTTTTATCCCCAGTAGATGTATTTGCCCCACCCCAAAAAAATCTATATCTCTATATTTCTTTATTTATTTATTTACGTATTACAATAAACAAAAAAATATTCTCTTACTATATATATATATATATATATATATATATATATATATATATATATATATATATATATATATATATATATATATAAAAGAGACTTAGTTATTTCCTGGGACATTCTTTGCGTTCTCTTTAAGTAATTGTTTTTCGTAAATAAATAACAGGCTAGAATCATACTACCTGTTACTGTCAAGTAGCAATATGAATGATTTATTTATCCAATTCATTTCAACTCACATATTGTCTTTATCTCTAGAACGAATCAATAAGACAAAAGCAAGGACCAATTGTTATCTATACTATAATTTAAGCTCCCGTCTATTATTGTAATGAATATTCCGTGTCTGTCTATATGTAACCGTGTTAAAAAATCATTTACAATTAATCGTTTTTATGAAGATACCTAAAGAAGATGAATCATATATATATATATATATATATATATATATATATATATATAAATTTATCTTAACGAATTTTCTGAGTTTTTCATCGATATTTATTTATCTTATGAATAAATCATTGATTGTTATTAGTCTATTTTTTTCTTTTTTCTATTCCTGTGTTCATGTTTTCCTTCAATAAAAATTCTCACTTCAGTTCTTTTAACATAATAATTATTAAAACTCAGAACATTATTAACCGGGGCCAATTCTCGCTAATAACCTTCACAGCTTCAGCTGTTGACGTTCTTAATAAAATATCTCAGATTTATCATTACATATGCATATAATACTGCTACGGTGATCAATCTAATTGCGGGGCTAAATTGCCTTTTTCCGACACCATGAATAGTAGTTGTAACAGAGAGAGTCGATAACAAATCTTGAAGAAATCTCTGCCAACACATTACTTCTGTACTTTCTGTAAATGCATACACTTTGCGTTTTTGTCCTTTTACAGCTACCACAAATGCATATTTAAAGGATGTATTTCTTCAACATATTTGTCTAGCACATTGTAAGATACAAATGGTTATCTTAATTACAATGTCTTATGCTCTGCTCTACAGTTAGTTACGTAAGTGGTGTTTGGATCTGATCCATGGAGGTATTATTGCTGATTGTTGTATAAATACACAGTTAAATTAAACAAAACGTAACGATTTAAAAATTAGACGAATTTTTAACAATCTCGACGTAGCGATTATTTATTATGTTTTCATTTTTGTGACTTTACAAAAGTAAACTACACTTATAATATCAGTTGTTTACACTGTATTGAACTGTTTGTCTGAACAAAGACAACCGAATTGATACTTAAAATACCTTCGTATAAAAGCGGCAAGTAAATAAAAAATAGGGTCACTGATGTCATAAATAAGCATACTTATTTGCGTGTTTTTATGGTTATCTTGAACATTTCAGTTATGTAATGGCTGCCAAATATTTGCGATTAGTTCCGGTTAACGCTCCAACCGGTGCAAGCGCAAAATAA
>OY744521.1:193447158-193504658 GCA_963556195.1 Sepiola atlantica | reverse complement strand
CGTCACCTACGGATATAGATCTCAGTTAAAAAAGCGTGGACATAGAATTGACATCGAAAGAAAACTTCTCACACGTGTTAGTATCATACATTTCTACAAAGCCACCATTCGCCTATGCATGGAGGTATATATATATATATATATATATATATATATATATATGTGCTGGTGCACCAACCACTAACACCTCCGTCTGGTACGGGGTATGAATAAGAGTTTATAACCAAGTATTTCTTGCGCTGTCTATCAACCTCTTGCCCATGTCACATAGCCGTAATGTTGAATCTTTGTGCTTGTTTTGCAAGTACTTACTCGGAATGTGCTCTCATCAGATGACTGTATTAGTACCCACACAACATTAAAACAGGCAATAAGCCCGAATAGCAGCAAAATCGATTTCGCTGTAGAGGTCTCCACATGCTGGCAAACATTCTTCTCTAATAGCTTCTTTCCTCGAACCCCTTTGTCTTTGGAATCCTCATTAATCCGTGTTTCCACGACTATACCAAAATGCAGAAATTTAAATGTAATGTGAACAAACATCTTGTTGCAAAACTCCTTACTTAGGACTCCTCCTATAAATCTGGCATCTTATCACAGTAGCCTCTTACATATCTGGCTCTCTTATAGATTATTAATTTATTTAATGATGATTAAACTTCCTTCAAATCATTTTAGTGAATGCTAGTAAAGCTGTTTGTATATATTGATATATTTACATCTACACACACACACAACACACAACCACATATATATTTAAAGTAGTGAGGCTACCAACATTTACAAATGTAAAAAAAATGTTTTTAATTGTTTATCATTTTATTATTTTATTATTTTCATAATTTTATAACGCGTTTCGAGCATCTTGGCTCTCTTCAGATATGCTTTTAGTTTGAAAATATAGGTTTATTTTTTTTAAGTTTGGCGTTTCAGCCCATGCGTTTGTGGGTGTGTCTTTGTGGGTTTTTTATATTATTTACTTTTTAGGGTAAAAGCTAGGAGTTGTTTCTAGCATGCCGGCGTGTTTATGACTTTTATCTCTATGGGGTATCTTTGCGTGTGTTTTTTTTAGTTCATTTTAGTCAATTTCTCCAATGAAGTTCATGGGTGTTTTGTATTTTATTGGTGTTCCTGTCGTCTATGTGTCTGCCTGTATGTGTTTGTGTTTTTGTGGAGTGTATGTGAGTTTGGTAAATGCGTTGGCTTTGGTTTACGTACGCAGGTGCGTGCGGACGTGTATGTGTTTTTGTTCATACACACACATGCACTCACATCCATTTATACATATATATATATATTATATATATACGTGTGTGTATGTACACACATATATATGTGTGTGTATGTACATATATATATATATATATATGTGTGTGTATGTACACATATATATATATATGTGTGCGTATGTACACACATATATATATATATGTGTGTGTGTATGTACACATATATATATATGTGTATGTACACATATATATATATATAATTGATATATATATATATATGTGTGTGTGTGTGTATGTACACATATATATATATATACATATACATGTGCTATGTATCTGTTGTATGTATGCGGATGCGTATATGCATGTGTGTATGCGTTCTTGTCTATACACACACCCGCACCTACACTCCTTTTTATATGTATACAGATGTCTGTGAGTTGTGTTATGATCTGTTCAATGCTGGGATGAATTTTTTTTTTCCTGTGTGAGGAGATACAAATAATTTTGAGTTTGAATTATATGCATGATCTTGAATTTAAAAATATACAGTTTTCTCTCGTGGGAATACCACTACCTTTAACTTTACTCAAACTCTGTCGTTTAGTTCTATCTGGCTATCTTGATATTTACACTCGTCGCTTTCAACGTAAATATAACTTAATTTTTATGTGATCACATGGCAACCGCCCATGGCTAAGAAGATTAAGCGACTGCTTACAGATTCAAGGTAACTATGTGTGAACCGGGTTCGCGGCCCCTAATTGTATAAGATTATCATTTCCTTACACTGAGGAGTGTCGAAAGCACAAAACGACGTCGTCTGTAAGTAAAATATTAAAATTATAATTTAATTATATATATATATTTATATATAATGTATCACTATTACTATCTAACTTCATGACCGAGTTGATATGGCGACTGCTTGCAGATCTTAGGCTAACTGTGAACTGGGTTCGCGCTTCCCGAACGTCTGAAATTGTTACTTTCCTGCACTGATGAGAGCAATACGCTTGAAACGCTAGCGTCAGTAGGTATTAAAGATAAAATATTTATTTACAAAAATGTTATATATATATATATATATATATATATATATATATATATATATAAGCAAGAGAAGCTATTTAGCCTGAACCCTGAAAGTAATCTGTTATTTTTTTCATTTTCATCTATTTCTGTTGTATTCTCAAAAGTACATATGACTATAGTCATGAAGACTACCACAACTTTGTCGAGACGTATCACTATGCATTTACTAGCGCAATAGCCCAACATTTAAAAGCTAATCATTCTTTCTTCCACTCTCAAGACAACACAATTATATTAGAGCACGAAACTAACAAACTAAGACTACAGATATTAGAATCTAAATGCATTTAGCCTGACGATTCCCCCGGGGATGAAACACTGGAGCCTCTGTGTAGCTTGATTGCCATATATATTTTCATTGCTTACTACCTAGCTCTACTTACGTATCGAGCACTGTTGAAGTAAATACTGAAAACTGACACATAAAAATTATATCTCCTTATAATATTTTACGTGGATACATGAAGTACTAATATATATATATATATATATATATATATATATATATATATATATATATATATATATATATATATATATATATATTAGTCCAGGAAGATTTAAAATGCATAGATAGTGGGTTGAATTTATGAGAGAAAGAAAAGTTTATTTCAATTAATTTTCCTAGAAATATTTATTGGGTGTTTGCTTGCGGAGAATTGTCATGTTTATTAATCATATATTTTCCGATATAGAATCTGAATTTTTTTTTTGCAATCTCATAGATAATATATGTGTCTTTGTACATCTGTTTCAACTATTGACGTCAGGACAAGGTATGCAGTATATGTGTATAGAGTTCTTTTTTCATATTTTTTATAAATATAGTTTTATAAATCAATGCATGAGTCATTTCAATTCGCAGTTCACTTGAAGATGTGCCTACTCATCTTGATAAAACGGACATTTTTAAGGCTACGGTGGGGGTCTGTTTTGCTTTACTGTTTGACAGCTTACATACTGACGAAGCAGCTAGAAGTGTCACTAGACATAACGTACGCAAGGATGTTACGACTGTAACATGAACATTATTTTTATTTTTTATTTATATTTACCCAAACTATGGTATATTTTTACTGACGCATAAAGGTTTACTGTAGTATGACTCAGATTTGTAACGGGAATGCGCAAACTGAGTGACGAACTCGGCAGTGAGATGTATTCCTTTTCTACTTGACTCCTACTCTAACTTAGAGATCTACCTGCATGTTTTCGGGTCTACAAAACGTAAAAAAGTGGGTAGTCTACAGTTAGAAAATGTCGGGAGAGTATTACTAACCTGTCTCTGATTTAATTTGGTTTCCTAAATTTTTTTATATTTTTAGGTCGTTTTTGTTGTCCAATTACTTATCATGTCTGATTATATTGTAAATATATTATGTACATAAAATACTTTAAAACGATCCGGCATATTTTAAGTAGATTAGTCCATTAAGAAAATGTGATATTGTAGTCACTGTTATAATAAAAGTAATGGGCAAATAGAGAAAGTATGAAACAAACGCTGCTTCGACAAATGGGTCAGAATTAGTTAAGAGTAAGATAGACAAAAAACGACTTTTAAAAAAACACCATTCCCACCATTGGCTTTTGCCTTTGAACCTAATTTATTAACATTTGCAATTTTTTTTTAATGAATACATATTTGACATCAGCTAGAAGAAATGCCTTTATGTGTTGGATAACGGGTGTATATGTTTGCTAGAATATATCTTAGCATAGATGTAAGTGTACGAGCTTGCTCGTGTGCGGAACAATGAAAGTTGAAAGAGTGTATTGAGAATAAGCTGGTACTAGGAGGGGTGAAGGGTTAGTTCAAACATGCAGGACTCAAAAGTGATATGTGGATGAGATGGCACGGATGTGGCGTCATTTGGAACCAACGCGACGGAGAACAATTAGATTTTGAATCAGTACTGGTTTTGCGTTCGACACTGCCGGTATTTCGCTACAATTCTTTATGGAAGATAACTGTTGAATCTCGCAGGTGGCCATGTCTGTCTTGTTCTCTCTGTCTATCTCTCTCTCTCTCTCTCTCTCTCTCTGACTCACCAATAGTTACCTTAGGTTAGGATTTCTGTCTGTCTCGTACTTAGTTAATTGTAAATCGTACTTGTGATTTCTTTAACCTTTTTACTTGATTAACCGGGACCCTATCTTCTCTCAATTATTCTTACCCTAATTCAATGAAGAAGTTATATGCACAACGAAGAGCCAACACGGCTCCTATCCAGAAACTACACCACAACGAGAAATAATTTTACTACAAGAAGATTTGAGGAAAGGATGACAAACCTAAACGCGAGGAAGAAAAGACGATAGCGCAACATATGGACAACTTCCCCTTATCCCATCCTCGCTAAAAGAGAGAAGGCTTTGGCTTGCTGGTCATTCCTGGAGAAGCAAGTAGAAACTATTATAGGGCAAAATATCAGTTGGAGGCCCTCATTACACCTATATTGATTAACTTGCAGGATACTGTATACCATGTGTAGGGGCTGCTGACAGCTATATCTGACAGAAATGGTTGGAGGAAAAGAGTCATGAGGATATGAAATTAATTCTCAATCTGATTTATTTTTAATCTCTCAGTTCCGCCAAAATCTTCGGGTTAAATAAAAAAACTGACACTGCTCATAATTTTGTAGATAAGTGGCAGTGTAGACAGATAGATATTTGGTATTATATATGAAATTTTAATCAATGGCTGAGTAAATGCCTTCAGCATAAAACTCGTAAGTAAAAAAAATATTTGTCTTATATTTACTCGTATGTGTTATCCCATTCTGTTTAAATAGCCTTTGCGAGTTATATTTACTCGCATGTGTTATCCCATTCTGTTTAAATAGCCTTTGCGAGTTATATTTACTCGTATGTGTTATCCTACTCTGTTTAAATAGCCTTTGCGAGTTATATTTACTCGTATGTGTTATCCCATTCTGTTTAAATAGCCTTTGCGAGTTATATTTACTCGTATGTGTTATCCCATTCTGTTTAAATAGCCTTTGCGAGTTATATTTACTCGTATGTGTTATCCCATTCTGTTTAAATAGCATTTGCGAGTTATATTTACTCGTATGTGTTATCCCATTCTTTTTAAATAGCCTTTTCGAGTTATATTTACTCGTATGTGTTATCCCATTCTGTTTAAATAGCCTTTGCGAGTTATATTTACTCGTATGTGTTATCCCTATTCTGTTTAAATAGCCTTTGCAAGTTATATTTACTCGTATGTGTTATCCCATTCTGTTTAAATAGTCTTTGCGAGTTCTATTTACTCGTATGTGTTATCCCATTCTGTTTAAATAGCCTTTGCGAGTTATATTTACTCGTATGTGTTATCCCATTCTGTTTAAATAGTCTTTGCGAGTTATATTTACTCGTATGTGTTAACCTATTCTGTTTAAATAGCCTTTGCGAGTTATATTTACTCGTATGTGTTATCCCATTCTGTTTAAATAGCCTTTGCGAGTTATATTTACTCGTATGTGTTATCCCATTCTGTTTAAATAGCCTTTGCGAGTTATATTTACTCGTATGTGTTATCCCTATTCTGTTTAAATAGCCTTTGCAAGTTATATTTACTCGTATGTGTTATCCCATTCTGTTTAAATAGTCTTTGCGAGTTCTATTTACTCGTATGTGTTATCCCATTCTGTTTAAATAGCCTTTGCGAGTTATATTTACTCGTATGTGTTATCCCATTCTGTTTAAATAGTCTTTGCTAGTTATATTTACTCGTATGTGTTAACCTATTCTGTTTAAATAGCCTTTGCGAGTTATATTTACTCGTATGTGTTACTAGTTATATTTACTCGTATGTGTTATCCCATTCTGTTTAAATAGCCTTTGCGAGTTATATTTACTCGTATGTGTTACTAGTTATATTTACTCGTATGTGTTATCCCATTCTGTTTAAATAGCCTTTGCGAGTTATGTCAAATTTATCCATGAACAAATTAATATAGAGAATTATATATTGTACAGCTGTTTCGATGAGATAAAAGTGGAAATATATGACATACATAGCTGCAAATGGCTTTGTCCTGGTAATAACAAAACAATATAATAGATCACGGGAATTTTCTTGAAGAAAACGGAGCAAAAATCGTCAAACAAAAAATGTCTGAGAAAACACAAGAGATTTAACCAGAGGAAAATGTTTGGCACTGTGACTATTATAATCTTTTCTTTTTTATAAACATTCTAAAAAAAGAACCTCCGGTTATTTCGTGTTCAGCCTTTCTTTCAACGTTCCTGAAATTATAATGTATAAATTCGTCCAAGCATCTGATCTGTCTGTCCGTCTGCTGATCTGTCTGTCCGTCTGCTAATCTCTAACGCTCGGTTTAAAATAGAATTTTTATTGATAAACGTGTAGATTTAATGGATTTATGTTAATAATATGAATTCATATTTTATGCACAAATCAATTAATTCCTATGCCATAAACAATATACTTAAGCGATGATTTTTTTATAATATCTTTCACAGTTGATCACATCTTTGAAAATTGTTTCGTAACGTATAAGATTGTTTTTACAGAAATTAGAAACCACCAACAATAATTCTTTATTTTTAATGAATAAAATTCATTTATTTATAAGCTTAGACTTTCGGTCAAAAATTGTCTTCAACAGAGCTAGACTTTTTTTTTTCTTTTCATTTTGCTTGTATAGACCCTAAAAGGGGTGACCCTCCTCTCATATGAGAAATATATGTCCGATGTTAAATATGTATGCAACATTTTATGACCTAGCCTTGCTTGTGAGTATTTTAGTTGCATTTTTGTCTCGCAACAAAATATTATTATTATTTTTATTATTATTTACTCACTAGGAGTTATCACACTGGTCATCGTCAGTGGTCGCCCACTGCCGACAACCTGTGGTATTCCCTGGAGTCCCAGTGACAACAAGTCTCCTCGGGCCTCCAGTATGCTCCACCTCTTTTCGTTCATCACCGCTGATGACCTTGCGGTAATCGCAACAGCCACCTACCAACGATTTCCCGCTGATAAGGGCCATCGGTCCCCTCTGGGGCCCGAGTGGCAACAAGCCTTCCCAAGGTCCCAGAGCTGTCCGCGCTCTTCCAGTGGAGGTCTGGTTTGCGCTTTTCCTCCTCGACCCTCTGTCCATAATTATTATTATTATTATTATTATTATTATTATTATTATTATTATTATTATTATTATTATTATTATTATTATTATTATTATTATTATTATACACAAGGAGATATCAGCACCGACAACAACCAGTGGTGTTCCCTGGAGTGTGAGGTACAACCAACAAATCTCCACAGATTTCCAGTACTCTCCACCTCTTTTCGATAACTACCGCAAATTACGTTGTAGTATCACAAGAGCCGCTTACCATTGATTTCTCGCTGGTAAGAACCATTGGTCTTTTCTGAGAGTTGGGTGACAATAAGCCTCCCTAAGGTCACAGCACTTTCCGCACTCTTCCAGTAGAGATTTGGTTTGTGCTGTCTCTCCTTGGTCTTCCCATCCTCCCTGCCCCTCTACAAATATTGTGTGTGCTGTCAGCCTAGGCCGGCACCATTAGGGGAGGAGAAGCTTATGATATATTTGCAGTTTCTGTTCATGTAATAGTGTTTTTCCTGTGGTTTTGTTTTCTTCTTGTACTTCCATGTGACTGGTTATGTATTTCTCTAGGTCTTGTTGTGTGTCTTCTACGCAAGTTTTTATACTTACCAGTCCTCTTCCCCCTTCGTTTCTGTCATTGTAGAGGCTGTCTGTTTCGTCTATTGTGTGTAATGCGTTGTGCATGGTCATTATTTTTCAAGTGTTCTGGTAAAGGCGCATGAGTTCTACTTTTAGTCCAGTCTATAGAATTGTCCAAAGTATCTTATTAGTGATACTGCCAAGGTGAGTATTATTATTATTATTATTATTATTATTATTATTATTATTATTATTATTATTATTATTATTTTTATTATTATTATTTATTTATTTATTTATTTGTATGTATGTATGTCGGGAGTATTCGCAACATTATGTTCGAAACTGCTCGAGGGTTGTTTTCAATTGGCTTTAAAAATGTAACTTATTTCAAATAGAAAAACTAAATGATAAACTTGTTTGTATTCGAAGCTAATTTTGTAATTAAGTACGTTTACTAAACGAAATTAACGGTAAGAAGCCATATAAATATATATATATATATATTTAATTTAGAATGGGGGATAACTATAGTATACACGTTTAACGTTCCGGACAACAGACCGTCATATAAATTAACATCCGAACAAGACGTTAGAATATTTTTTAAACAAAAATGAAATACCCCCCGACACACTTAGCTGAAATAGTATCGAAGAAATTACGTACATGTTTAATAAAACTAACTTTTAAAAATGATTACATTTCCTTTAAACGCTATATGGTTCCAAAGTGGGTGATCAGTTTAAGTTTACTTTATATGTGAAACAGATACCCTACTGTAAAATATAAAATAATTTTATTCAGGGTTTGAATTAACATAGCGAATATGTTTACAATTAACTGTGAAAATCCAATTTATTTAAAATAAAACTTAAGGAATGAAATACAAGGAAATGTAAGGAATGAAGTTGTTTTATTTTCCGTGACTCGTTTGGTAAAGACGTAAGTTTGCTAAACATAATGTAAAATTCTGGTGACGTAACAGAATACCCGGTGTTATGATGTCGCATCCGTCTCTATGCCAGTTGCTATGATGTAACATCTGCTTATATGTGAATTAAAAGCGTTAATATATAAGCGTCGTGAAGGGTTGCCACAAGTGGCGATCTCTGTGTTGTATTAAGAAAATTTCTTTAAAATAAATTCGTTATTTTAAGATACGTCCACGTATCTATGAAAAGAGCTTGGTCCGTCGTCATGGTCCAGGCTGTCACGTTTCAACAAAGCGTTGTCCATGGGAATTACGCCCAACGCTAAGCACCCTGACGAGGAAATAAAAATCTTTTTTCATTAACATTGGTTTTGAAGACGATAATTTTGTAATCTGCAGGGAGGTAGTACCGTGGTAATGTGTTCCATAGACAGAATGTCCTTGCATAGAGGCTCTGTTCATGGAAATGCTGCCTTACGCTAGGCACATGGGGAAGAGGAGAAAAGTATTTTGTAGTTTTCCTGTGAATGTTTTATAAGTAGTGGCCAAAGATTGAATCTCAGCCGAGCGCGTTCCAATGCTGAGAAAGACTGTATATGCAAGTCTGTAGGAAAGAGAAGATATCACCTCCACTAGATTTTGAATACCACTATTAACTCTTTTTTCTGTTTTTATTAAATATTATTCTTTTATCATCATTCCTGTCTCTTTTCCAATATCTCAGTTTGCTTCTCAAATTTGAGAAAAAGTTTTTCCTGCTCTCATAATCACATACGCACTATTGAATGGAGAGATGTTGTTCTGTGACCGATGGTAGCTTTATTTATGCATGACTCAAGAGAATCTACATTCAGATATTTGTTGCTCGTCAAAAATACTTAAGTTTGACATGCGTTCGTTCATAACTTGTTTTTATTGCTATCTGCGTTCATTTGTTATTCTAGACGTTTTCATTGATTGTCACTTCGAGCTTGTATGTTAGTTACAATGTGTGTCATAGTAAATATTCCGATTGTCTACATAGAGTTATCAGTCGAGGATACACTATTGATGATCAGTCTGATAGAGTGTTGGCAGTTGTGGAATATTCTGACCCTTCCCTGTCGGGTTGAGGTATTTGTTCTGGATGGTCCTAGGAGGTCAACTCACCGACGCTTTGCTTTTTCTATTTAATAATGTGTTGGTTTATGGCAAATCGTCTGATGGATTATCGAATCGATTACTAAGACATTTTTTACAGATCAAAGGTGCGCTAACTCTTGTGCGTTGACCTACTATCTCCAACCTCCCCGCTTTGTGTCATACCTTCACGTGGTAGAAGGGAGGTAAATACCTTCCGACCGTCGTTTAATAGGACTAGAGATTCGTAGACTATCGTCGCAAAAGTCTATAATTTGATATCAAATTTTAAAACCTTTTTACGCCATGTGTCGCATATAACTGGCTGTAATATATATATATATATATATATATATATATATATATATATATATATATATATATATATATATATATATATATATATAATATACGCTGGTTTTTGTTTTGTTATTGTTTTAACTGGCGATAGTGCATCGGTGTTTACCGGTGCCTGTATTATTTGTCGCTTCTTAATTAATTTATGAATTAATTGCTGTGTCTTTTTATGCACGCAAAAATTAATTTATAAATTAATTAATTAATATATATATATATATATATATATATATATATATATATACATATCTCTCTCTCTCTGTATATATATATATATATATATA
Organism: Sepiola atlantica; assembly: GCA_963556195.1. NCBI lineage: Eukaryota > Metazoa > Mollusca > Cephalopoda > Sepiida > Sepiolidae > Sepiola > Sepiola atlantica. Next base: position 193,493,953 of record OY744521.1, on the reverse strand, counting down.
TATATATATTTAATATATATGACATGAAGTAAACATATATAGATGTCACAATAATTTTGAGTATTTCAATTCCAGAAATTCAATATTAAAAAACGTTTATGCATACGATCGTTTCTGAAACCATATTTATAGTGATAAATCTCTTCATCAGGCCGATTGTATTTAACCTTAATTTGATGTATATTAAAGGTGTCCTTGTTTCTTGGTCTATTTGGAATATTACCAAAGTCCAAGCATATAGCTTTACTTATCTTATATATATATATATATATATATATATATATATATATATATATCATAGGTGCATACTATATATATACTCTGAAGATTGTATTACAATTAATTGAGCTTGCAATTTAGAACTTTTTAGGATATTATAAGGAATACATAATAAATATATATTTTTGTAAGAATCCATATATATATATATATATATATATATATATATATATATATTTCCAAAACATATATACTACCGCTCGTCCACACCCTCAACCACCCTGTCACTTTAACTTCATCCCCATACCAGCCTTCCTCCTGTTCCTTTGCCTTCTTTTTTATTTCCTTCCAACTCTCAAAGCGGCTATTTAAACAATCCCGTACCTCATAAACCCTCCCTCCTTACCCCAAATCTTTAACCATATTGCCTTTTTGTTTCATTTGGATTTAAACCTGGAACGACATATCATCTGCCTTATTTGGTCCTGGAAGTATATAAAAAAAATGGCCAATTTCTCCCTTTTCAATCCCTTTTAAGTGCGTCTGGACTCACCTATATTTTGAGCACTTTCACCACACTGCTCCCACGCTAAGAGTTTTCTTCACATTCTACAATTCATTTGACTTCTTTTCAACGGAAATTTACCACCCGGACAATCTGCATATATAGTTTTCACGGAATTTTTCTTTTCATTCACTGCGTTTTTTTAACAAAAATTCCTTTAATAATAATTTTCATATTTTTCAAATATTTGAACTTTGTTTTTTTCAAAAGCCAACTTATTCATCTGTATTTCTCCTCTGATGATAAGATTTCGATATTTGAAAAGCCTTGGCTTAAGGAAAGAATAATAAACACTAGTTTATTACTGAATACACCTTGCATTGAACAATTGAAATTTGAAATAAATTTGGACAATCGTCGCATATTTATCACTCTTTTTTCTTCTATCTCTCTCTCTCTCTCTCTCTCTCTCTCTATATATATATATATATATATATATATATATATATATATATATATATATATATATATATGAGATATTTCGAAGGAAAATTTACTAGAGTGCTGAGAATTACAGATTAAGTGTCTAATATATTCATTAAATAATACATTTGCAGATTGGATGTTGTTATACTAAAGGTTATATATTCTGATAAACAGTAATTATTGAATGACACACTAAATTATCATTTATAATGTTGATTTCTCTACCGTCTAGTTGGTGTATGTGACCGCACTAGTTTCTTGAATGAAAGGTGTCCTTTTTTAAGTCAGATGTATAGCTGTAAATAAGATAAGGAATATGTTTTAATCGGTTATTTGGAGTGCATAAACAACAAAATACTGACACGTGGGATAATTACTGTTTACAGCTCGAGATAGTCTACCTTCGATAACCCGTGTTATTTTTAGTTTTTCACCCCTAAAGAACTCAAAGAGCGTTCGCCTCGAGTGAAATGAGTATTTTAGCAAAGGTGTTATAAAAAGTATGCAATATATAAATATATATTTCTCAATTTTTTAGATGAGGATTGATAATTTGTAATTTTGGTTATTCGGACTACATTTCTCATATTGCGTGTTATCATCACAGCGTTTCGGCCGCTGTAACCTCCAGCCTTCTTCAAACTTCTTCGAACTCGGGAATATTTCGAAATTCCATCCAGATTCCCGAGTTCGACAGCAATATTCCAGTTCGAAGAAATACACCTGAAGAAGGCCGGAGGTTACAACGGCCGAAATGTTGTGATGATAACATTCAAGATGAGAAATTGAGAAATGTAGTCCAAATAACCAAAATTATACATATCAATATAGAACACGATGTTTCTGATAAAGGTGGGAAATTGCTGTTTTCTGAATCGGAATGTATCCATCTAACACTTATTGTTGGCTGGTTTTGACCTTGAAGTAGTATTTTTTAGCTGCTTACATAAAGTTGTTTCATGCCTTTTTTAGAGCGATTTCCATAGAAAAAATATTTAATCTAAATTAGCATAGAATATAAATTAGCATATAATATATAACATACATTTTTTTCTATATTTATTCATGGGAACAGTAATAACCCTATATGTCGGTGTTTTTAAATAGATTTCTCTCGTTCCGTCAGCCATAACCGGATACAAGTTTTAAGTAATTGGTAATTGCATTTTTAGTATCATCCGTACTGTGGAAATAACCTCCAACTTGTAGAATACTGTCAATTTAAACTGATTATCACTTAGCACGTTTACTCGTTGTGCTGCAGATTATTGTGAGAATAACATCCAAGACGAAGACAGTAGTCAAAATAATCCAAATAATACAAATTATCAATCCTGGTCTAAAAAATTCTGAAACATAATTATTAGTTTTAGTTATACATGTAGCATGTCTTAAAAGATGCCACATATATGATTTTTTTTTAATGAGATCAAACAGAATTAATAGTAAACGGGCCACGGTTACGTCTCGTAATGCTTGAAAATGTATGTGTGTATATATATGGGTATATCTATGTATGGACATATGCGTATATATATATATATATATATATATATATATATATATATATATATATATATATGATAATTTTATTTACACAGACATATACAAAATCTGCGACACTGGCATGTCGATGTTATCGATCAACAGTTACTATAAACTGAGATCTCATCAGGCAGAGTTAGAATCCGATCTTAACCTCAGATCAACAGACGCCCTCTCTTTCTCCTTCTTTTCCTCTATGTGTCTACCTTCCCACCACCTCTCCCCTCATCATTATTTGTTCCTCTTTCCACCTTATATTTTTATTTATTTATTTATTTATTTATTTATTTGCCCTGTTTGTTTCAGATTCTAGATTTTAGATTTTTTGTTTTCTGTTTTTGTTTCTTAGATTTTTTAATTTTTAATTTTTAATTTTTTAATTTTTTAACGGCCTTAATTTTTGAAATGTTAAATTTCTTTCCTTCTTCTTCTCTTTCTCTATCCCTCCAAATATGATCTGAGGTTAAGATCGGATTCTAACTCTGCCTGATGAGATCTCAGTTTATAGTAACTGTTGATCGATAACATCGACATGCCAGTGTCGCAGATTTTGTACATGTCTGTGTAAATAAAATTATCATATATAAAGCTCTATTTTGATATTGAGCACTTTTTATAAACCCGGTTAAAATTCTCTGGATTACCACCCTGTGGATATTTTTCACCTGGATTATTACCATTATTATGTATATATATATATATATATATATATATATATATATATATATATATATATATAGAATTATAAAAAGAAAAACTATACACACATTAAGGTTGTACACATAATAACTTATTTCGACCCCTTTAATTAGGTCTCCTCAGATGTATAGACAACCACGTCAAAAAAAACGAATAATGAGAGAAATTGATCGCCTTAAAAAGATAAATTCACTTTTGTGATTGGTCTATGTAAAAAGGAGGTAAATGTTAAAATAATCGAGGAGGGGTGACAGAAGTAAGATTAATTTTTTAATATATGCAGAAATATAAAAATATAAAAATATATATAAAAGAATTCTTTTTTGCTATTTAAACAAATAAATCATCTCATTTAAATTTCGAATGTGAGCTTTATGGGTAAAAATATATGATGAAATATTCGAGCGTTCACGATTAAAAACTACGTTTAATTATTTACGATTAAAAATTAGAAGACGAAAATGTTGGACGAAGATTTCGGTTTAGATTAGAACATATTAAAAATTTAAGTTGTATAGCGTCAAGATTCGAGATGATTTACACTATCGAATTAAAGTTTAGCGACAATTTAAAAACGGTTTATTTACAAAATTGGTAAAGATTCGGGCGTTCACGATTAATTATTTATGATTAGAAATAAAAAGACGAAAATTCAGGACGAAGATTTCGATTTATATAGGAAATTATAAGAAAACTTAATTGGTTATAACGTCAATACGGAATTAAAGTTTGGCGACATTTAAGCACGATTAATTTACAAACAAAAAAACAACAAAAAAAAAAAAAAATTACTAATTTGTTAACATTTACCTTTACAGTTATAACTCTTATTGTAACTATACTTTAAAAGAATTGTTATTTTCAAACCTGTGCCTGTGTCTACATTTAGCCATCAGATGGCTAAATGTAGACACAGGCACAGGTTTAAAATCAACAGCACGTTTTAAAGTTCTTTGAAAATAACAATTCTTTTAAAGTATAGTTACAATAAGAGTTATAACTGTAAAGGTAAATGTTAACAAATTAGTAAAAAAAATTTTTATTTATTTATTTATTTATTTTTTTTTGTTTGTAAAGTAATCGTGCTTAAATGTCGCCAAACTTTAATTCCGTATTGACGTTATAACCAATTAAGTTTTCTTATAATTTCCTATATAAATCGAAATCTTCGTCCTGAATTTTCGTCTTTTTATTTCTAATCATAAATAATTAATCGTGAACGCCCGAATCTTTACCAATTTTGTAAATAAACCGTTTTTAAATTGTCGCTAAACTTTAATTCCATAGTTTAAATCATCTCGAATCTTGACGCTATACAACTTAAATTTTTAATATGTTCTAATCTAAACCGAAATCTTCGTCCTACATTTTCGTCTTCTAATTTTTAATCGTAAATAATTAAACGTAGTTTTTAATCGTGAACGCTCGAATATTTCATCATATATTTTTACTCATAAAGCTCACATTCGAAATTTTTAATGAGATGATTTATTTGTTTAAATAGCAAAAAAGAATTCTTTTATATATATTTTTATATTTTTATATTTCTGCATATATTAAAAAAATAATCTTACTTCTGTCACCCCTCCTCGATTATTTTAACATTTACCTCCTTTTTACATAGACCAATCACAAAAGTGAATTTATCTTTTTAAGACGATCAATTTCTCTCATTATTCGGTTTTTTTGACGTGGTTGTCTATACATCTGAGGAGACCTAATTAAAGGGGTCGAAATAAGTTATTATGTGTACAACCTTAATGTGTGTATAGTTTTTCTTTTTATAATTCTGTTTTGCTCTGTTTAAATTACATTGAGCTCTGTTATTCAAATTCTCTACACAAAATTGAAATCTACACACTATATATATATATATATATATATATATATATATATATATATATATATATATATATATATATATATATATATGTATAGATTTAGATCTTTCACATAGAAGATAGTTTATCCAGGATTAGTCCAATAAAAATAAGCTCGATGATACTCGGTTACAGGGTACAGAGCATTTATATGTGTTTATTTGAAGGTTTACCAAAACATTTCGTTCATGAAATCATTCATCACAACAAAATACTTTTTTCCTTTCAAAGTTTATTTATTTATCAGATTTTTCAAAGTTAAAGAGTGTTTTCCCTACACGTATTTCTCTACTCAAGCCGGCTCTTGCTTGGCAGTTCATCAGGATAATTATATACTTGGAATAAGAATTTCAACAACTGACAATGCTCAATGTGGTGTTGCCCTAATTGAGGCCATTTAATAAGAAAACAGAAGAAAAAAGAGAAAACCTCTTAAGAAAGTAGTTCAAGAGATTTTCGCAGTAGTGTTGCTACTATGCATACCGAACAAGGAATTAGTCCCAATACAGTCCAAAAAATCAGGAACAATATGCGAGAAGACACCTCTCATCTGGCGGCACCACGATGAAAGCATCCCCCCAAACAAAACAAAAATATATATTTATATATGTGTTTATGTATTTACTTGTGTATCTATTAATTTGTGCGCACGTGTGTATTTTTCATATATTGAACATATATTTATGCTTGAAAATGAATATATGTGTATATCCGTGTATAGATGTTTATGTATATATTTGTGTCTGTTTATTTATATATGTACTTCTGTATCTATTAATTTGTGAACATGTGTGTATTTTATATAAAGATCAGATATTTATGTTTGAATAGGTTTGTAAATAGATTAAAACTTCGAAGTGTTCAATAGAGAAACAAGGGATCCAGGCTAAGTAGGTAATACAACAATGACAAGGGGAAAGAATGAGAAGGCAGGTAATAAAAAAGATGAATAAAAAGAATTAAAAAAGATAGAAACTAATTGAAAGAGTTAACAAGTAAAGTATGTAATCCGATAATAATTCATAAAAAATACCCTATCCCCCAAAAATATGTATTTAAAGGTAAAGTTTTCCAAATCCATCCCACTTCTCTGACGTCTTTGGTCTGAAGAGGTTCACTTGCTGCGAAGAGTACAACCGAAGCATATATGCACATATGTAACCAATAATGTTTGTATAAATAAGAGTTTATACTATATATATATATATATATATATATATATATATATATATATATATATATATATATGGTAGTTTTCTCCTTCTTTACAAGCATTCAAATTGTTAGCAAGACAGCCCGCCCCTTATTCCAGCTACTTAATTCTCTGAAGAGAATTAATGACGCCAAAACACCGTCAAACCTACCGACGGGATTAACCCGTTTATTCAAGGAGAATTCAACCATCGTTTTCTCCGGGAGCTGATGTTGTGCTTAGCCAGGACGAAAAGATTTATTTCCAAACGATGTTCCTACAGCGCGGACATACTAAGATAGATTCCCCGGCCAACGATCGTGTTACAAATGTACTATACTTTATACACTCTACTATATCATCTTTCGAACACATTGTCACACGAGTGCTTTTTTTAGGGGCTACAACACGGTCATATTAAAATCTAATTTCAATAAACATTTGTCATAAACCGAAGTTAAATTTTTATCATCCTCTTCTTTATTTTCAAATCTCTCATAATATTCATCATTATTCAACTGCCAATATATCCATCTCATCAACCCTTATCCTCAAGTGACTTTAATAATTTACTATACTATAATTTATATAATGTAGTATGTCACCAGAATAACATTCCGACACTTGTTTTTATAAGATCACAGAAGATGAACAATGTTATTCTTGGTCAGTGCATATAGGGGTGACCTTGTAAGCCGAGGGCTGGTTATTTATCTGCATATGCATCTAACAGTAATTGACCGTTCATTATGATCTGCACCGACCAGGCACTGGCCGGCAATAACAGCTCGATTTATTTTATTTCATAGATGCTATAACTTACTATACACTTCATACACTTTCTTAGTTAAAATCTAAACGATTTTCTAATTACTGGATTATGAGGGTAGGGTTAGACACAACGTCGACTTTTTTAATGTGGAGAAAATCGAGCTGCCCAAAACGGAAGTAATCTGGATTTAAATAAAAATAAAGCTTACTTTAGTCTAGAAAAAATATTTTTCCCTGACCGAGATCAGAAATGATGAAATGTAGTATCAGAACATATACTACGCTTTGCTCCTAGCAAAAACAAACAAGGAGGATAAGGCAGTAATTTATCGTAAGAGCCAGTCGGGTTAAAACGATTCAACACTTATGGTGCTCAAAATACAAAGGTTATCTAAATGTCGAAGGTGATCTACGAGAACACAGATACAATAAAGCGAGTTATCTACATACCGAATGTGATATGAAAAAGGTCACCACGTTTATATTTATATTGAGAAAATATAAGGGAAATAAATGCAAAAGTAAGATCTGTATTTAGTATTAATAATACTTTGTCTGTTTTAATATAAAATTAGAAATAGCTTTTATTCGTTACGAAAACTTTTTTAACGGAATTTAAACCTTTATTTTATTCATTGATTATTAATTACCTCAACCTGAAACTACCAACAAACAATAGCAACACATTCAAATACATCAAAATGAACCCTCATAATAACACGCACAACACCAAAACAACATACTTCTCTATAAAATACACAAAATATATAGAAAGTAATAAACATTTAAGAACTCCCCAAAACAACGAAACAAACAGTCCTCATTATTTTTAGAAATTCCTCCCCAACAACAATCCCAGATTAAACAACACAAAACCCAAAATCATCAATGTATCCGCATACACATTAACAAAGGACGAAATAGAAATACTAAACTTGGGCCTGAAATTTTGCCAAATTCACAAAAGTAATATAACGGAACTGAAGAAAGTAAATTCACACCAATAAAACATTTAATAATCACGAAAACAAAGCAGATGATTCATTACTGAAAACAAACCAACATATTTCCTTAATAAACACAACAATACGAAAGAAGTAAACGCCTTCTTTGAAAGCCTCTGTAACATCAACCCTAGAGAAAAGCTTAACTTACCAGTAACATAACATTTAGAAAAAACAAACACTAGATAACGTTTGGTTTAATTGCTTTGTTTTACGGCATATCAACCCTTTTCGGGTTATTTCATGCCGAATCCAGACATTTTGGTGAAAGTTGTGTATGCTTCAAGTTCTTTATATGTTCTAGTATTCATTAATGGTGTTTGATTGAGCGAAAGAGGGGAAGGGAGGAATAGGTGAGAGAGGATAAGAGGGAGTGAAAGAGGGAGGTAGGGAGAGAAATTGTTTTTTTTTGTTTTAGATTTTGCAGAACATGATTGAGTTTTGCCAAGAAAAAATAAAACATCAATGTTTGGTGCATTTTGAGTAAGGAAGCCAATAACTTCAGACAGCCTGATCTGATATGTTTTATTTGATCCTTACAAGTACTACTACTCCGGGACAGAGTGGACCTGGGAGCAATGGTAACTAAGATGCAACTCAACATTCCTTACAGCATCCTAAATAATAGTAACATAATTAGAAAAAAAAACAAAGGCAGTGATGTAGTTGTGGACAAGAATTACTATAAAACGAAAATTATGGAAACACTAGAAAACAAAGACTACCACAAACCAATTAGCACTAACGTTGACAATAACATAATTTCAAAAATAGCAAAACTTTGCACAACATACAATAGAATCCTAACAAAGAAAGAAAAAAAGATTTCCTCACAAACTTCATGATGAAAACAAACAACTTCTACAAACTACCTAAGATTCATAAATCAAATGAGATCAAAAATGACACAGAAGTCAGGACATATTAGTGTCTCGAATCCCGGTGACCTTACATTTAGACCCATAGTGATAGGACCAGCATGCCCAACAAGCAGACTTAGCAACTAAATTGACATCTTACTACAACCATTCACCGAACAAGTCAGGAGCTGCATAACAGACAACATACTCTGCCTGAGCCCCGTACCACAAACAGTAAACCCCGGGACAAGTTTAATTACATTTGACGTTAGCAGTTCATATAGCAAAACACCCCATGACTTAGGAAAACAGGCACTATCATCTGGGATTGACAAACACCCACAAATATTACATCCAAGATACATTAGACAATTCAGCACCAACAGCATAGACATAATTCTTAAGAAGAACTCTTTCGAATTAAATAACTACATCCAGACCCTAGGTACAACAATGTAAATTAAAATGGCACCAACATATGCTACGCTAACACTGGCTTACCTAGACGAGATCTTACATAAAAAGATAGAACAAATATATCAACAAAATAGCAAAACTGTTTTCATAAAATCTTGGAAAAGATACCTAGATAATTGTGCTATCCTTTCGGAACCTAAATTGTAGGACATCAATGAATAACACAATATGTTACAAAAACTAAAACCCAAAAATAAATCTACTCTAGAAATTAGTCACGTAAAACAATCCTTCCTTGATATTCTAGTAATAAGTAAAAACAACTATATTATCACATACATCTACCACAAACCCATGGACACCCAACAATATCTCCATTGTAACAGCCATCACACAAAAAGCTCCCTAAAATCTATACTCTATTTCATAGCACGTAGAATCTGCACTATAGTCAGTGAGAAACACACCCGGAGTGTCCGACTGGAGGAACTACGAAAAACCTTAACGAGAAGATGGTACCCATTCAACTAATGCACAAAGGTATAAAACTAGCAGAGAAAATACTATTAGAACAACTACAAAACCCCCAAAAAACGAAACAAAGAACAGATATTAGCATACATCTCTACACACAACAAGAACAATCCAAAACTATTCACAGAGATAACAAGAAACTTTACTTTACCTAATGAAAACAATAAACTAAGAAAGTTTTTAAAAACCACAAAAATAATAAAAAGCAAAAAACTTCAAACACATTTTAACCTCGTCCAAACTCAACTAACACATAATATGAGTGGTCACAAAATGAAGTAAAGACAGCTGTGGAGGTTGTGATATGATAATTTAAAAAAACATTCAAAATAAAACAGACTTAAACTGCACCTCAAAAATGTTATCTATATACTAGAATGCATAACATGCAACGAATCTTATATAGGCGTTACCAAAAAACTTACTTCACATAAAAGCAACTAAAAAAGTCAAGAAAACAGAAAACTATTTGTTTAACAACATATACACTCATGCAGTAGCGGTAAATTCAATGGCATGCCTATTTTTCAAACTCAAGATTCTCTTCACACAGCATTGAACAGGTCATAACTTAACTCCCACTATATACAGATCACACACATCCTCATGCATATAAAAACGAATGCGGGTACGTGTATAGACAAGAACCCATATACATGCGCAGACATGTGCAGGTACGCATCCATATACATGAAACAGATGCATATCACACGTATGCGTGTGTGTATATATATGTATATGTGTGTACATACATGTATATAAAAATGGATGTTGGTGCGCGTGTGTGTGTATAAACAGAAACAAAATACATATATACGTGCGCGCACCTGTGTACACAAACAAAAACTAACGCACTTATCAAAATACGCACGCACATACAAGCAAACACATAGACGACTGAGTCCGTAATAAAATAGACAACACTCATGAATCCGAAGAGCACCTTTGCCTTCACCGTTTAAACTGACTAAAATTACTTAATCATAAAACACGAAGATAACCGCAGAGATAAAATTCAGAAACACACACGCATGCTTAAAAAACATAGCTTTGACATAGAGAAGTAAAAGATATGAAAACACATACACCGAAACGCTAAACTTAAAAACAAAACAATTTTTTTCAAATGAAAAGAATATCTGAACAGGGTCAAGATGCTCGAAACGCGTTATAAAATTATAACAGCATAAAATTATTAAATTACTAAATAATAAACATTTTTTAAAGTTTTTTTTAAATTTATAAATGTTGGTAGCCTCAGTTCTTTAAATATATATATATATATATATATATATATATATATATATATATATATATATGTATATGTATATGTATAACCATCTCTCTTACAAGTAGAAACTCACTCTTTTTTCCTCATATATATTATTTCGTCAACATGGAAACCTGCTCATTCTAAATATGTTTTTCCTTTTATACTATATTCCATTTTGTTCTTATTTTTCATTCTCGCTGTCAATTTTTGAGGTGCCCTTGGCGAAATGTTTATAACAATGGAGATGTAGAAATTGCCATACGTTCTTCAGATGGGATCGTGTCTGTTTAGTTCACTTCCATGCTAATTCCCCGTTTTATAACTTTCTCTAAGTCTCGTTTTCAATTCGTTGTTTATTGATTTATTTCTTAATTCTTCCTTATTAATCACTATATATCCTCAATAAACCTTTTCTTTTATTCACTTTTGTCATCTTATTTTTCCTTCTTAGTTCTTGTTTTTGTCATATTTTAGTTTCCCCATATTTCACTAAGCCTTCTTTTCAAAAATGTCTACTTTTGTATTTTACTTGTTAGTTGCTGAGAATCTGAGCTAAAAACATTCACTGTTTCCGTTTTTTACATCTTCAATCTTCTCTAATATCAGCTCTTATTTCATATTTCATTATATTAGTCTTACTCTACATTACATAAACAGTTTTTAAATATTCATTTTAGCCTCGTTTTCAATTGCGTGTTTTTGTTATCCCTATTACTATTTTTATGGAATACAGAATTCAAAGATTCTTGTCACTCACGTTAATTTACAAGTGATGTAAGTATGAATTGATAATTTCAGCTGCAATATTATGGAAAAGGGACAGATTAACATATATTAGTGTGAGTTACGTACTTTAGGTGCTCTCGTATTTATTGTTGTAGCAATGCGCTCTATGCTACTCTTGAAATTAAAGTGAAGGTAGTTCAGATGAGACATGTCTTGAATTATTATTTAAGATCTGTCTTTGAATCTTTTTTATGTCGGATTGATGTTTTAGAGTTCAGTTCGGGCAGTTTATACAATCAACAAAAATAGTTCGGTGTTGCATTATTAATTACACACTGTTTGTATTTATTAAGCGGCAAATGCTGCTTCAACTAACGCTTGCTACCGTACACTTCTTGGCTACTTTAGCGGACAAGACCGAGTAATTAGTGTATTACAAGCTATATTTTGATTAGTTTAGTTGTCTGGGGTCGCTCGATAAGCCACGTCATTGTCAAGATTGTCGATTGTCCCCAGAGTAGCCAGATTTGTAATGGAGTTATGAATGCCAAACGAATTTCTATACCACGAGCTCTATAGTCAGGGGGCGACATTTTTCCACAATGTGTTAATAAAATAACTGATTGCATTAAATGAATCTGTACAAACAATTGTTTATAATGTCACACTTTCTATTTCAAAAACAAAACTTCAAATTTAGATGAGATATCGGTTGAAGTTAAATTAATCTCAAATTAAAACAAATGACTCCCAAATCAAAATAAACAAACCTAAATTAAAACGAATGAATCTCATATTTATGGTAATGAATTTTAAATTAAACAATTGAATAAAACATGACGAAACAAATTCAAAGTTAAACGAATAAATAGAAAAGTACCGTGATTTATTGTCGGAATTAGTTCGGATTTTAATTACCTCCGCCGCGGAGGTTGTGTTTTCCGTCTTATTTGTAACTATGATTGTTTCTTTCTTTCTTGTAAAGCCTAGCGTCCACATCGTCACGAAACTTGGTAAAATATTGGTCACGATCTAACTTAGAACTGATTTAATTTTGGGATATCTCGGTAACAGTGCAAGGTAAAAGGTGAAAAGCACAATTGGAGCCATAATTTCCGTTTTGACCACAGAAACTCGCAATTTGCTCGATATTTGAGCTATGACGCCCCGCGTATTTAATATGTCTGAGCTTTGATCTTGACTTTGAAGAATGCGGTCACAGTCGAAATTTTGACGGAATTTCAACTTCCGCTTCTTCCAAATTTGATGTATGCTCAGATAAACAGTTTTTCAATTATTAACGTTTCCATAGCATAACTTTGGAAATACTTCATACAATATGAAGACGTAAGGCCCAGATTAGACTTTGGCCCAATCTTGCATTGTCTGACGAAGGTATACACTTTCCTAACTGACTTATATTCTTGTTCTAAATGTATTTTTCTGAAGAATATTCCTTTAATAAATGCATCATTTTGTGTTTGTTTATGTTATTTTCTTAGAAAAGATTTTTGTGTGATTTTGGTCAACGTTGGCGATTTTTAAGAGCAAAGATTAGTAGTTGGACGATTCCAATATTTTTCCCGATTCGGATACATTTACTGCTTCGGTTATTAATTCCCGATGCCGATACAATTACCGATTCCGATTCTTTTAAAATCTCTAAATATTGAGCTATAGAGTTGTTTTCTTTCTTAATATTTTTATTGCCGTAAAAAATCATGTAATATATTCATATATTTTCGCAAAAGTAAAAATACTCTATAGATCTTAGTTTTAGTGGTAGTTTAAAAGCAATAAATACTTATCATTTTCTCATGAGTACCAGAAACCGAAAATTAAGTTTTAAACAAAAACAAACAAACAAATAAAAACAATTAAAATAATCGTTTTTGGCATCTGACAATAGACGCAAATGTTTCCGATACCTCAAAAAGATCCGATTTTTCTGATGCCCGATTCCGATTAATCGTGCCAACACTAGTAAAGATAGGGAATACGGACGACTGCTTCTCGATAATTTATCTGGGCTATTTTCTGAGAAATCTCGAGTGCTAGCAATGGAAAATTAAGTTTTAAACAAAGATAAACAAGCAAAAAATAACAATTAAAAGAATCGTTTTTAGCATTAGAAAATAGGTAGATTTTTTTCCGATTCCATACCGATTCCGATACCCAGAAACGTTTTGATTTTTAAATACCCATTCCGATTCCTATTAATTGTCCCAACACTAGTAAAGATAAGGAGTGCGGGCGACTGATCCTGATTATTTATGTGGGCTATTTACCGAGAAATCTCGAGCGCTACACTTGCTACAAAAAAGCGGCAGTAGATTCACTTAAAAAAAGGACAAGAAACAAGAAAGAGAAAAAAGAAGGAAACATTACAAAGATTATTTCGCCAAGGACAATATATTTTGTTTACTTATTATTAAAAACTAGCTGTTCCTGGCAGGTGTTGATTGATACTATATTTACTTGCAATCTGCTTTACTTGACTATGTTTTTTCTATCCAAGATATTAGTTTTTCTAATAAATAATATATCTGTATGGACGAATAAAATTGCGTCTCTTTTCATAAGATAGCGATATTTGAAAATAATTCCGACCAGGAAAAATAATGTTCTGGAAATAAATTAAATCGAATTACCTTTCATTGTTCTTAAGGAACTGTCGAATCATAATCAAATATGTTTTTTGTAGGAAGACCGCTATCTATGACAGAAATAGAGAAAAAAGACTGACATTACTTTTTTTTTTACATATTTCACCCCAAACAAGGCAGGCCGCCACTTGTAGACGTAAGGGGCTACTAAGAATTAGGGGGTAGGTTTTGAGTGTCATCCTAAAGTGGGAGCTGTGTAGCGATATGTATTTTTACATTAGTTTTAAATCTCTGCATGTCGGTACAGTCGCAGAAACAGGTTCCAGAGGCCGGCAATACGAGGAAAGAAGGTATCTGAGTAGAAGGCTCTCCGGCATCTGGGGACCTCCACAGTGAATTGATGGGATTTAGCTGATTGTCGAGTTTTGTCTAGTGTATTCACGTCGAAGGGCGGCCAGAGCAGCCAGATCATCGGAGCACAATCAGTTGAAGTGTTTGTAAAACAAGCACAAGGATGCTACATTGCGGCGATGGGACAGGGGCTGGAGCTTGGTTGATAGTGAGGGGCCTATTAATATGGCGACTCTTGTAGGGGCCTTGTCTAAGAGGGAGATACTAGTGGATGATGCATCAGCCAAGACGTGGCAACAATACTCCATGCATGTGGCTTTGTAGAGATACAGGATAATGTCAGGTGTGAGGAGGTTATTAGCACGGTAGAGGGAGCCCACCTTCTTTATATATTTGTTATTTTCTTATTTGTTCGTAATTGTGATAATAATTATTACAATTAATGGAGAGGAAGAAATCAAATGCGCAATGCCAGTTACACATAAATTATTTTCGTTTATCACATGTCTTCAAGTGCGCGTAGAAGTATAGCCTCAGGCGGGAACGAATATAGCAGGGATGAATATTATATTTTTCTAATGAAAAAGCATTAAGTAATGAATCCTACTTTGTTTTCTCGCTTCTCTCGTATTAACATCCATTCATTAGCAAGAAACTTCTGATTTCTCTTGTAGAAACTATATGAACAAGAATACACAAAATGAACGCTCTTGTATACCGCGTTGTTTGTGTATAGATACATTAGAGAAGTTAATAGACACTGCAACAATATAATTCATACGTGTTTAACGTTTCTGCTTCCTAAATTGACAGAAAGCAATGGGGCCGTACAAAGCAGCAGTAAAAGCTTGAAACATCGATATGTTGTACTAATCCATATGTTCTTGTGTTTCAGATATCAATATATCAACTACATATCACCATCTAATATATCTATTATATATTACCATCTCATATATCTATCATATATCACTATATAATATATATATATATATATCGTTTATCACTAGCTAATATATCTATAAACATATCATCATCTAATACATCTATCACATATAACCATCTAATATGTCTATAATATACCATAATATTATATATCTATCAAATACCACCATATAATATATCTATCATACACCATTATCTAATACCATGGAGTAAGAACCATCCTCATTAATCTCACTCCATGCTATTCACTTTACTAAGCCCGGACCTCGGTCCTCCGCACCCAGTAGTTGCTACTACTTTTTCTCATCAACCCATCATGTCAACCCAATATTTTCACGTACTTGCATGACATTTTTCTTAAAATTATCATCCTGAGGAAGTCTTACAAATAAAGACGAAACGTTGATGAATATATAAAAAAACATCCTTTTTGGTTTTTCCTTTTCATTTCCTATATATATATATATATATATATATATATATATATATATATATATATAGAGAGAGAGAGAGAGAGAGAGAGAGAGAGAGAGAGAGATACATATAGATACATATCCGCAATTGACAATAACAATAAAATTATACTCATTATTTACTATAAGCAATTAAAGCCCCAATATCTTGTAGTAAAAAAACAATTATTCCCCAACTCAAAAACCACTTAAAAGAACCAATATTGTTTATACGTGTAAATGACCTTTGGGAGAATGTAACTCCAATAATAATAATAAAGCTAATAGCTACATTGGTTTTACAAACACTACACTATCTCGCTGCCTCACCATGCATCTTGTACACTCTATCTCAATTTACCAACATCTACAAAAACATAACTGGCATCGCTCTGATTTGGGTCACATTCTAGTTAATAACACTAAAATTATACATTCCGAAACCGATTTAAAATAATTTAAAATACTCGAAGCTATCTACATAAAAACACAACCTAAAATTAACAACATAACATATCAAACCAGTAGTAATATTTTTAAATGCCTAACGTAAGCGATTTTGTTATGTGATGCCATCCAGCGTTTCTGAATTTAAAATCGTCAACGACTTCCTGGAACAATGCGAAAAACGTTATATGCGCATTTCTCCACCGTCTTTTAAAAATTATCTTTTTCCACAGCTTTTTTTGTTCATTTACCTTTGACACCTGTAGATGATTCGACGAAGAATCGAAAACGTCCGTGAAACCTGTGTAAACCATGGAACATTTTTTTTAGTACAAAAAAGACCATCAGAAAAATTGAAAAGTAAAAATGGTTTAATTAAACGAACGAATTCTTTTATGTTTAATAATGTTTGCATAAATATATAAGTACCCCTAAAGTTATATACAACTATAGATATATAGATAATTTACCTTATTGTCTCAGACCAATAACAAGAGTATTTCCTAAAGATGTTAAAATGCTTGTCAGATCCTTAGCACAAGATATATTGCAAACAGATATCGATAGTTTCTTTTTAAATAGTAAAATACTCCAGAAAAGTGTTACGTTTAGATTTTGGAAGCCAAAATATAAAATATGAAATACAAATATAAAATATTAATATTAGTACAAACACCATATAAATTTAAAAGTAACCGAAGAATATGACATGGCCGTACAATTTCAATGATGAATTTAAATGTCATAATCATGTTTGATCTATTGCCCCAATGGCAAATAGAATGATTGGTTTAGTAATTAGAAATTTATTTGCCAAGTAAACGAATGTTGATGTTATAATAATTAAGATTGTAATTAAACTCAATATTAAAGGTTGTACTCAATCCTTGGAACCAGTAGTTAGACATGGGAATTGAGATTTAATATTAAAATTGGAAAGAGCAAAAAAAAGTGGCTAAGCTAATAGTAACATTACAGAATCTCATTTATAATAAACCAACTCTGAAACCTCTTGGATTTCTTTTTCATAAAATATTTTCCGGAGTTCATACATTAGATCCGGGGCCTTTTCTGCTTGTCGTAAAGTTAGTTCTCTTAATCGCTCCAAACACTTTCTCACACCTGAGATTAATTTTCATCCATATAAATCTACCATCAATATGAAGTACTGTTTTCATTTTGGGGCTGGTAAATCTTTGCCCAATCTGAGGGTTCTTGATAAGGTTCAGAAGTGTAGCTGTAATTTGGTTGGCCCCACCCTTTCTTCTTCTCTGTACTCTCTCTCTCTCTCTCTCTCTCTCTTACTTTCACGCACACAGAGTCTTAGTCTGTTTTCTAAGTACTATTATGGCGTGTATTTTTCAAAATTGTCTGATTTATTCCCTGCTTCCTTTGTCCCAGCTCGTTTGACTCATTGGCTTAGTGGTCTTCATCAATTCGCTGTTCAGACACCTCATTATAATACATCTTCGTATTCTAGTAACTTTTGTCCAAGATCTGCGGGTTTGTAGAAACTCTCTTCCTGCTGACTAATTTTCTTATTGCAAGTTTTTGGTCTTTTCAACATTAAGGTCAATATGTATCTCCTGTATTTCCATTATCATCTTTCGTTTTTTTTTTACTTACTTCAAGTGGCCTCATGACTTGTCTAGAATAACTTCCATAAGAACAGCAGAATTAACTAATTTACTAGAAAGAAGAATGAGCTGCAATTTAATTTAGAATTTCAAAATAATCAATAGGATTTCTAAATATAAAAACACTTTTTTCATCTCTCCTCGCACTGATAGTTTATTGGCAAATTTGATTTCCTTTTGACCTTGCCCTCTAACTGAAACTGGCTTAATAACACTCGTGTATTGATAATTCGGACTACGATTCTCATCTTGGTCGTTATATCCACAACGTCTCAACCGATATAAGCTCCAACCTTATTATTATGATAGAATTGCTTATCGAATTATTCGTACTACTATTTTAATATTAGTGGTTATATTCGCAACGTCTCAACCGATATAACTTTCTTATTATGATAGAATTGCTTATCGAATTATTCGTACTACTATTTTAATATTAGTGGTTATATTCGCAACGTCTCAACCGATATAACCTTCTTATTATGATAGAATTGCTTATCGAATTATTCGTACTACTATTTTAATATTAGTGGTTATATTCGCAACGTCTCAACCGATATAACTTTCTTATTATGATAGAATTGCTTATCAAATTATTCGTACTACTATTTTAATATTAGTGGTTATATTCGCAACGTCTCAACCGATATAACCTTCTTATTATGATAGAATTGCTTATCGAATTATTCGTACTACTATTTTAATATTAGTGGTTATATTCGCAACGTCTCAACCGATATAACCTTCTTATTATGATAGAATTGCTTATCGAATTATTCGTACTACTATTTTAATATTAGTGGTTATATTCGCAACGTCTCAACCGATATAACCTTCTTATTATGATATAATTGCTTATCGAATTATTCGTACTAGTATTTTAATATTAGTGGTTATATTCGCAACGTCTCAACCAGTATAACCTTCTAATTATGATAGAATTGCTTATCGAATTATTCGTACTAGTATTTTAATATTAGTGGTTATATTCGCAACGTCTCAACCGATATAACCTTCTTATTATGATAGAATTGCTTATCGAATTATTCGTACTACTATTTTTATATTAGTGGTTATATTCGCAACGTCTCAACCGATATAACCTTCTTATTATGATAGAATTGCTTATCGAATTATTCGTACTACTATTTTAATATTAGTGGTTATATTCGCAACGTCTCAACCGATATAACTTTCTTATTATGATAGAATTGCTTATCGAATTATTCGTACTACTATTTTAATATTAGTGGTTATATTCGCAACGTCTCAACCGATATAACCTTCTTATTATGATAGAATTGCTTATCGAATTATTCGTACTAGTATTTTAATATTAGTGGTTATATTCGCAACGTCTCAACCGATATAACCTTCTAATTATGATAGAATTGCTTATCGAATTATTCGTACTAGTATTTTAATATTAGTGGTTATATTCGCAACGTCTCAACCGATATGACCTTCTAATTATGATAGAATTGCTTATCGAATTATTCGTACTAGTATTTTAATATTAGTGGTTATATTCGCAACGTCTCAACCGATATAACCTTCTAATTATGATAGAATTGCTTATCGAATTATTCGTACTAGTGTTTTAATATTAGTGGTTATATTCGCAACGTCTCAACCGATATAACCTTCTTATTATGATATAATTGCTTATCGAATTATTCGTACTAGTATTTTAATATTAGTGGTTATATTCGCAACGTCTCAACCGATATAACCTTCTTATTATGATAGAATTGCTTATCGAATTATTCGTACTAGTATTTTAATATTAGTGATTATATTCGCAACGTCTCAACCGATATAACCTTCTTATTATGATAGAATTGCGTATCGAATTATTCGTACTAGTATTTTAATATTAGTGGTTATATCTGCAACGTCTCGACCGATATAACCTTCTTATTATGATAGAATTGCTTATCGAATTATTCGTACTAGTATTTTAATATTAGTGGTTATATTCGCAACGTCTCAACCGATATAACCTTCTTATTATGATGTAATTGCTTATCGAATTATTCGTACTAGTATTTTAATATTAGTGGGTATATTCGCAACGTCTCAACCGATATAACCTTCTTATTATGATAGAATTGCTTATCGAATTATTCGTACTACTATTTTAATATTAGTGGTTATATTCGCAACGTCTCAACCGATATAACCTTCTTATTATGATAGAATTGCTTATCGAATTATTCGTACTACTATTTTAATATTAGTGGTTATATTCGCAACGTCTCAACCGATATAACCTTCTTATTATGATAGAATTGCTTATCGAATTATTCGTACTACTATTTTAATATTAGTGGTTATATTCGCAACGTCTCAACCGATATAACCTTCTTATTATGATATAATTGCTTATCGAATTATTCGTACTAGTATTTTAATATTAGTGCTTATATTCGCAACGTCTCAACCGATATAACCTTCTTATTATGATAGAATTGCTTATCGAATTATTCGTACTACTATTTTAATATTAGTGGTTATATTCGCAACGTCTCAACCGATATAACCTTCTTATTATGATAGAATTGCTTATCGAATTATTCGTACTACTATTTTAATATTAGTGGTTATATTCGCAACGTCTCAACCGATATAACTTTCTTATTATGATAGAATTGCTTATCGAATTATTCGTACTACTATTTTAATATAAGTGGTTATATTCGCAACGTCTCAACCGATATAACCTTCTTATTATGATAGAATTGCTTATCGAATTATCCGTACTAGTATTTTAATATTAGTGGTTATATTCGCAACGTCTCAACCGATATAACCTTCTTATTATGATATAATTGCTTATCGAATTATTCGTACTAGTATTTTAATATTAGTGGTTATATTCGCAACGTCTCAACCGATATAACCTTCTAATTATGATAGAATTGCTTATCGAATTATTCGTACTAGTATTTTAATATTAGTGGTTATATTCGCAACGTCTCAACCGATATGACCTTCTAATTATGATAGAATTGCTTATCGAATTATTCGTACTAGTATTTTAATATTAGTGGTTATATTCGCAACGTCTCAACCGATATAACCTTCTAATTATGATAGAATTGCTTATCGAATTATTCGTACTAGTATTTTAATATTAGTGGTTATATTCGCAACGTCTCAACCGATATAACCTTCTTATTATGATATAATTGCTTATCGAATTATTCGTACGAGTATTTTAATATTAGTGGTTATATTCGCAACGTCTCAACCGATATAACCTTCTTATTATGATAGAATTGCTTATCGAATTATTCGTACTAGTATTTTAATATTAGTGATTATATTCGCAACGTCTCAACCGATATAACCTTCTTATTATGATAGAATTGCGTATCGAATTATTCGTACTAGTATTTTAATATTAGTGGTTATATTCGCAACGTCTCAACCGATATAACGTTCTTATTATGATAGAATTGCTTATCGAATTATTCGTACTAGTATTTTAATATTAGTGGTTATATTCGCAACGTCTCAACCGATATAACCTTCTTATTATGATATAATTGCTTATCGAATTATTCGTACTAGTATTTTAATATTAGTGGGTATATTCGCAACGTCTCAACCGATATAACCTTCTTATTATGATAGAATTGCTTATCGAATTATTCGTACTAGTATTTTAATATTAGTGGTTATATTCGCAACGTCTCAACCGATATAACCTTCTTATTATGATAGAATTGCTTATCGAATTATTCGTACTACTATTTTAATATTAGTGGTTATATTCGCAACGTCTCAACCGATATAACCTTCTTATTATGATAGAATTGCTTATCGAATTATTCGTACTACTATTTTAATATTAGTGGTTATATTCGCAACGTCTCAACCGATATAACCTTCTTATTATGATATAATTGCTTATCGAATTATTCGTACTAGTATTTTAATATTAGTGGTTATATTCGCAACGTCTCAACCGATATAACCTTCTTATTATGATATAATTGCTTATCGAATTATTCGTACTAGTATTTTAATATTAGTGGTTATATTCGCAACGTCTCAACCGATATAACTTTCTTATTATGATATAATTGCTTATCGAATTATTCGTACTAGTATTTTAATATTAGTGGTTATATTCGCAACGTCTCAACCGATATAACCTTCTTATTATGATAGAATTGCTTATCGAATTATTCGTACTACTATTTTAATATTAGTGGTTATATTCGCAACGTCTCAACCGATATAACCTTCTTATTATGATATAATTGCTTATCGAATTATTCGTACTAGTATTTTAATATTAGTGGGTATATTCGCAACGTCTCAACCGATATAACCTTCTTATTATGATAGAATTGCTTATCGAATTATTCGTACTACTATTTTAATATTAGTGGTTATATTCGCAACGTCTCAACCGATATAACCTTCTTATTATGATAGAATTGCTTATCGAATTATTCGTACTACTATTTTAATATTAGTGGTTATATTCGCAACGTCTCAACCGATATGACCTTCTTATAATGATAGAATTGCTTATCGAATTATTCGTACTACTATTTTAATATTAGTGGTTATATTCGCAACGTCTCAACCGATATAACCTTCTTATTATGATATAATTGCTTATCGAATTATTCGTACTAGTATTTTAATATTAGTGGTTATATTCGCAACGTCTCAACCGATATAACCTTCTTATTATGATAGAATTGCTTATCGAATTATTCGTACTACTATTTTAATATTAGTGGTTATATTCGCAACGTCTCAACCGATATAACCTTCTAATTATGATAGAATTGCTTATCGAATTATTCGTACTAGTATTTTAATATTAGTGGTTATATTCGCAACGTCTCAACCGATATGACCTTCTAATTATGATAGAATTGCTTATCGAATTATTCGTACTAGTATTTTAATATTAGTGGTTATATTCGCAACGTCTCAACCGATATAACCTTCTAATTATGATAGAATTGCTTATCGAATTATTCGTACTAGTATTTTAATATTAGTGGTTATATTCGCAACGTCTCAACCGATATAACCTACTTATTATGATATAATTGCTTATCGAATTATTCGTACTAGTATTTTAATATTAGTGGTTATATTCGCAACGTCTCAACCGATATAACCTTCTTATTATGATAGAATTGCTTATCGAATTATTCGTACTAGTATTTTAATATTAGTGATTATATTCGCAACGTCTCAACCGATATAACCTTCTTATTATGATAGAATTGCGTATCGAATTATTCGTACTAGTATTTTAATATTAGTGGTTATATTCGCAACGTCTCAACCGATATAACCTTCTTATTATGATAGAATTGCTTATCGAATTATTCGTACTAGTATTTTAATATTAGTGGTTATATTCGCAACGTCTCAACCGATATAACCTTCTTATTATGATATAATTGCTTATCGAATTATTCGTACTAGTATTTTAATATTAGTGGGTATATTCGCAACGTCTCAACCGATATAACCTTCTTATTATGATAGAATTGCTTATCGAATTATTCGTACTACTATTTTAATATTAGTGGTTATATTCGCAACGTCTCAACCGATATAACCTTCTTATTATGATAGAATTGCTTATCGAATTATTCGTACTACTATTTTAATATTAGTGGGTATATTCGCAACGTCTCAACCGATATAACCTTCTTATTATGATAGAATTGCTGATCGAATTATTCGTACTACTATTTTAATATTAGTGGTTATATTCGCAACGTCTCAACCGATATAACCTTCTTATTATGATAGAATTGCTTATCGAATTATTCGTACTACTATTTTAATATTAGTGGTTATATTCGCAACGTCTCAACCGATATAACCTTCTTATAATGATAGAATTGCTTATCGAATTATTCGTACTACTATTTTAATATTAGTGGTTATATTCGCAACGTCTCAACCGATATAACCTTCTTATTATGATATAATTGCTTATCGAATTATTCGTACTAGTATTTTAATATTAGTGGTTATATTCGCAACGTCTCAACCGATATAACCTTCTTATTATGATAGAATTGCTTATCGAATTATTCGTACTACTATTTTAATATTAGTGGTTATATTCGCAACGTCTCAACCGATATAACCTTCTTATTATGATAGAATTGCGTATCGAATTATTCGTACTAGTATTTTAATATTAGTGGTTATATTCGCAACGTCTGAACCGATATAACTTTCTTATTATGATTGAATTGCTTATCGAATTATTCGTACTACTATTTTAATATTAGTGGTTATATTCGCAACGTCTCAACCGATATAACCTTCTTATTATGATATAATTGCTTATCGAATTATTCGTACTAGTATTTTAATATTAGTGGTTATATTCGCAACGTCTCAACCGATATAACCTTCTAATTATGATAGAATTGCTTATCGAATTATTCGTACTAGTATTTTAATATTAGTGGTTATATTCGCAACGTCTCAACCGATATGACCTTCTAATTATGATAGAATTGCTTATCGAATTATTCGTACTAGTATTTTAATATTAGTGGTTATATTCGCAACGTCTCAACCGATATAACCTTCTAATTATGATAGAATTGCTTATCGAATTATTCGTACTAGTATTTTAATATTAGTGGTTGTATTCGCAACGTCTCAACCGATATAACCTTCTTATTATGATATAATTGCTTATCGAATTATTCGTACTAGTATTTTAATATTAGTGGTTATATTCGCAACGTCTCAACCGATATAACCTTCTTATTATGATAGAATTGCTTATCGAATTATTCGTACTAGTATTTTAATATTAGTGATTATATTCGCAACGTCTCAACCGATATAACCTTCTTATTATGATAGAATTGCGTATCGAATTATTCGTACTAGTATTTTAATATTAGTGGTTATATTCGCAACGTCTCAACCGATATAACCTTCTTATTATGATAGAATTGCTTATCGAATTATTCGTACTAGTATTTTAATATTAGTGGTTATATTCGCAACGTCTCAACCGATATAACCTTCTTATTATGATATAATTGCTTATCGAATTATTCGTACTAGTATTTTAATATTAGTGGGTATATTCGCAACGTCTCAACCGATATAACCTTCTTATTATGATAGAATTGCTTATCGAATTATTCGTACTACTATTTTAATATTAGTGGTTATATTCGCAACGTCTCAACCGATATAACCTTCTTATTATGATAGAATTGCTTATCGAATTATTCGTACTACTATTTTAATATTAGTGGTTATATTCGCAACGTCTCAACCGATATAACCTTCTTATTATGATAGAATTGCTTATCGAATTATTCGTACTACTATTTTAATATTAGTGGTTATATTCGCAACGTCTCAACCGATATAACCTTCTTATTATGATATAATTGCTTATCGAATTATTCGTACTAGTATTTTAATATTAGTGGTTATATTCGCAACGTCTCAACCGATATAACCTTCTTATTATGATAGAATTGCGTATCGAATTATTCGTACTAGTATTTTAATATTAGTGGTTATATTCGCAACGTCTCAACCGATATAACCTTCTTATTATGGTAGAATTGCTTATCGAATTATTCGTACTACTATTTTAATATTAGTGGTTATATTCGCAACGTCTCAACCGATATAACTTTCTTATTATGATATAATTGCTTATCGAATTATTCGTACTAGTATTTTAATATTAGTGGTTATATTCGCAACGTCTCAACCGATATAACCTTCTTATTATGATAGAATTGCTTATCGAATTATTCGTACTACTATTTTAATATTAGTGGTTATATTCGCAACGTCTCAACCGATATAACCTTCTTATTATGATATAATTGCTTATCGAATTATTCGTACTAGTATTTTAATATTAGTGGTTATATTCGCAACGTCTCAACCGATATAACCTTCTTATTATGATAGAATTGCTTATCGAATTATTCGTACTACTATTTTAATATTAGTGGTTATATTCGCAACGTCTCAACCGATATAACTTTCTTATTATGATAGAATTGCGTATCGAATTATTCGTACTAGTATTTTAATATTAGTGGTTATATTCGCAACGTCTCAACCGATATAACCTTCTTATTATGATAGAATTGCTTATCGAATTATTCGTACTAGTATTTTAATATTAGTGGTTATATTCGCAACGTCTCAACCGATATAACTTTCTTATTATGATAGAATTGCGTATCGAATTATTCTTACTAGTATTTTAATATTAGTGGTTATATGCGCAACGTCTCAACCGATATAACCTTCTTATTATGATAGAATTGCTTATCGAATTATTCGTACTACTATTTTAATATTAGTGGTTATATTCGCAACGTCTCAACCGATATAACCTTCTTATTATGATATAATTGCTCATCGAATTATTCGTACTAGTATTTTAATATTAGTGGTTATATTCGCAACGTCTCAACCGATATAACCTTCTTATTATGATAGAATTGCTTATCGAATTATTCGTACTAGTATTTTAATATTAGTGATTATATTCGCAACGTCTCAACCGATATAACCTTCTTATTATGATAGAATTGCGTATCGAATTATTCGTACTAGTATTTTAATATTAGTGGTTATATTCGCAACGTCTCAACCGATATAACCTTCTTATTATGATAGAATTGCTTATCGAATTATTCGTACTAGTATTTTAATATTAGTGGTTATATTCGCAACGTCTCAACCGATATAACCTTCTTATTATGATAGAATTGCTTATCGAATTATTCGTACTAGTATTTTAATATTAGTGGTTATATTCGCAACGTCTCAACCGATATAACCTTCTTATTATGATAGAATTGCTTATCGAATTATTCGTACTAGTATTTTAATATTAGTGGTTATATTCGCAACGTCTCAACCGATATAACCTTCTTATTATGATAGAATTGCTTATCGAATTATTCGTACTAGTATTTTAATATTAGTGGTTATATTCGCAACGTCTCAACCGATAAAACCTTCTTATTATGATAGAATTGCGTATCGAATTATTCGTACTAGTATTTTAATATTAGTGGTTATATTCGCAACGTCTCAACCGCTATAACCTTCTTATTATGATAGAATTGCTTATCGAATTATTCGTACTAGTATTTTAATATTAGTGGTTATATTCGCAACGTCTCAACCGCTATAACCTTCTTATTATGATAGAATTGCTTATCGAATTATTCGTACTAGTATTTTAATATTAGTGGTTATATTCGCAACGTCTCAACCGATATAACCTTCTTATTATGATAGAATTGCTTATCGAATTATTCGTACTACTATTTTAATATTAGTGGTTATATTCGCAACGTCTCAACCGATATAACCTTCTTATTATGATAGAATTGCTTATCGAATTATTCGTACTACTATTTTAATATTAGTGGTTATATTCGCAACGTCTCAACCGATATAACCTTCTTATTATGATAGAATTGCTTATCGAATTATTCGTACTACTATTTTAATATTAGTGGTTATATTCGCAACGCGTAACTTTCAACCTTCTTCGATTTGTTTTTCATTTTCTTAAGTTACGAATAGAATACAACGGAAATTAGAAACGGTAGAATTATTTTCTTTTAGGATATGGAAGGAGATTTTCATTTTCTTATCTAATAATACTTTTCTTAATCAATCGTAAAATTAACGCTTATCCTGGAATGGCTTTTTGGCCTTGGTAAGTGGTAGCTTATTAGTAAAAAAAAAGCTCATGAATTGGAGTAAATGGATGGATTGATCACAAGTAATGAATTAGAATATTTTCTGTATAATAAAAGTGAACGTACCTTTACTCAGCTCGCTTAAACAATCACATATTCAAATTTATTTTATAAACAAAGAAGGGAGGCTTAATCGTAATAATGACTACTAATAATAAATAAAAAAAGAATAATCATACATTAAAATTTAGGTTTATTAACAAAGCAAAGGAGGCTTAATCTTAATAACTGATAATAAAAATAAAAGGAAAGTGTGCAAAAATTATGAGCGTTCCTTTTACTGGAGTGGAATTCCCTACATTTAAAAGCCTTGTCCCTGACTTTTGTTTCACACGTAGGGGAAGCAAGTAAAATCGGGACAAGTTTGTTGTATTAAAACAGTGCAACGTCAATCAACATCCAACTTGAGTTGATGATGCATCGAACGGGCTAAGGTTCAAATCGATTGTT
This sequence comes from Sepiola atlantica, assembly GCA_963556195.1. Taxonomy (NCBI): domain Eukaryota; kingdom Metazoa; phylum Mollusca; class Cephalopoda; order Sepiida; family Sepiolidae; genus Sepiola; species Sepiola atlantica. The sequence continues at coordinate 193,465,175 of OY744521.1, read as the reverse complement.
AGCTTACACTGGCTTTGGAAAAGGTTAAAATTCGGAACCGCCAATGAACATTATAACAATACAGTGAGTAACTATTGCTTTCTTTCTCTCTTTCCTTCGCGTGGGACTATAAGCCCCTCTCTCTTTCCACTGTTGACTACGAGAGAGAGAGCGATGAGAATACAGTTTAGTGTTTTACTGGTATGCGAACAGGTTTGCTGACTTGCGAGTTTTATAAGATTTTCTTCGAACTGCTGTAGAAATAAAATCTATATATTTTTAATATAAAATAGTTAATATTACCAGCGTTCAAGTTTCACCCAATAAATTCGCTGGAGAGAATTAATGACGCCAAAATTAATGACGCCGAAAGGCAGATAACCCTAGCGACGTGAAGGTGAATATCATTTCTTCGGGAACGATAGTGCTACAAAATTATTTATTGAACTTTTAATACATACAAAAATATTGCTTTCTTCTTAATATTTTTAGGACTAGCAATTAATTTACGATCACAGATAATGCTTTATTTGCACGGCAAGAGAGAGAGAATTAGTTAATTTTATGCAGCAAAACTTATTTATAATTGATATTTTTGTAAAACTTTGCTAGCATATTTTTTCTTTAAGTAAGTTTTAACTCGCGTATTTGTTGTTGTTTTGGGGGGGAATTGGATAAGTTTTACCTCGATAAGTTATTTCGTTTTTTTACAGTAAGATTTCTCTTGCAGATGACAACAATACGAAATCAATTGTTTTTGATAAACACAAATTACTTACATCTATCCAGGTAATGCCGGGTAGTCCTGCTGGGTTGTAATATTCTTTTGATCGATCCCACACCATTACCATGACATTTATTTTTGTTTCTTTTTTCCTGGTAAGACTCAATTAAAAGAAGCCATTACCTGAAACAGTAACTACCTTAACACATTCAGGAAAAAAAAAGAACGTGATAACAGACGCTTTTTGAATGTGAATATCTATAGGATTGTGAATATGTTTGCAACTGAATCTCATTGTCGAAAAGATCTTCCCCCGCATATTTTTTTACAAATGAGTCATCACTTATCAAGGCTAAAAGTCACTTGAGGATAAGGGTTAAAGAAATGGGTGGATTGTCAGTTGAGTGATGCAGAATATTATGGATGATAAAAAATGTGGAATGGAATGGACAAAATTTTAATTCTTATGGGGATGTTTTTTGGTCATCACTTATCAAGGCCAAGAGCCACTCGATGATAAGTGTTAATAAAATAGAATCAATGTCAGGCGAAAGATGGTTATCGTTATGGGAGTTCTAAAATCGATTAATGGAATTAATTGCATTTGATTATTTATGGGGGCAGATTATGACAAGTATTTGTTGATACTGGATTTGAAAACGAATATATTGTAATATGCAGGGAAGTAGTTCCGCGCTAATGTGTTTCGCAGGTAAGAAGTGCTTGAAAAGAATCTCTGTCGATAGCAGACATAGTAAGGAATTTATTTTCTTTGTGGTAGATAGATATGTCATTGTTGTGAATGTCTTATATTTATTGTCACTCAAATTCGATAGAAAACCAATGGCAGTCCCGGGTTAATGTGTTCCAAAGACGGACGGTTTTTACATCATAATTTTCAGCGTAGGAATGATGTGAATCTACATATTTATATATATATAAGCTTTCTTCCAAATAAATCAATGCGATTTTTCTCACCCTTTTTATGTTCGGGTGGCCTTAATGGAAAACTCCGGCACCATGTATCCCATGTATCCTCTTACTCTATTTTATCGATGTCTCTGTTTTCTAATCTTCTAAAGAATGCAATTTTGTCGTAAGCGAAAATGAAAGAAAAATAAGTATTTTCTGAGGCCATTCTCTTAAATTGCGAAGAGGGGAAGTAAATCCGAAGTGAGAGAGTCTGAAACGGAGAAATGGAAAATTAGTCGTGATAGATTAAAAGGTGTATCTCTAGATCGACCATAAATCAATACATATGCAAACAGGATTACATGGAGTGCATATTGTTACAGATTATAGACAATGAAACCTAAGGAAATGAATGTTAGAAACTAAAAAGAAACATATGTTTTCAAATAGAATAGCCAAAACGCTGACAACGGGTGCGACTTTTAGTCTAGCTCCGGCGGAGAACAGTTGGGCCTTTATTAAGTCACTAGTCTACACTCTCCGTCAAAAATGACGCGAAAAATTATGCACTCTATTATCATTATTATTTATTTGTTATGGCTCCTTGGGCATCTCCCCATAAACTATCTTCTCAATTCAACTGAATTCAGCCAAATTTATCTTAAACTGATCCATGCTGTTAATGTTCTTAATCCGATCTGGCAACTTATTTTTAAAAAAATTTACTCTGTGAGCAAAAAAACTTAACTAGTTAACAGATATAGTTTTGGGAAACTGTCTTGACACTAACCTTCCAGATCTATGAAAAATGCTAAAATAATGCCCACCATAGTTAAAAATGCCATGTATTATCTTAAAAGTCTCAATCATATCACCCCTCATTCTTCTCTCCAGCAAAGTAGTCAATCCCAATTTGTCCAATCTCTCCCTGTAACTGCACTCCTTTACTTTACTTATTAGTTTTGTCACCCTTCTTTGTACGCTTTTAAGTTTCAATATTACATTCCAATTTCTATGTCTAGTCGCTGGAGCCCAGGCCTATTGTTCTCACTAATATTAATATAAGATCATAGAATTATGTCATTAATCTAAGTGTTCATGTATGAATAATTACTATCATTTCTGATGACTTAAACAAACATCTACCGTTTACTTTTTCTTATATAGTAGATGATTTTTCCCGAATTCATTTCAGACGGCGGGGGTTGTCTGATTTGGTATTTGCTTTCCAATGTAAGTCTTACTAATGCAAGTCATTTCTGATGACCTAAAACAAATCACAAACAATAGTTGTGCTTTTTTAAAAGTGTATTCTCTTAATTTCGTTCATTAGATTAATTAGAGGTAGGGGGCGTCAGACATTTACAAAATGACGCCGGATGTTAATATTTTCAAACACTTTAGTAGTTTAAATCAAATTGAAAGAGAACAATTACCGCTCCTTTTTAAACAAATAAGGAAAAAAAACGTTTCAAACCGGGAAGTTTACAAAAAGCTAAAAAAGAAAGAGAAACGTATAAATCGGTATAGAATATAGAAAGGAAAAATAGAAAGCAAATGTCTGATTATGGACATATTTTTTTGTTTTACGTTCGTCGGATAGACCCTTGTGTGACGTGACGGATTAATATTTACAAATAAATACACATTGCTCTTTATTATAGAGTGCGGGATAAGTAATATAAGTAATATTACTACTATTGAATACTGCAGTACTTTTTTCAGCATAGTAAAGCAAAGGAAGGCATACACATATAAACATTTTATTTTCACCTAACAACGTGTACTAATCTCTTACGGGGAGTTGTTGGAGTGTTATTTAAGCATAATCAGTGGCATCCTTAATTTTAACATAAATCAATCTCAAAATAAAGAAATATTTTAACATGTATTTTACGCGATTAAAAGATATAAGTAAAACAACCTTAGGGAAACAAACGTTGATTAACTCAAAATAATAATAGCTAGATAGATTATAATAGATGATTTTGTCTGTCTGTCTGTCTGTCTGTCTGCCTGTCTGTCTGTTGATTACTTCTAGACTCCAAAACGACTCAACAGAATTTCACGAAATTTAGCATGAAGCATTCTTGGATGCCGGTGTATTTTGCTTGGTGCGTCTGTTTTACGGCATGTCAACACTTTCAGGCTATTTAATGCGGAAAAAGAAATTGTTTGCAAACGTTACATTGTATGCGATTTATTAAACACAAGTTGCTATTTTAGCCATAGGTGTTGGTAAATAACGCATATCTCGTTGGTGTCCTTTGGGGTACTGTTTAAATTTTAATATTATACTGTTAAGCTTATACTAAATAGAATATATACTTATAGGCTTCCAAACTATTGGACACAATTGCGCTCAATTTGGCATAAAGTTTTCTTCACATACTGACTGTGTCTCATGCTACTACTCTTACTATTACTGTTACTACTACTAGTATCGATAATAACAGTAAGACATATATATATATATATATTAGTTAAAATCTATGTGTTAAATTTCCACCAAATTTGGCACGAAATACTCTCATCAGGTGCGTCATAGGAGCGTTGTATGTATATACTATTGCCCCTAATACTATTAATACTACGATTATATCTATTACTACTCGTATATAGAGTAAAGTCATATTTTACATCATACTTTTTCTACAAGCTACATAAATCTGTTTCGTTAGCCTTATAAGTGTGTTGTTAAAAAAGTTATTTTCAATAGATTTCAGCGATTTTTATATTTAATCCTGATCAATCATTTTCATTTTTTATTAGTCATAAATAAAGGAAAACGGAGGCGTTCTTACTCTCACAGTCGTAAGTTGTAATACCGCTACCTAAATCACCCGGTACTAATTCAATAACAAATAATTTTTCGAGCTTCACCGCTTCATCCTTTTCACATTCCTTCTCTCTTTTATTTCACTGCCTATGCCTGCAGAAGAAAAAAGATTGAGTAAAAAGAGTGGAGGAATAAAGACAGAAGTAATGGACTGTGAAAGAAAGGTGATTGAATCGGTGGCTCAATCGGTTAATACGCAGTACTTTGAGACAGAGGTTATGAGTTCGAACCTAACCTGAGCATAAGTTGGCTTCTCCTTTTTTTAATGAAATTAAACATTTTAGATTATCATATTATGCAGATTGTTTAATGTTACTTTAATTTTATGTATAATCTACGAACTTTACGGAAACTTTGGCCCACAAGCGACGGCGGGTTTGTAATTAGGCTGAATTTGGTATTAAGAACCCGAATGAAATAGAATGGCGCTCAACTAAAGCATCATATTTATTCCACATGATCGAGACTAAAATCTTTTGCCGGTGTTATGGTTAATATAATGTTTTACAGAATGGCGTGTTAGTTATTGCATACAGATGAACAAGTAATGTTTTAATAGAAAAAAATTCAATGAATGTGTTCCAATTTGACTTTTTAGTTTATCTAGTACAGACATCATCAACCTTTTTCAAGATGTGGCTCGCATGAAGCATGAAACATGAAACAGGTTCCATTATCAGAAGATCGCAATTACTAAAATAGTTCAAGATAAATTTTCCGTTTTGACGTATCTCAGCAATTTCCTCTTACAGAAGAACATACGTGTAAGAATATGACGTATAAATAGGGAATAGTTAACTTTTCCTTTCGGGAGAATGATATCTATACTTATAAAGTTACCTTGTCAGATTTTCCATGTCAAACCTAAATAGCTTTTAAGCTGACAAATCAAACTTTATTTCCGACTAACGAATATGCATGTGTTATTGCTGCAGCGAAATAGCTACAATTTGTTTTTATTGGAAAATACTAACGTCTTTCGATACAATTTCTCTTTTAAATAATTTAGTCCCAGACAATCTATATTATGAAACATTTTAAACTAGTCATCTAAAAATTAAATTCAGCAAAATGGATAATTTATATTTTAGTTGCAAGATTTTAACAGAATTGTCCCCCTTAAAACTATTTTTTATGAATTAAAAAAATAGGCAAACAAATAAGAATTCAAAACCAAAATGACTTCATTGCATCTCCAGCAACGCCGAGTATATTCAGCTTCTTTTATATAAAGAAATTGAAGTCATGAGATGATATTATCATCGACACCAATGTGATTCACATAAGCTGTGTATGTGATATAGATCTTAATTCTAAATTCCATTTGTCATCGCCGGCCGGTGTCATATTAACGCAGATCACAAGAATCACAACAAATATCCCGGGAATATCTCTTATGTTCGTCGTTTTTGCAGATTTTGTACCGATCCTCGGCTGGCAAATGCACTAGAACTACGTTTTACATACAACACTCGTCATTCTAAAGTGGTCACTACTCTAAGCATATGGAAACAGCATAGAAGAAATTCCGGACGAGTCGTAAAAGACAGCCGACATTATAGTTTATTTTTATTTGCAAGTCGAAAACACGTTCGTTTACCTCTAAGTATGTATAATGTTCTTTGTCTCTGATACGGACTCTTTGAATGATTTTGGGCAATATCAGAGTTTGGCCGCATTTGTCTGTTTTCCTCTTTCGTTTCGGCCAGGGATCTGTTTCTTTCTTGCCTTTTCAGTATCTGAAGGTTTCCGTGCAAAACTTCACCGTTTTTGTTTTGGCACGGGCTCTTCGAAAAGTTCCGGAGCAACATCAAAGTTTGGTCAAAATTTTCTCTTTATTCACTCCGTGTGTTCTGTTCTTTCGTTTCGTTCTTCGTATCGTTTAGTTTTCGTTTCGTTTCGTTTCTTCGTATTTCGTTTCGTATTTTTTTGTTTTTTTTTTTGTTTGTTAAACATGAGTTTGTTTAAAATTCTCGTCGCCTTGTAGCGACTTTCATTCGAAGTGTTCCTTTCTTCTTTTTTTTAAAACGTGAGTTGTTTAAAATTCTCGTCGCCTTGTAACGACTTTCATTCGAAGTGTTTTTTTCTTTTTTTTTTAACGTGAGTTTTTAAAATTCTCGTCGCCATTTATAATGTTCTCGCTTGTCAATTGTTATGTGAATCTATTAATATTCGGCTGGCGACATAATAGATACTATACATGCAATGCGAAGCGAGAACGTAGAATGAATAAGAAAGAGAGACATGGTTTGATGTTTACGCTTCTTCTTCTAAAGAGGGCGATCTTCGTCAGCTTTCGTTTATATACAGAAGAGAAATATACAAAGCGAGACAACTATACAATGCAAGTGAGGCAACTACGATACACGTCGCCGTCTCCAAATGCAAGACACCACAGTATGTTTGTTATTTTCACTATGCTGTGGTTCTGGTAACCAAATAGAAGCCGTCGAGGACTATGCAAAAACGACATCTGACGATATGATGGAATAATTATTAGAAAAACATTGACACTAGAAAAAAATCATTGCATTCTAGAGTAAATTAACGTCTTAATGGCAAATTCAATAGTTATATCAGCAATTCATCAATAGAACTCAATAAGCGGGTCTAGAATATCTATATATCTGCAATATATATATATATATATATAATCCTGATAAGACACAAAGATAATAGTAATAACTATGGTTACAAAAACAAGATCTCAAGCTCTGTCTAGGCAGCCCTGAGAACTAGTAAGTTCCCCTAGGGCATAATCACCCAATGATGTTTGACAAATTTCGACAGGCTAAAGCTGTTGTCATTAGTGACACAGAAGTAGAAGCTCCTTTTTTCCAAATGGGACTTGTCCGATCAAAGTAATTTTAAGATTGCTCACTGTGAAGCTTCGTTATGTAAATCTTGGGATATTCTAATAACATCTTAAGAATATCTATCAAATTTGGCAAATAGAATTTATTCGGTTCTAAATCATTCGGGGGAAGATTTGTCGTGTAGGTCACAACATTTAGTTCATGTATCATCATGTAGAAGTTGTAATTTACAATATGTAGACGAAACAGTGCTTCCTTTAAATAGACGCATGTATTTACATAGGACTAGTACTAAATGTTGTATCTATGTGATTAAACATTTTAACGAAACCTGTACTAAATGTAATGTAAACATAATGGATATAATACTTTTGGTGGGGTTGATAATAATATACTTAAAATGCATCAAAATAAGGAAGATGAAATGATTAAGACCATACGAGTAATTTACCCATATCGTGTAAATATTAAAGATAAGAAAAGTAACGTGCAAGACGAATTAGAAAATGTAGGCCGATAATAATCAGCTTAGTCCCGCTACGGTACTAGAGATGGAATACGTGTAAATATAAACAACAGAGAATCGACTGTTTCATGCGATGAATTCTTTAGAAAACAAAATATCACGACTAATATTTCAGAGTCTTTCAATTACATTAGAAAACTTCGTAATCAAACGATAAAGAAGAAGGCATTAAAGAACATAGGATCCAAAGTATTATTACAACCGGATGTGACGTGTAAGAAAGAAAAATCTACTCAATAGTATGAGTATATAATGGATATAATTGATAAAAAAATATATAAACACATGTTGAGAGTATAAAGATAAACCTTGAAAGGATTGTATAGTCTTGCATGAAAATAAAGGAGTTGATGGTATAAATCTACCTAAACTATTTAATAATCATGTAATCATACAATCACTACCCAATGACTTTAAAATAGAGAACAGAATCCAATAGTAACATAAAAACATGAGCAAACCATACGGAATAAGGTGTTTAACTATAAAGAAACAGTCGGGAACATAAATATAAATGATTATGATAAAATAAATAGTCCAGAATATGAATGTAAACTATTCTCTCCATGTCATAAGGGCGTATAATTACCGGTAATCTGGTGATCGTTAAAAGTTCTGAATCACGTCACAACAGTCTTACCATTCACAACTATAGTTGTGAGAGGTCACAACAATAGAGAACCTAAATGTTTAAATTATGCGAAATGTGTTTGGATAATAAGTAAATCATTAGATAGTTTCATTACATCCATGGCAAAAAAGCATAAAGTATTACCTTTTACATTTGACGACATGGAAGAATAATGTACTTAAATTCTATAAATAAAAAGGTTGAACGTTTAAAAAACTTTAAACACCCGCCAAAACGAATCCTCTCCTTAGAAATTCATGAATAATAATGGATCTTAAAATACTTTTAAAAAAATTTGTTGAGAGTAACTATTGATAAGGCAGCAAATAATATAGCTCTTATCTGTAAAAGATACTATATACAGCGCTCATTATTACAAGTAGGAATTATAGGTGAATTTTCAGATAATTATAAATGAAGTAATAGTGAAACCGATAGTATTATTCTAAACAACACTGTTATTTGTGAAAAATTAGGACTTAAATTGGAGGGAAATATAAATAGCTTCCATGTATGTATTGGATACCTAAAATGCACAAAAAACAGTTGGCTCCCGTTTTATTGTTGCTTCTAAGTTGTCCATCACAAATTCCATATGTCAAGCTATATCTAATGTGTTTTAATTAATTATTAAACAAATAAATTATTTCTATAAAAATGGTAAATTTTATAGTAACATGAACCTATTTTAAGTGGTAAATAATTCAGATCTAGTAAAAGAAAAATTAGATCGTATAAATTCTCGTAAAATGAATAAATCAATTTCAACATATGTTTTATATACAAAAATACCACGTAAGGAACTTATTAAAGAATTAGATAATACTATAGATTTAGCTTTTGTAGGAGGGAAAAGGTAAATGCATAAACTTTTCAAAACCTAACGCTTTTTGGCGTAAAGCTAAGAAAAGGTAAAACTAGTGTTTCCAAATATGGTCTGACAATACTTATAAGTCACTTTATTAAAGAGAATGATTTTTCAATAGAAAATTAAGTAATGCTCCAAACTGTAAGAATTCCAATGGTTTTGGATTATGTGCCATTTTTTGATAATCTCTATATACAGGGTGGGCAAAAATAAGGGTCCTATTTTTTAAAATTCATAACTTTTTTATTTATTGATTTTTTTTGGATTTTTTTTTAGAATAAGTAAAGGACCCCTTCCGAAGCAAGCATGAGCCGTATTAGCCCTAAGGAACGTACCCTCATTTAGAAAACATTATTTTTGCTTAAAAAACTCAAAACAGTGTAAAAAACAATACTTTAGTTTTTGTAAGTTTTAAGAAGTGTTTTTCGGCTAAAATTTGTTTTGTTTATTTCAAAAAATCTCGGAAGGGTCAGTCTACACACACTTAAAGTTTGGTGAGTTTAACTTTTATTTTGTGGAAGTTATTCAAATTCAAGTTATTCAAATTTAAAGATAGGACCCTTGTTTTGGCCCACCCTGTACATAGACTTGAATACATATATATGTCATCATTAAAAAAAAAAGATATATGTAGCTTATAGTCATCATGGTTGCAGGCAATTTATTGACAACTTTGGATGATATTAATGATGACAAAGAGTTTGAAAATACCAAAACATTGCATATATTCAAAGGAGTTAAAATTAAACTTTGTACACACAGGAACACAAGCTACATTTTTTGATTTCCATATAAAAATAGAGGATGAAAAATTTATTTATAAAAAGTTTGATGAAGAGAATTCCTTCACCTTTCATAGCGTTCGTATACCGCATAAAAATAGTACCTGTGTTGCATATATTTTTACGGAAGCATCATCTCCGAATTTAAGGGAATAGCTCGTGATACTTTAAGATTAATAGATTTTATACCTCCGTTTCTGCTTTTGCAATAAGAATGATTAAATAAGATGGTCATCAAAACAAAATATTAAGACAATAAGGCGATTACCCGGTTTCCTGACGCTTTTAAGTCATATCAAATGAATCAAAGTAGAATGATGGAGAAAATCCAAAACTATCTACGAAGTTCAGTAGAAAATCTATAAACGTATATATATATAACATATATAGTGTAATAAAAGATACATATATTTTTTTTTTCTTTAAATTTTAAATATTTTAAAATGAAACTAAATATATTTCAGTAGAAAATCTATAAACATATATAGTGTAAAAAAAATACATATATATTTTTTTTCTTTAAATTTTAAATATTTTAAAATGAAACTAAATATATTTCAGTAGAAAATCTATAAACGTATATATATATATATATATATATATATATATATATATATATATATATATATAACATATATAGTGTAATAAAAATACATATATATTTTTTTCTTTAAATTTTAAATATTTTAAAATGAAACTAAATATAAATATTAATATAAATACATAAAAATATAAATAACTAAATAAGTAGTGTAATGGATTCGCCTGAACTGTATAAAATACAGCAATTTTCGTAAATAAGAAATACATTTTTCTTGCACACAGACGAACAACACATTTTTAAGGAGACCATTTTTAATGACAAAATGGGTTAGCCAAAAATGTATATAGAGCAAAAGACTAGATCTGATATCCGAAACGTTTTTGTTCTTGTTTTTTTAAGAGAAGTAATGTATGATCAACACTGATGGGAAGCCATGAGAGAAAAATACTGTTTTGTTTTTAAATTCCCGAAACTAGTTTTCTGATTATCCCTAAAATAATATAAAGACTAGCGTACATTCTGTGAAGAAAACTTATGTAGGGATTGCAAATAATACTGCAAAGTAGTTTTCCAACGAAGGATTTGGGACTAGAAGTGTTTTTACATATAGTTTTAATAATTTCCAAGACTCTCTCTCCCTCATATATATATATATATATATATATATATATATATATATATATATATATATATATATATATACATATATATATATATATATATATATATATATATATATACATATATATATATATATATATATATATATATATATACATATATATATATATATATATATATATATATACATATATATATATATATATACATATATATACATATATATATATATATACATATATATATATACATATATATATATATACATATATATATACATATATATATATATATACATATATATATACATATATATATATATATATATATATACATATATATATATATATATATATATATATATATATATATATATAACGGGTTTCAATCTCAGCCTGAAACACTCGCATGTCTAGCCACACTTAATAGCTGTGGTACAGCGAAACAATCTGTCTGTGGATGACAATATATATGCCTCCATCTCTGTGGATTGAGCACTGTGATAAGTGAAATCGCAATGTGTCATTAGAGATAATACAAAGCTATTCGTAAAAACGAATAGAGCGCTTTCTGGCTGATAATGTTGTTTGTATAACTAGTAAGAGTTCCCCTTTCTCGTTTGTGTCAATGGCTAAACTGATAAAAGCTCACTCTAAAGTATTCTCACGTCGAGTCACAGTGAACAGTTTTAGTACAGCAACAAAATAGTCTGTCCGTATATTGTGTCTTTGTTATCGATAAACGATGACGTTTTTCCTACAAAATCAATATATCTGATTCTAGTTGATGAGATTTTTCTATGAATCATCGCAACATGTTAATAAAACGAATAAAATGTTATTCGATAAATTCCGTCTGGAAAATACTTTGTCCGAGTCAGAATTATTTTTAAATGGGATGTAAATCTTGATTCATCCATACAGAGTTACTGGTTGATTGAGACACGAAATAATGTTTTGGAAAGAAAACGGCATAGTCAAAAGAAAGAAAAACAAAACAATTTGCAAGTAAATGCACTACCGGACAACGCCGGGTATGTAAAGCTTGTAAATATATATATATATATATATATATATATATATATATATATATATATAGGTTATGATATTTTGTAATAAAAACACGTCTTCGCTTATTACTGAACACAAATACGATGTTTGAAATTCATGTCCATTTTAAAGTCTGTTTTAAACTAAATACCGCAGACAAAATGATATCGGAATAATTATGCATTGGACACTTTACGGAATTAACATACTCTATCAAATCTGCAGTCAAAACATCTTTTTAAAAAGAATATTTATCTATGATTATATCAATGTTTGTTTACTTTATTCTTGTTTCCTATGTAATTTATGCCACGCTAAAATATGTTGTTTGAAAAGTGTCCATTTTAATTGTTCTAATTAACGCAACTCGTAATTAACTCACCAAGTGACCCATCTTTTTCTAAGTTATCATTCTGATATCACTGTATACTGCTTGACACCCCGGCTCTTATTATATACGGTATATGTTACTCTCACCTCAGCCTTTCTCTCTCTCTCTCTCTTTCTCTCTCTCTCTCTCTCTCTCTCTCTCTCTCTCTCTATCTCTCTCTCTATCTCTCTCTCTCTCTCTCTCTCTCTGTTTATTAACAGTGAAAGTTATTAAGTCTAACTATAAATCAGAAGATTAGAGATGTCCATTACAAAGAAAAGGGAATATCACTACAGGTATCAATACTACGTACGCCATAGTTGATGAAATAAATAAATAGAGAGTGTGAGATAAAGCGAACAAAAAGATGAAATATAGATTTTGTCTTTTTATTTTATTCATGAAAGTCCAAATTCCTTCGGTTTTTACGAAAGTAGACCATATGCATGAGACATCAATTAATAAATATACCCAAAATTCTAGTTGCTGTCGAGTATTTTAAATAGGTTTAGGAAGCATAACATGCGTATAACCTTTCATTTGGAAAGGCAAATATTTCTTAATTAAATAAAATTGTGTCCATATTCATTAGACACCAATTAAACAAGATTCTATGAATTTCAATTCCTTCTCAAGACTCTTCAAGCTTGAATCATACATTTTAGACAATTTTTAAGAATCAAAATTATTTAAGAGATTTTGATCCAAATTGGAAAAAGAATGGTCGACATAAGATTTAATAGGGTATATATCTTTATTTTAATCTTATTAAGTGGCATAAAGCGGTGTACAGTAGTTCTGAATAATTGAACTATTAACTAACAGAATTGTTGTCTTCTTAATATCCTCTTATGCTGCTAACCCTAACCCTAACCCTAACCCTAACTCCCCCATTTCTCTTCCTTCCTAGTTGATTTGTACATATAAAAGTAAAAATGAATGACCTACAGTTCGATCTATAGGCGAGAGTCTTCACTAACGCCCTCATTTATGTGTAATAGAGAAACTATATTCCCTCTGGTCGGGTATTTCTTATAGTATATATGACGAAATACCATATACTATACCCCTCCACTCTGAAAAGAGTGGATAATACTTTGGAAGATGTTCTAATTATAAGAAAACAGATACTACAGTACACTCCAAAGTAATAGAAGGAAATTATGGGAGGATTGTATCACCACCACAGAACAGATACTACAATATCTTCCAAATGAAAAGGTAATGCCTAGGAGGATGGTATCATGACGAACGAACATCAACTACGCTGTTCCTCAAAGAAAGGGGCAAAACCTGGGTGGGTGGTTTTATGACGAACCAACAAATAGTACACTACGCATTGAAACTGAGGATTGAAAGACAGTACATTAGTCTGAAAAAGTATCATGAACTGACAGATAGTAATAGTAGAGTAAAAGATAGTAATAGTAGAGTAAAAGATAGTAATAGTAGAGTTCCGACTTCAAGTACCAATTCTCCATTAGAAATAAATAAGACTTTTTAGATAAACTGCAAAATTAAATGCGAGACAAATTACTACAAACAGAATAAGTTTAAAAATAAGTACAATTAATTGAAATCAACCTGACCAAAATGTCGGACGCTCTCGGGCTTGTAATCAGGACGAAATGCTACAAATAAAGTGGAAGCTAAAAACGGTTTCTTTATCGACATTGTTTTGCGTTTTCATTATTGCTTTTATTGATTTTATCATTTGCCAACATTCTAGTCCAAAACGAGTATTAGTTTCCTCGGACACATCAATCAGACCGTGACAGATGGTCAGTAAATAAAAAAACAAAACAAATAACGGATAGTATGTTTCGGAGTTGTTTTTTTTAGATGAGGGTTGATGACTTCGATCATTTGTATTATTCATCTTGGTTCTTATTTTCACAACGTTTCGGTCGATGTAGCCCCGGCCTTCTTCAGACGCATCTTCTTGAAATCGGGAACATTGTAGTCGAACTTTGGACTCTTTGTGTCGAACTAGATAAATTGACATTTATATTTCAGAATTGTTTAGGTGTTCCTCTAAACAATTCTAAAATGTAAATGTCATTTTATCTATTATTTATAAATTACCTCCCTGATAGGAATATTTGCTGATGACACTACGCTCTACTCTCGTAATATGGGCAAAACCGACGCGCAAATATCCGAGGCAATGGCTGAATCCTTACAAAATGACCTCCAGTCTGTAATGGAATGGGGTCAAAAATAGATGGTAACTTGTAATGCCGCAAAGACAAAGCTACTTTTCTTCAATAACTACAAGAAATCTCTTTAACCACCGATTGTCATGGCAAATAATACCCTACCTGAGAGTTCATCATTCAAACTATTTGGCCTAACTTTCACAGATTGCTGCTGCAAGGGTGGGCTTCCTCTACCGTGCCAGTAAACATTTCACACTTAACATTATCCTATATCTCTACAAAGCCACCATCCACCCATGCATGGAGTATTGTTGCCACATCTGGGATGGGGCATCATCCACTAGTCTCTCCCTCTTGACAAGGTCCAAAAAGAGTCGGCAACTTGATAGGTCCCTCACTATCCACCAAGCTCCAGCCCCTGTCCCTTCGCCGCAATGTTGCTTCCTTGTGCCTGTTTTACAAGTACTTCAATGGATTGTGCTCTGATGAGCTTGTTGCTCTGATACCCCCACGACGTAAATACATTAGACCAACCCGACAATCTGCCAAATCCCATCCATTCACTGTGGAGGTCCCCGTATGCCGAAGAGCTTTCACCTCTAAAAGCTTCTTTCCTCATAGTGCTGAACTCTGGAACTCTTTCCCTGCTCTCTGTTTTCCTGACGGTACTGACATGCAGAAATTTAAAACTGATGTAAACAGACATTTCGCTTCGCAGCTCCGAATTTAGGTTGCCCCCCCTCCCCCCAAAAAAAAACTTTCACCATTTTTTCTCAGTAGCCCCTTACGTCTACAGTGGCGGCCTGCCTTGTTTGGGATGAAATATGTAAAAAAAAATATATATTGTTCATTTGTATTATTTGTATTATCTGGACTACGATTCTCATCTTGGTTAGTATTTTCACACGTTTCGACCCTCTTCACGTTCATCTTTTCCGATTCGGGAAGTTTCTAGTCGAACGTAATTTCGAACTGATCAATTTATTTAATCCTCGGGGTAGATTATTCTCGTTCTGTAAGCCGTGAATTAACAATTGTACATACTCATGACTGACAGAACGAGAATAATCCAACGCTGTGGAGTTTTAAAGGGTGAAATTCAAAAGTCCCTATCAGTTCCTGAGTTCAGCATAAAAATTCCCAAGCTCGAAAATATGCACCTAATAAATGTTGGAGGTTACATCAGCCGGAACGTTTAGAAAATAACAACCAAGATAAGAATAGTACTCCGAATATTCAAAAGAATACAAAATTGATATTCTTAAGATGTGTCTATTCAATTTGCGCAATCAATGGATTGAAACTACTGACGTAAACGTGTGAGATAGACCAACGATGACAATATCTCATAACTATGGTTGGAGCTTTTAAAATATACAATAAGAAGTGTCTGTTCAATCTATTAAGTTGACGAGGAAATATTTACAACTCACGCTTGACAAACCGACGAAAATGATATTTCAAGCTTACGCGTTACAGATGAACTAAACTGATCTGTCAAACTTAAGCCTCACATACCAACGAAAATCATATTTCAAACTAAAGCTTGACAGATCGACGAAAATGACATTTCAATTTTTAGTGTGACAAACAAACGAAAATGATATTTCAAATTTTAGTGTGACAAACAAACGAAAATGATATTCCAAATTTTAGTGTGACAAACAAACGAAAATGATATTTCAATTTTTAGTGTGACAAACAAACGAAAATGACATTTCAAATTTTAGTGTGACAAACAAACGAAAATGACATTTCAAATTTTAGTGTGACAAACAAACGAAAATGACATTTCAAATTTTAGTGTGACAAACAAACGAAAATTATATTTCAAATTTTAGTGTGACAAACAAACGAAAATGACATTTCAAATTTTAGTGTGACAAACAAACGAAAATGATATTTCAAATGTTAGTGTGACAAACAAACGAAAATGATATTTCAAATTTAAGTGTGACAAACAAACGAAAATGATATTTAAAATTTTAGTGTGACAACCAAACGAAAATGATATTTAAAATTTTAGTGTGACAAACAAACGAAAATTATATTTCAAATTTTAGTGTGACAAACAAACGAAAATGACATTTCAAATTTTAGTGTGACAAACAAACGAAAATGACATTTCAAATTTTAGTGTGACAAACAAACGAAAATGATATTTCAAATTTTAGTGCGACAAACAAACGAAAATGACATTTCAATTTTTGGTGTGACAAACAAACGCAAATGACCTTTCAAATTTTAGTGTGACAAACAAACGAAAATGATATTTCAAATTTTAGTGTGACAAACAAACGAAAATGACATTTCAAATTTTAGTGTGACAAACAAACGAAAATGATATTTCAAATTTTAGTGTGACAAACAAACGAAAATGACATTTCAAATTTTAGTGTGACAAACAAACGAAAATGACATTTCAAATTTTAGTGTGACAAACAAACGAAAATGATATTTCAAATATCAGTGTGACAAACAAACGAAAATGACATTTCAAATTTTAGTGTGACAAACAAACGAAAATGATTTTTACAAATTTTAGTGTGACAAAAAAACGAAAATGACATTTCAAATTTTAGTGTGACAAACAAACGAAAATGATATTTAAAATTTTAGTGTGACAAACAAACGAAAATGATATTTCAAATGTAAGTGCGACAAACAAACGAAAATGATATTTCAAATGTTAGTGCGACAAACAAACGAAAATGACATTTCAAATTTTTGTGTGACAAACAAACTAAAATGACATTTCAAATTTTAGTGAGACAAACAAACGAAAATGATATTTCAAATTTTAGTGTGACAAACAAACGAAAATGACATTTCAAATGTTAGTGCGACAAAAAAAAGAAAATGATATTTCAAAAGTTAGTGCGACAAACAAACGAAAATGATATTTCAAATTTTTGTGTGACAAACAAACGAAAGTGACATTTCAAATTTTAGTGTGACAAACAAACGAAAATGATATTTCAAATGTTAGTGTGACAAACAAACGAAAATGACATCTCAAATTTTAGTGTGACAAAAAACGAAAATGATATTTCAAATTTTAGTGTGACAAACAGACGAAAATGACATCTCAAATTTTAGTGTGACAAAAAACGAAAATGATATTTCAAATTTTAGTGTGACAAACCAACGAAAATGACATTTCAAATTTTAGTGTGACAAACAAACGAAAATGATAT
>OY744521.1:193409658-193442158 GCA_963556195.1 Sepiola atlantica | reverse complement strand
CAAGGTCTGCTAGAACCGTATTGGAGATCGTTGATAGCTGACTTACTTGTGTTGAAGTATATATTTAAAATCAAGACCATTGATATCTGCCTTTTCGTCTGGCTAGAGCCTGATAAATAGGAGGGCTACGAACTTTCGTTCCACTTATTAAGTTACTGAAATAAAAATCAGTTAGTCTAAGTTAAATGCATACATATGTAACGTTAAAAAATAGTCGTTTGTTTATTCGCGGCTTTAACAGCCGACTCGAGTAATAAATTGAGACAACTTATTTACAACTGGGGCATACGATGGCCAATATAACATAGTAAACAAAGTTACTTGGATAACATCTTAATAATTAATTAACAGTTTAATTTAGCCATGGCTGACAGAACGAGTATGATCTAACCCCGTTGATTAAATAATTGTTTCAGTTCAAAATTCTGTATAGGTTACAGGTTGGGCATAAAGATTCCTAAGTTCGAATAGATGCATCTGAAGAAAGTCGGAGGTTACATCAGCCGAAACGTTGTAAAAATAACAACCAATATAAGAATAGTAGTCCAAATACTCCAAATGGTGCACATGGATAAAAGTTCAAGTCGTTGATTGAACTTATCAAATTTCAAATTGACACGATGGTCAGATTGGAATAGTTTAGCATCATGTAATATAATTTCGTCTTCGAAACAACCGACTTTACTGGTGACCAAACTTATTTTCTTTTATAAGTGAATCCAGTTTCCTAAGCTCACTGTAGTAGTAATCAAAGTTATTCGATTTTATAAGCGCAAAGATAGTCCATGTCGTTGGTGTCTATACAAACCATGCCCCAGTAGCATTGATTAGTATATGGTAATCAGTTTTGTGACTTTGGTTTATTTGAATAAGGTGTTCCTTAATGAATTGGTTCTGTAGATTAGTCTGACATTTTCTTGCTAATATTTAAATATATGAGTGTGTATATAAATCATTGTCGATGAACGCAAAATTTGAATGATAGCCTTCTTATTAGTAGAAATCATATGTATTTGAACGTATATACATAATGATGTGTAAATATGCATGCATACATACATACATAGCCATAAATAACAATATTAATGGTGAAAGAAAGGCCTATAGAAGAGCTACAGTAAACCCATTTTAGGATAAATATATTTATCATATACTTATCTTCGAGATATAGGGTAACCTGGGGTATTATGCATCATGAGTTATGAGGCATCAGAAACTAAGGAAACCTTCACAAACCTCTCCATAGCATTATTATGGAACTGGTAGGGTAATAAGCACCAAGCTTGTCTGATCACTAGACATTCACAGGCTTTGTATAATTTACTGAGACAAGCAAAAGTAGTCTTTTGTGCCAAGTTGAGAAGCTGTATTTCTCAATATCTGAAACAGACGTAACATGTGGCTAGTGTAAAATGCAATACATTTGGGAAATTTGGGGCATTTTTGATCCCCCTTTGACCCCCTGGGGGCGCGAACCAGAATTTCTCTGAGGTCAATTGTCTCTACATTTTGGCGAAGTTTCAGAAACATTGAATGGATGGATCAAACGTTATGGGAGACAAGGGTCATATTTTGCCATTTTAGGCGGCTTTTGACCCCCTGGGGGCGCGAACCAGATGTTTTCCAAGGTCAGCGATACTTATTCTCTATTAGGAACAATTGCCTCCACATTTTGGCCAAGTTTCAGAGAAATTGAATGGATGGATGAAAAGTTATTGGGCAAAAAATGTCATTTTTTGCCATTTCGGGGCCTTTTGACCCTCTGGGGGGCTAACCAATTTTTTTTCAAAATCGGAGAATGTCACTTTCTAACCTGACCAAAGTTACAACTTCATGCAAAATTTCAGAGAAATTCAATGGATGGTTGCGGAGAAAAATCCGGACGGACGGACATGCCTCAAAACATAAGTCCCCCGATTTTATAAATTGGGGGACCAATTAACGGTGCATCATCTGCTAGTGGCAAACTACTTCAACCTTATGTTGCTTACAAACGGAAAAACCTCTATCAGGCATGGACACAGGTTGGACCTGAAAATACTGTCTATACAGTCAGTTCATTTTTGGACTGGTTTGACAATATTTTCATGGACCATACACATGACGTCAGTGACAAGGCAAGACTTCTGGTTTTTGATGGACATGCATCGCAACTCTCTATGGCTCTTGTTGTGCTGCTGCGACTTCCGGCTCACATGACATACCACATGCAGCCATTTGATTGTGTCGTGTTCAGCCATGGTTAACTGAAGTGGCAGTTTCTCCTCTTCAAGTTTGCCTGAATTTACACAGGGCAGTGGGAAAGAAGGACTTTCCCATAGTGCTTAAGGCTCTTAGAGATAGATCCTTCAAACTAGAGATCATCAAAGAAGGATTCAGTTGCACAGGCATCTGCCATTTTAATGCCTAAATGGTCAATGTGGAAAGTCGGTCTCGTGTCACTGCTCAAACAGCACCCTCTACATATTTCTCCGCACCAACGGTTCGAGTTTCTGCACTGCCCCTAACTACAGAACTCTCCTCCTTAGCCTACACTTCAGGACTCTCATCCTCAGACATTCCTGTTTCCTTGTTGACTTCATAATCTTCATCTTATTAATTGAAAGACTTATTTTTCAAAGGACACCACACTTTCAATCTGCAGCAAGAGGGAGATACGCTAGAATACAGCGATTTCGATATGGGGAGAGACTCACAGCAAATGAAATTATCACCAGACTCATGGAGGCATCTCCTGCTAAGGAGGTTGCTATAGCATCTAGAGGACGTGACAGAGGGAAAGGAAAGGGGAAGGCAGGGGTAAAAGAACAACAGTACAAGATACACCATTACCACCACAATCAAGACGCCCAATGTCAACATCATGGGATTATGACACTGACGAAATCTTTCAGATGTGGTAGAGGGGTGACATTAACTGGGTTCAATGTGACATCTGTGATTCCGAGTATCACATACATCAGCATTTCACTTGAAGACCGCCAAAAGTAGGAATGGTTGTGTCATTTTTGCACACACTAACCCCGGAGATGGTGCCTATTGCCCCAGGTGACTGAAATTGCTAGAAAGCAAACCTGAGATTTTAAACAATTCAATAAATATATTTTCTTCTCTGATGAGCACATGGTAACTGGCATTTGTTTCAACAAGACATCGCAAATATATTTTGCCCATGATACTCCACAGAAAGTTTGATTAATAAACGTTTATACAGATGAAACATAGTCAGTAAAATGGTGGTTCTTAATACCTCAGTCTACTATATATTGTATAATTATATCTACACTGACGATTCCGGAAAGATGAAACACTGTCGTATGTAGGTAAAAATAATTCAATATTATTTACTTAAAAAATATGTATCATATGGTCGCCAGGTTCGAACTCCTGCTACAGAATTAACCTAGACTCATCAAGCAAGTATCATAACCATACAGCCACCAGACATTACTATATTGCGACGGGAATTTAAGTTCTATTTATGCGAATAGAGGGACATATAGAAAGTCTGACTAGAGAATTCGACGAATGTTGCCTATATATATATATATATATATATATATATATATATATATATATATATATATATATAGAGAGAGAGAGAGAGAGAGAGAGAGAGAGAGAGATAGATAGATAGATAGATATGTATATATATACACACACATGTATATATGTATGTATGTATATATACATTATATCTATATATATATATATATATGTGTATATATATGTATATATATCATATATATGTATATATATGTATATGTGCATATGTATGTATATGTATATGTGCATATGTATGTATATATATGTGTATATATATGTATATATATGTGTATGTATATATGTATATATATATATGTGTATGTATATATGTATGTATATATATTATGTATATATATTATGTATATATATATATGTATATATATGTATATATATATATGTATATACATTATGTATATATATATATGTATATATATGTATATATATATATATGTATATACATTATGTATATATATGTATATATATATGTATATACATTATATATATGTATATATATGTATATACATTATATATATGTATATATATTATATATATGTATATATATGTATATATATTATATATATATGTGTATATCATATATGTATATGTATATATATATGTATATATATTATATATGTATATATATATATATGTATATGTATTATATACATGTATATTATATATATGTATATTATATATATGTATATATATATTATATATTATGTATATTATATATATATGTATATATATTATATATATTATTTATATGTATATATACCATATATATTATATATATATGTATATATATTATATGTATGTATATATGTATATATGTATATATATTATATATATGTATATATATGTATATATATTATGTATATGTATATATATGTATATATATTATATATATGTATATATATTATGTATATGTATATATATGTATATATATTATATATATGTATATATATTATGTATATGTATATATATGTATATATATTATATATATGTATATATATTATATATATGTATATATATGTATATATATTATATATATGTATATATATTATATATATGTATATATATATGTATATATATTATATATATGTAAATTATATATATGTATATATATGTATATATATTATATATATGTATATTATATATATGTATATATATTATATATATATGTATATATTATATATATGTATATATTATATATGTGTATATATGTATACATTATATATATGTATATATATGTATATATATGTATATATTATATATATGTATATATTATATATGTGTATATATGTATACATTATATATATGTATATATGTATATATGTATATATTATATATATGTATATATATTATATATATATGTATATATATATTATATATATGTATATATATATTATATATATATATGTATATATATTATATATATATATATGTATATATATACATATATTATATATATGTATATATTATATATATATATTATATATATGTATATATATATATATGTATATATAGTGAGTTATTAAAATATGCTCATGGAAATTAAGCTACACAGGGGCGTCAGTCTGACGATTCCATTACAGGGGTGAAATACCTACGTGTCTCTTTCATTCCATAAGTATATTGTCATAACGTACTACATTCTCACGTATTGAACACTGTTGAAGTAAATACTGAAAATCGATACACAATATATTATATCCTCTTATAATATCATATGTGGATAAAAATTATAATAATATCGCTGTCTCTTTCAGTGTAACTTTCTCTCTCTCTCCCTCTCTCTCTCTCTCTCTCTCTCTCTATATATATATATATATATGTATATATATATATATATATATATATTTATATAGTTATAAATATGTGTTTATTTACGTACGTCTATGTTTCATCTTTCCAGAATCGTCAGTGTAGAGATATGTAGTCGAACAGATAAAAAGATTCAAAACCCCGGAACAAGAGTCATGTTTCTTTTTACTCAGATCCCGACGTCTTAACCGTTGCGCCCACTATGAAAAACTACATAACTCGGGAGAGTTTAAACCTATTTTACCGTCTAGTGTGATAGTCTACCGACGTAAACGGTGTTCAAATTATATAGAAACATGAATTAAAGCTATGATTATAATAAGTATAGCTTTAATGCATGTTTTTTACATGTATAAATATTACCCACTAGAGTGGGTAGCCTCAATATTTATAAATATACGTTTCATTCTTCCAGAATTGTCAGTGTAGAGATAATTATTCAAACCGGTCACTGGATTCGATATATATATATATATATTATAATATAAAATGAAGTAATAAAATAAGGTGTCAATCAAATTTTATTAGAATTCAAAGTTCAAGCAAAGTATCCTTAAGTCTTTAGCTATATATATATATATATATATATATATATATATATATATATATATATATAGTGTGTGTGTCAGGTTGTATATGAAAAGAAATCAAATAAAGTGCTAGATCATATAAGAGAGCTAACACAATTTATTTGGATTCTGTATATTACATAATTCAGCAATGTACCGCGGTTTCATCCATCATTCATCATTTGCCAAAACATTCGTGGAAATAAGTAACCTCGAAATTAACACCATCCTCCATGCGAGAAGCTCACTCCTTTTCTTCAACAATTAAACATGGGTTAAAAAATCCAACCCTTAAGACCTTTTTGATGTTCCCATGGGAGCCTACGACAGCGCAGATATATGCGACCTGATTGGACTTTTCATGCTACACTCCTTACAAAATAAATTCCCTGACCAAGCGTTCGGCCTCTACCGAGACGACGGCCTATGCCTATCCCGCAACAACAACGCGCAAGAACCCGACAGATTCAGGAAACAGTTAACCGCATTCCTAAAAGAAATCGGATTTAACATCACCATAGACACCAACCTGACTTGCGTAGATTTTTAGACGTATCTCTAGACCTGACCAACAATTCAACTAGGCCATACCACAAACCCACCGAACAACTCCGGTACATCCACACCAAATCCTGCCACCCCTTCTCATATTTAAGAACCTTATACCCAATATTAGTAAAAGAATTTCAAGCCTTTCATCTACACCTGAGATTTTCCAACAAGCCGCCCTGTATTACAATAATACCTTCATTGAGAGCGGTTATAACGAACAAATATCCTACATCCCAACCAATCCACCAGTCAACACAGATGCAAGAGACAAAGAAATATTATTTGGTTCCCCCCCCTTATTCTCTCAGCGTCAAATATAGCGTAGGTAAACAATTTCTCAAACTAATAGACAAGCACTTCTCGCCATCAAATAATCTCCATAAACTTTTCAACAGAAATACAGTAAAAACTAGCTATTCATGTTTTCAGTCTGTGGGATCCATTCTGACCTCCAAGCCACCAACTAATTCACCCAACCCCCGTTGCTCTTGCAAAAGAGGTGAGACCTGCCCCTTGGGCGGAGGATGCACAGTCAGCTCCGTTGTTTACGAAGCCATGGTTATATTCGGGGTGGATACCAAAAAAAGAAGGATATATACATCGGAATGACCCAATGATCTTTTAAACAAAGACTCTACGCCCACAACAACACTTTCAAATACCCCCAAAATGACAGCATAACCACACTGGCAAGCCACGTATGGGATCTCAAGAAGTCCAACACCTCTTACAAAATAGAATGGAGAATTACTGACAAACGTAAATCCTACAGCCCCACCTCCAGGACCTGCCCTTTGTGCACTACTGAGAAATTCAGAATTATACAAGCTATCAACAACCCTTCCATAAACTGCATGAACATAATAACCGAGGTCTTCAGAAAATGCTAGCCCAATGGTCTGATAACAATATTACATAACCCACCAATTATCCCTTTAAACCAATTAACATATAAAATAACTAATCTCCCCAAGACCTCCCTAAACCCATAACAAAATTCCTATCTCTCTATTTACGTACAAAATACCCCCCCCCAGATATATGTAAAACACACCACGGGCGCGACTACATAAACCCTGCCTACCCTGATACAACCTAGTCCTAACCACAGATCAAACATTCATCAATAAACACCCCACCCTTTCACCACAGATAAACACATCATCCATACTAAAACTAACCCCATTCAAAGTGGCTTATACTTTTATCAGCAGATACCCCATCTCCACGTGACCATCCTATCACGGGAATACAGATACACCACAGAACGAAAGTTTTCTTGACCCCTGACCCCCACACCCGCTTCATACAATCCATATAATAGATTCTAAAATCACCCGCCCACCCCTGTATAAATGAAGATGAATGTACAGGCGTATGTATACGTCCGAATGTGTATACAAGCATGTGTGCGAGTGCTCGTGTGTATTTATAGGAGCATATTATTAATAAATATAAAATATAAAATAATATTAATAGAATAAATAAAATATTTAATTAAAAACACAGAAAATAAATAATAAAAAATATACAATTAATAACCCCCCGCACAAGTGAGTGAAGATGTGTGTACGTGCACGCATGTTCATGTGCGTGCAGATATTGTGCATAGGCATGCTTGTGGTTCCATGCTCGTATGTGTATATGGGTTTATTTGCCGGTGCGCATGGACGTAGGTACGAGTGGAATAAAAAAAAAACAAGATAAGGAATTTAATGAAATACACTAAATATAAATATAAATATTAATATTATTAACATACCATCAATAAAGTGACTAAACTTATACCCCTCAAACGGAAATAACAGATAGCATCCATCATTCCGTTTATAACCATTTTTTGTTCTTCTTTTTTTGTTCTTTTTTTGTTTTTGTTTTCAACACTACTGGTTATAAACGGGACATATCAACGAAACACCGCTTTCCTCCCATTAAGATCTAGAGAATACGAAAAGACCAATTCAATAAACAAAAATAAACAAACACGTTAAGTCCATAAAAACATTATTGCATCATCCTTTTCAATACTATATCGAACAATTAATCCGATACATAAATTTATTCCCAAAAACGAGAACAAAAAGGCCCCTTAATCTCACAAACCCAAACGGCAACAATACGACCACCCCTTTCGTATTTTCTCAGACTAGATATAACAACAACATTACAAAAAAAAAACAGAAAATACGAAAACATTAATTCAATATACAAAAATAAACAAACACGTTAAGTCCATAAAAACATATTTGAATCATCTCTTTCAGCTCTATATCGAACAATTAATCCGATACATAATTTTATTCCCAAAAACGACAACAAAAAGCACCCTAATCTCACAAACCCAAACGGCGAACTATATAGCCGCCCCTTTCGTATTTTTTCAGGTATAACAACAACATTACAAAAAGAACAGATAAATAAATAAATAAATAAATAAATAAATAAATAAATAAAACTTGCTAACAGATAAATAAATAAATAAAACTTGCTAGGGAATAAAATGAAGGCCTTTCATGCACGAAATAACATCGATCTCCCTTAAGTCTTACACCGTTTTCTGTCATTGTTGACGCCATTCCCTGTCGGGTGTGACTACAATCGTTTCAGCTTGTCGATGATTCCACTGGGCACGGAGATTTACTAAAGATGTCTAAATCTGCCCTTTTGGATGAAACCGCGGTACATTGCTGAATTATGTAATATACAGTACCTAAATAAATTATATATATATATATATATATATATATATATATGTATGTATATATATATATATATATATATATATATATATATATATATATATATATATATATAAAATTGTTATTTATTAGTTATTTTATGTCTGTTTATTCTGTCTGTCGTATGTTATTATACTCAAAAGGTGAAATTGAGTTCCGCTTTGTTGCTTATTCAGGGTTGAATTTTCTGATCAATAATAATTATATCATTCTGAGGTTGCCTCATTTTTACGTGTATGTTTTTAGTGAGGTTGTGATTTCCTGATATATGTTTCTGGAATGAAGACGCCATGTGTTCTTTTATGCGTATATCCAGTGGCCTAATTGTGCTGCCGATGTAGGACTAATTGCATAGCGCTCATTGTATTCGATATACTTAATATATGCAGTTGCATAAACCTGTGTCGTTGATGGGGCAATTTGGTAGAGTGCAGGGCTTGTTGTTGGGTGATGTTCCAGGTTTGGATTGTGCCTCAATGTAGGTCTGGAGTGTGTAAGTTGGGTGTCTAAATGCTTTCTGTTGATGGCTTCGCTGATGGACGATGTGATTCTATCGTTAAAACGCGCCCATTAGAGGAAGCAGGTGTTAGAGAGTATGTACTGTGTTTTTTCTAGATGTCCTAGGGTGATATTTGGCGTTGCATGGTATCCGTTCCACTTGATTGTTTGTTGGAATGTTTAACCGCGATTATCTTGTCTATTTATTTTGATGCATTTGCTCCGGATGCGGTTTGTCTCATTCGTAGCATATCCTATTTTGGTTTTAGTAAGGAGGGCTGATCAGTAGTTTAAGAAAATCTCTCTCTCTCTCTCTCTCTATATATATATATATATATATATATATATATATATATATATATATATATATATATATATATATATATATATATATATATAAATGTATTACTATGCAAGTATATTTGTATAAAATAGCCGAACACTATTCAGCACAAATGTGTATTTCTCCTTAACTGAGTTGATCAATATATTTTCTAATTTCAACGAGAATCTTGCGTGACATCTTAAAGGGTCTGGGTAGACGTCCCGTTTTAAAGTCAACTCTGATTATTTTGATAATTGCAAAGTTTGGAAGTGAAATGTAAATTGTAAGCATTGCATTGTTTTTATTTTAAATATGCCAACTGAGCAATGTCTTGAAAACAATTGCAATGTTGCGTGAGCAATCGATAAAGGATCGGGGCAACACACCAGAGAAGACTTGACAATCAAAGTGAGCAGATGTTCCACCTTTTGCTCCCACAACATGAGGTTGGGGAGTTGACTGTAATCATAAAGCGGAGCATAATAAGTGGAGGTCGACATTCTACTTGCAGTAATCTGTAAGCTATATATAAAACATTTTTTCCTGTTTTCGATTTCTCATTTCTGCTGCAACCCCTTTCGATTTGAGGACAATGTTATAATAAGACGAGAATAATATTCCGAAGCATCCAAACAATATGAATAAAGCATCTTCATCTAAACATATCCGAAAGAGAATTCATCAATTTTCTAAATAAATAAATAAATAAAACCACATAATGGTGACTGCTTAGAACAGCTGTGTACCACCACCACCACCACCACCACCACCACCACCACTACCATTAGGATGTTTAATCACTCCTAGAGGAAGTACCCTTCCTTTATCTCCGTCCACCTAATTGTTGGTTGTCATTTAGGGTGTTTTGCCATGGTCTCCACGCTAGACACTGCGGGTTGGCGACGCTATTTTCTGATAGTTAGGTGTGAACATTTTATGTAAATAAAAATACGGTGGTATGTTATCATGACAGACGTACAATTCAGGTGAATTGCCTCTTAATGAATATATGTGAAAAAAAAATGACACATTATTTAATTTGTATTGTTTGCAGTTATCACACCAACTTTAAAATACGATAATATTCATAATGTTTTTTTTTAATAAATAAAACGAAATAATAGCTAATGATGAGAGTCGCTACATTTCAAAGAAAATACAGATACAGCGGCATCCAATGTGGATGTCATTCTATCGCGTAATGTATAAGAAAGACTTCAACAATCGTCATTAATTACGACCGCAAGAAAAGAAAATTTATGTTTTGCTATTCTTTTATCTTTCTATTGATTCGTAATGGTTTTTTTATCACCTGCGTATGTAAGTTATTTCTACTCGTCAGTAAATTTTAGAATACATGATGAAAACTAAAATAAAATAAAGCACGAACTTATAGCCTAATTGTTCAAAGTAAATATTCATTCGATAATTGAGCATGTTGTATTGAACGTGTCGGATAATGAAAGAAGGAGACAGAGAGAGAGAATTGTACCATGAGAGGATTGATAATTATGATTAATTCACAGGATGACATGACATAAATTTGTTAACACTGGACTTGAAACGACCATGTTGTCGTCTGTAGGGTAACATTCCCGCGGTAACATATTCTAAATGGAGTGTACTTGGAAAGAAACTTTGTCCGTGGAAGGTCTGCTTAATTTCAGGTGCACAGAGGAAGAAAGGAGAGTTCTTTGCAGTGTTAGTAAAAGACGAGTTCTTGTAGAGAAGTCTAGGGAAATAGGGGGACAAAACTTCAAGCTAAGTCGAGCACCTATAATTAAAATATCGGAGAGTAGGAAAATAGGAGAAAGTCTCTTCTGCGAAAACGAGTCTCTCCTTCTCATATATATATATATATATATATATATATATATATATATATATATATATATGTATATATATATATATATATATATATATGTATATATATATATATATATATATATATATATATATATGTATATATATATATATATATATATATATATATATATATATATGTATATATATATATATATATATATATATATTTATATATATATATATATATATATATATATATATATATATATATATATATATATATATATATATATATATATATATATATCAACTGTGCCAACATTCCTGGGGATTCCTAAATGACATTTTGTTTTAATTAAAAAAATATAATATGTAAGTTAGGAATGAATTAAAAACTGCTAAAAATGTCAGGGAGATAACTCATATTCTTTTTAGCTTTTTAGTTTATAATCTAAAATTGTCATCATTGCAATACTCTTCTTTGACGAAATAATGATTTTCGGAAAACACCTGAATAGAGAATTGTACTTTCTTATTGTAAAGTACATGCTGAGTTGATAAAAACAGAAATCTCTAGTCAAAATCAAATATCGATGTGTCAGATACATTGCTATTAATGTCTTATATCGAATATCCAACAAGATTACATATATGTATTTATATATAAAAAAAGATTACAGGTTATAGCTATATCATACTGTGATTTAATGTCAATTTTGGCGCTAAAAAATTCTTACCCATGTTTCTGGAGAAACATTCACAGCATACTTGAACAAAACCTAAGTTATCATATAAATATTCAATTTATGATCTGTAATTTTATTCTTTTCTCGTCTTATGGCAATTTTTGGAATAACTCTTTAAAGGTTTAAATGTTGAATATTGAGCTTCATTTTGTTTTGGAAATTTATTCTCGTGACAATCGATCTGAACTATATAAATTATATTTTTATATTATCACACACACACTAAAGTGAGGCAAGTTTGATATACTATGTATAAATTGTCCGGACTTTATTGATCACAAAATATGTTATCTAAAATGACGACCACCAACATTGTCTCGAACCTAGTCTATTGTAGTTGTAATAATTATGCAGATGCTGAAGCCTCTAAGCAGACAGCTGGAAGGTTATTCAGCATTAAACAATTTATATTCGCCACTTATGTTGCATACAGAATGAGTAGGTCAATTTCATATGCCCATCGTATATATTATTTATACTACTATCTACATCTAATTCCATTAGCAAAATGATTGATCATAGTTTTTATTGAATTGTCTTATATTTACACGTTACAAGTGTATATGCACTGTTTGTCATTCGTACAAATATTCCTTAATTTTTCTTTATTATGTCTTTACCAAGATGAACACTAAAAAAAAAAAAAAAAACCACCTATCGTCGGCATTACACTCTGAAGGCAGTGAACGTCAACCCGAACCAGACATTTATTCTGTGTCAAACGCGGTGTGAATTCCAATATATGATAGGCAGCCAACTGAAGCAGTCATATTATTTGTATTATTCGTTCTACTTTTCGTATTGTAGATGTTATTCTCCCAACATTTTGGTCGATGCAACCTCCGACCTACTTTATCTGCGTTTTGTCGAACTCTTAAATCCTTGTGTAGAACTCTAAAATCTGTACGGAATTTCAAAACTAAACCCGTTTTTTAATCTACGAGGGTAAATTGTTATTGTTCCGTCAGCGATGACCAGGCAAAAGTTTTAAATAATTCTTGATTATATTCTTAGTTAGTTCAACCGTCAGAAGACTGTTACTTAGAACAGATTAATACTTAGCACTTATCCGTGTTACCAGAGATCTATGTGAATTACAGCCACAGTTGTTGCATAAGTTTGCTCCATGGATGTTTATCCTGTCTCTCTTTTGTTTGTGCTTCCGCATTGTTCTATTATCATTTTTACGATGTCGTTTTACATATGAGCACCCATTGGTAAATTGGCTGTTTTCATTGACGGCGATCGTGAGTAATGTTTCCACAGATAACAGTGTCGATAATTAAGGACCTGTATAACTGTTGGAATACATGATTAAATAGAAGCTACGTAGACTACGTTGTTTCCTTTCTCAATGACACATTTGTATCATGTTATTTTGAGTTCGCCCGATATCGACGCTCAACGCTGTAGCCTCATATGATTTGTCTTATTTTCGCATGAGAAAAGATACTTGTCATCAGATCACAATAAAAACTATTCCTTCCTAATTTGAGTCATCCATAAATTGACGGTGAAACATTTACGAAGTTATAGCGCCACGATGCTCGCCCACTCATTCCGGCTAGTAACTTCAATCGCAAGATACCAGTGTTTTTTCTCCAGAAGAGCATTGATTATAATATGAGGCCTTCTAACCCGTAACTTGAAAGTATATACACAAGTCTGTTGGACACAATACCACAAGGTTGCTTCCCAGTTGACTAGAGCATGGTCGTTTTCAAATCCAATGTAAAAAAAATGTAATACTTAATTACTGGCCAGTTTCAACCATCGTTACCATCGTTGTCTCACTGTACACCTGACAAACCCATTAACCGTCATCCTCGAGAGACCTTTGGGCCTTGATAAGTGGTGACTCGTTAGTACATAAAAAGTATATTGTCTCAAGTTCTATGTTACAATAAAATACGACAATAAAATGTAAGGCATAACTTAACCCGGGGGGAAATCCAGCTTCCCCGATCGGTTACTCTAGAAGTTTATAAAAAATAGGAGGTAGGAGCGTCCTAGGATACCGGCAATAAACAACTCTCTCCTCTTTAAAGAGAAGGCAATGTGTGGGAGGGTGGCTACCTGGTACCAAACTATGAGAACCAGCCCGAATGCTATGAACCAGGAATGTTCTAAAAATAGCACGCTTAAATGTATTTATTTATCTTCCACTCACGGCGGGAAGATTAGATACAAGGTCCAGAAAGTGGGATTTGAAAAACCAGCACCCTAGAGGAAGAGTACTTTTCCCCGAAAACAAAGGTGAAGGGACTCAGTCTCCATAGTGATTTACAAAAGCGTGCTGATGATACAGACTCGATCTACTGCTGTATTGACCGAGAATGTGACTACGCTTCCTGTCAGCTTTTCAGGCTCTCTTATCGATGTAATTGCTATTTGCACATTAAATTACAGGCTGTTTTATTATGGTAGTCTATATGAGTTTATATCTTAAAGGTTGTAGTTTTTTTATATAATTTCTATTTACTTGCCTCTCCACGAGCACAGAGTTAGACACAAAGTAGGTTTTAATGCAGGAAAAAATCCAGCTCCCCAATATAGGGTAACACTGAATTGGAACAAAAGTAAAAATTGTCTCCGTTTAGAATGATATCTTCTCCATTTACTGGAGACAACAAAAAATGAAGTGTTGTATCAAAACAGATACGAGACTTTGTTATACAAATGGTTTCAGAGATAAAGATCAGTGAATGATGTCTTTTAACTATTCACCATGTCCCAGTTGTTATAGTGGGAACGTTTATTTTTTACTATTCAGGTAAATCGTGTTTGGTGAAGTTCTAAGATTTGTAAAGCCTGAGTTAATCTATGATCACAATCTGTTTTAGTTCTGTCAACGATGTTTGTCTTGAGCTGAATTACCTTTGAAAATGCTACCTTATTACGTTTAATAAAGTAGTTCGAGAAGACGGTAGTGTATGAACAATTTCAGTTATACTACTTGTTTACTATCTTCCAACTTACGATCACCATGGGGTAATATTTTATACCGGGTGACAAACTGTCCCTAGGTTCGTGTTTTGATTGAGGGCGACTGTTCAAAGGATCGCATACTTACCAACATAAATCAGCATTGGCGCTTGCCTTCTTTGATACATTTATGTTTCCTTCGCATCTAATGTTTTAAAATGTATTTCTAATATTTTAAGAGTGTTTTGTTTTATTTCTATGTTTGTATCTGTTGTGTATTTTTCTACATTTGATTCGATGTATGCGTGTCTTAGACACGAAGTCGAAAGGGCTTTGTCAATGTAGCCAACATAGCCTTATTGGTATGTATTATGTTCTTATACTTCGCCAGTTATACTCTCCGGCCTTCTTAATTTGCCTTTTGTCGACTACTGTAATCGGATCGAAGACATACAAAATGAAGGTTAT
This sequence comes from Sepiola atlantica, assembly GCA_963556195.1. NCBI lineage: Eukaryota > Metazoa > Mollusca > Cephalopoda > Sepiida > Sepiolidae > Sepiola > Sepiola atlantica. The sequence goes on along the minus strand of OY744521.1, from coordinate 193,426,161 downwards.
AGTAAAAGAAGCTTTTATTACTTAGTCATGCGAATGAAAACAACATCGTTTCCTTTTTATTTCTGCCTCCACATAAACTTACACAAACAGATATTCACTATTCCACAATGCTTTCTAAAGTGGCGTTTATTCAGGATTTTTACAGCTTAACCCTAACGATTACCCTAAAATAAACCTAAACCAATATTAACACTAACCTAAGCCTAACCTTAACGAAAACTTGACGCATGTTGAGACCGAACTCACAGAAGGTATGTATAGGAAGTGTCAAAAACTCATTTTTATATAAGTTGAGTTCATCCAAGTGAGCATGTTACCTGTGTTGGATAACCCTCTGCCATCACGACCACAAGAGCACACGAAGTCAGTCGGCCACCGGGAGTTGCAGGGTTGCCAGATAAAGAAGGAACCTCAGTTATTATACACTGTATTTTCGGTAACCGCTGCAATACCCCACTACGGTGCGAGGTCAACCCATGGGGGTGGGCGTTAACACCCTCAGCTTCAATGATCAGTCCCTCAACACCACACACTCCTCCGGACCATGTCCATTGACTGTTGCGTGTCTCTCACCACGAATAGTTAGAGTAACAAGAGAATAAAAATCCTGATAATCTTACATAAATCTGGAACTTTTTAAACCACTTGAACATACTAATTTCGTGTCTCATGCATTTTAAACGTCTTGTATCTGTTCATGTTCTTATGTTCTTTCAGCTGGGATGGATCCATAAACTTTACCAGAGTTCATACCAAAATATATACTTAATCAAAGCGTTTATGCACAGGGCTTTCATTCCCGGATAATAATCTAGGGTAATTTGTTAACTTATGACACTTTGTGGTTTGTTTTAATGGGCCATTCACAGTTTCACGTACTCGTGTAGAACAATAGTTTTTCGAGTTTTTAAGTAAAAAATGATACTTTTTTACTTAAAGTAAATATAATTATGTTAAAGTTTATTGGATATTCAAATATACAAAAAACGTAAATTCGTATGAATCAGCAAAGTATGACTTCTGGCTGGCGTCTGTATTCAGTTGTTGACGGTGGTTTTCCCAGTTATTTATAGAATTGAGTAGTCATAGACCACATGAAGAATGCAAACAAACGTAGTGAAACTGGTGCTATGGAACCGGGAGAATTCGAACCAGCAATCCACGTCCGTATACACTTTACTACGACAACTCCCCTTTCTAATAGTTGCAGGTAATAATAAACAAACCTGGCAATCTGGTAGCTGCTACACCATTCACCCTGGACGAGAAATGTTAAATTCATAATCGGTCCCCAGTCGAAAAATATATCCTGGTTAGAGAAGATGTCGACATTAGTATATGCAGTTTATTTTCTCCATTGTCTTGCCCAAGAAAATTTATACATGGGATTTAAATTTCATAAAAGTAGGACATATTTGAATGTTTAAGAGGTCTATACCCTTATAAAAAAATCTTACAGTGCACTTAGAGATTCAGAAACACTTTCATTATCTTTCCGGGTAAATTTTACATAAGAATACACTTTTTCATTATATGTAGATTCTCTAATCTTCTATCTATAGGGAACGCATGAAAATCACACACATCACACACAAAACACACACAAAACACACACACACACACACACATAGAGAGAGAGAGAGAGAGAGAGAGAGAGAGACTTTGAGTTTTATATAGAGAGATATAGAAGATATAGATAATATAGAATATATACGTAGATCTAGATATATAGAGAGCGATATATATATATATATATATATATATATATATAGAGAGAGAGAGAGAGAGAGAGAGAGAGAGAGAGAGAGGGGGGGAGATAGAGAGCGCAGACAGGCGGGGAAACGTTACATACTAAATATACCGAAATTTCTACACTGACATTTTATTATATTAACAAAAGAAAAAAATATATATTATTTGATGTCATTTTTTTAAAAGTCGAACTGTAGAATCGAAACCGCACAGTCGATATTTTTAGTCTGATACTTTCCTAACTAAACAATGCAGACATTTGATTAGTCGACTTTTAAAATAACACCCATGAAATCGGGTATACGTATTTTAAGTTTTAAGGGGTTTCTGTGCCACTAGGTCACTTAGAGGTAGATATTGGACACACAGAGGGGTAACATAGAGATTCGAAACCACTTACATTGTCTTCCCGGAAAATTCTATATCTATGATATAAATTGCATTAAAATAAGATATATTTGAATTTTTAAAGAAGGTTCGTCCCCCATAGCTCCCTTAGGTTAGGAGGGCACTTAGAGATTCGGAACTACTTCCATTGTCTTCCTGAGAAAATTTTATACCTAGGATTAAAATTTCAGGAAAATAGGATATAGTTGAAGTTTTAAAGAGATTATCCTCTCAAAGTTCCATCGTGGTGTACTTAGAGGTTCAGGAATACTTTTATTGTCTAACCCAGTACGTCTTACATAAGAGTACACTTTTAGATTTTATCTGGATCCTCTAACCTTTCATTTCATCGGGAACACACATCACACACACATATACGCGGACATTGAGTTATATATATAAATATATATGTATATATATAAAGTAAAGTATGTGTATATGTTTATTGTACATACAAGATTCAACCATGAACTAATTAACAGATTATTATAAAGTTTCGAACACAACTGCTAAGCACAAGGGGTTAAAATTCGGGTTATTAGTTTTATGCAACGAGGTAAGAATGGGATAAAAGTCTATCGTAAAAATATTGATACCTCTGATTTTTGTCAAATTTAAACAAGATGATCAAACAGCAATTAATAAATTTTCATATAATTTCAGTTTCTTTGTAAAATTTCAGAAGGTTTTAGGAGTCATAATATCGACACAAACACCCACTTGAAAATCGAATATATCTCATTTGATTTTTATTGTATCCATTGTCATTAGACGCCAATAAAGCAAGATCCCCTAAATTTCATTGTCTTATTAAAACAGTGTAAGCTTAAGCCTTAAATTCGAGATAGTTTCTAAAATCAAAATCATTAATAATCATGTATTTTGAGTAAAATTAGAATAAAGATTCTAGACATATAATCTAGTATCATTGTATATTGATTTTAATCTTCGTAAGTGACATAAAAGCGGGGAATCAGTTGTACACGTCCTGGGTGCGTATTCTATATATATATATATATATATATATATATATATATATATATATATATATATGTGTGTGTGTGTGTGTATACAGGGTGTTTCAAAAGTCTTGGGAACATTACAAATGCGTATATCTCATGAACTATTCCAGGTAGAAAAATGAAACTGGTGCCATTTTAAAGCTTGCTTAATCAAGTTTTTGGTCATACTAATGATTTTCGTGTTATCTTTCCAGGTGCAGTAATGGCGTTCTCTAAACAAGACAAGGCATTTTGCGTCCTCCAATTTGCAAAGACTTAATCGTGGACATGTGTTCAGCGTACATTTCGCAGGAGATTTAAAAAAGAAGCCCCTGAAAGGAAATCCATTGTCAGATGGCATGCTAAATTTGTGAAAGATGGGTGTTTGTGCCCAAGTAAGCGAACAGGTCGCCCTTCAACTTCAGAAGATGCAGTTGAGCAAGTTCGGACAGCCTTTCAGCGGAGCCCCCGTAAATCAGTGAGAAGAGCCAGCAGGGAACTTCAGCTTGCTCCAGCAACTGTCTGGCGTGTCTTAAGGAAACGACTGCAAATGGTACCTTACAAGCTCAAGTTGGTCCAAAAGTTTAAGGACACTGATAAGCCACTTCGCCGTGACTTTTGCATTGCAATGCAAGAGAAGTTGGAAGATAACGGCTTTGATGACCGGCTTGTTTTTAGCGATGAGGCGACCTTCCATCTGAATGGCAAAGTTAACAAGCATAACGCTCGCATATGGGGTACTGAGAATCCTCATGAACTTCTTGAGCACGAGCGAGATTCACCAAAAGTGAACGTGTTTTGTGCAATTTCCAAGAAAGGTGTCTATGGACCGTTCTTCTTTGAAGAGGCAACTATCACCGGTGAATCCTATCTCAACATGCTGGAAGACTGGTTAATGGCTCAGTTGGAACAAGCAGAATCTGATGACTTCATTTTCAACAAGATGGTGCACCACCACACTGGAGTCTTAGAGTAAGGCAGTTTCTTAACACAAGGCTGCCTGGTAGATGGATTGGGAGATCTGGGCGAGGTGATGACGTTCTCATGCCCTGTGACTTTTTCCTTTGGGGCTTTGTCAAGCAACAAGTCTATGTGCCGCCCCTTCCAAGAGATATTGACGAACTAAAGGCTCGAGTAACGGCAGTTGTGGGAACCATTTACGTCAAGATGCTGGAACGCGTTTGGCAGGAAATGGACTATCGACTAGATGTCTGCCGTGTGACGAATGGTGCTCATATTGGGCAACTTTGAAGATTCCCCACAAAACTTGAAACTTTAACCTTCCTAACGGTACCAATTTCATTTTTCAACTCCTAATAGTTTTTGAGTTATTAAAAATCGTTATGTTCCCAAGACTTTTGAAACACCCTGTATATATATTGATATATATATATAGTTACGTACATATAAATTATTCATATATATATATACATATATATATATATATATATATATATTAATATATATATATATATTAATATATATATATATATATATATATTAATATATATATATATTAATATATATATATATATATATGTATATATATATATTGATATATATATATAGTTACGTACATATAAATTATTCATATATATATAAATATATATATATATATATATATATATATATATATATATAATCAGCGCGTATCCATTTTCTTTCTCATCTTCTCATAGATGGCTATGTCATTGAGGAGAAATTGTCTCTGATCTTCTCGATCTTTCTCTCTCATCAAACTTTTATCGGAGTTCATATCAATTGCTCTTTCTGTTTTTCGTAAAGTTGGTTTCTCTATCGCTCTAAACACTTTCTCACACCTGAAGCTATTCTCTATCTCTACAAATACCATGTATAGAGTACTGTCGTCATATTTGGACTGGTGAATGGCTATACATCTGAGAGTTCTTGATAGAGTGCAGACACGTATCTATAATTTGATTAGCCCCACCATTTCTTATTCTCTGCAACCTCTTTCTCACAGACGTTATGTTGCTAGTCTCAGTCTTTTCTATAAATACTATTATATTATGTAATCTTCAGAATTGTCTGGTCTATTTTCTGCTTCATTTCTTTCAGCTCGTTTGGTCTAGTGGTATCCATCCATTCGCTGTTATTATACCTCATTGTAATACATCTTCCTATTCCAGTAGCTTCTTTTATAGAGCTGCAGGCTTGTGGAACTCTTTTCCTGCTGACTATTTTCCTCCTAAATATAGCATTGGTCTTTTAAAGACTAAGGCCAATAAGCATCTTCTGTCTTTGCGATAGCCATATTTTGTTCTTGTTCGCTCATTACATCAAGTGGCTTCATGCCTTGTCTAAAACAATTATCATAATATATATATATATATATATATATATATATATATATATATATATATATATATATATATATATGGTTGAGTGCAGAAAATATCTTCTATGGGAGAAATCTTTAAAGGCATAAGTCTAACAATGATACGCGTCTACTTTTTTTTTTTTGCTTAAACCTGTGAGAATTCATTTCACGTGTCTCTATGCGTGTATATGTTTTTAGCTTTGGATTTTCTTATTGTTTCTCTCCCGGGGCGTGTTTATGTGGAAATAGCTACCAATTAGAAGGTTGACTGCATCATCGTTCAGAAATAAGTTAATTCAATATCTACTTATCTATAATTTATTCTAAAACATATGTATTGACATAAATTGAAACAACCAACAAAAATTACCATTTCTTTCTCTCATATGAACATGTTTGATCAGTCACAGTGTTCCTTTCTATCTAACGATTAATCTATGTATAGACATCATGTATAAAGATGAGAAGTCGGTGATTAAAACTAAGAGTCCTTCGAGGGGGTTTTCAGTTTTCCACAGCTCTGGAAGCAATATATATTTGTATATATATATATATATATATATATGATAGTTTTATTTACACAGACATGTACAAAATCTGCGACACTGGCATGTCGATGTTATCGATCAACAGTTACTATAAACTGAGATCTCATCAGGCAGAGTTAGAATCCGATCTTAACCTCAGATCATATTTGGAGAGAATGAAGTGGAGGGGTAGAGACAGAGAAGAAGAAGGAAAGAAATTTAACATTTCAAAAATTAAAGCCGTAAAAAAATTAAAAATTAAAATTAAAATTAAAAATTAAAAATTAAAAATTAAAAATTAAAAAATCTAAAAATCTAAGGTCTAGAATCTGAAACAGACAGGGCAAATAAATAAATAAATAAATAAATAAAAAAATAAGAATATATGGTGGAAAGAGGAACAAATAATGATGAGGGGAGAGACACATAGAGGAAAAAAGAAAAAGAAGAAGAAGAAGGAGAGAGAGAGAGGGCGTCTGTTGATTTAGGTTGGGAGGGAAGGAGGGGGGTAGTAGACATACACGAATTAGGTGTCAAAAAACCGTCGAGTTTATAAATGTCTTTTTCCAAGTGAACTGTAGTATGCGTGCGTGCAAACTGGGCTGATTGTTATATTGGTTGGGGCGGTGATAAAATGTGTCGCGGTTCCGGGTCTTTATATTGTCTTTATAATTTGTCTGGAGTTAATTTGAATAAATAAGTATATTCGTTAAATGTAACAGGAATAGTAGTAGTAGTAGTAATAATAATAATAATAATAATAATAATAATAATAATAATAATAATAATAATAATAATAATAATAATAATAATAATAATAATAATAATAATAATAGTAGTAGATACCATTAATAATTGAAGTGAAATAATGAAAATAATAATAAATGAAGTATAATAAAAATACTAAAAAATACCAAAAAATATTAAAAAATATAACTAAAAGAATGACTGGAAAATGCTGGCGTTATTAATTATTAATAATAATAATAATAATAATAATAATAATAATAATAATAATAATAATAATAATAATAATAATAAAAATAATAATAATAATGGTAATAATAATAATAATAATAAAAATAATAATAGTGGTCAATAATATTTTAGAGTTTATAAAAATAATAGTTTAGGAAAGAAATAGAATAATTAAGGAATATTAGGAATCCTAGGGGGTAGTGATTATCATAATAATATTAAATAATGATAATGATAAGATAATGTTTGCCGATATTATGATATGGGTTAATGGTTGCAATAATGCTGATCATATAAAAATAGTGGTTTAACAGACAACAGTAATCAGAGTGGTAATCCCAGAAATCTTAACAATAGTAGTGATGATAGTGAAAAATTATAGAAGTAGTCATAATGGTGGCAATAACAGTAGTAGTAGTAATAATAATAATAATAATAATAGATACCCCTAATAATTGAGGTGAAATAATGAAAATAATAATAAATGAAGTATAATAAAAATACTAAAAAATACTAAAAAATATTAAAAAATATTAAAAATATATAACTAAAAGAATAACTGGAAAATGCTGGCGTTATTAATTATTAATAATAATAGTAATAATAATAATAATAATAATAATAATAATAATAATAATAATAATAATAATAATAATAATAATGATAATAATAATGGTAATGATAATAATAATAAAAATAATAGTTTAGGAAAGAAATAGAATAATTAAGGAATATTAGGAATCCTAGGGGGTAGTGATTATCATAATAATATTAGATAATGATAAGATAATGTTTGCCGATATTATGGTATGGGTTAATGGTTGCAATAATGCTGATCATATAAAAATAGTGGTTTAACGGACAACAGTAATCAGAGTGGTAATCCCAGTAATCTTAACAATAGTAATGATGATAGTGAGAAATTATAGAAGTAGTCATAATGGTGGCAATAACAACAATAATAATAATAATAATAATAATAATAATAATAATAATAATAATAATAATAATAATAATAATAATAATAATAATAATGATAATAAAGATAATAAAAATGGCAGTGGAGGCAAAAGTAAGGTAACGGTAAAACATGGCAATATTATTAATAATAGTGCTACCGTTAATTTCATTGCTGCAAATAACAATAACTATGATAGTAACGTCGGACATGGTGTCACCACTGATAACAATAATTATCTTGATAAAAAGTACAGAAATGAAAAAATGAAAAAATGAAAAAATGAAAAAATGAAAAAATGAAAAAGTGAAAAAAGTGAAAAAATGAAAAGAATGAAGAAAATGATTCAATGACAAATAGTTAAGTTTAAGATATTAATAATAGTAGTAATAAATAATTGATAATGATAATCTAAAAAATATATAATCTAAAAAATAATCTAAGAAATATAGAAATATTAATCAAAGAATGGATAAGCATAAAAGGGGGGTATTTAAGAGTAAAGAAAAATACAGAAGATGACCATTAGTGTTAATCGTTGTGGGTATGATAATAATAATAATAATAATAATAATAATGATAATAATAATAATAATAATAACAACAATAATAATACCAACCAATACTACCGCTTACAGTACTACTACAAATAATACTACAAACAAAAAAGCTACTACTAATAGAGATAAAAATAATAATAATTAATAAAAGGTATAAGATGATAGTTGTGTTGACAAAATTTTCAGTTGGTGGGGAGGTGTTTTTTTTTTTTTTTTTTTTTTTTTTTTATATATATATATAATAGCAGCCTAAGGGGTTATGAGTGGATTACTAAGAAGGTGTAATCTGTTATGCCTACAGTTAATTGATGTTTCTTGTTTTTTTGTTTAGAAGTTTGCCCCTATCGCTGAATTTAATTATTTCAAGTTTTTCTGTTAGGCAAAGGTAGCAAGGTGAGTTTAGGGAACCACAGGTGCTAGTTCTTCTAATTGTGTTCCAAGTTACTGTTGGTGATAGGTTATTGTTGTATAGTTCCCAGTAATATATAGAAAGTGAGGTTCTTTTTTGATATGTAGGGTTATTAAAAGAACATTTATGTCCAGTATATCTTTCTTTGAAGGTATTACCAGCCATACCTATGTAGAATTTTTTCAGGGTTGGGTTTTCTTTAGTAGAGATGGTTGCTTGATATACTGATTGGGTTATTTGGCAATTATGTTGTAATGGGCATTCTTTTTTGTTTGTGCAGTTACAGGCCTTGGTATTTGCTGTTTTAGTTGCGGTAGTTTTTTCATTTAGAATTTTGTTGGTATGTTTTTTTATTATTTTTTCTAAATTTTCACCACAGCTATAGCTTAATTTGAGGGTGTTTTTATTAAAGATTTTGTGCAGTATATTGTTGGGAGGGAAGTGTAGATTGATTAAGTCTAAGAATCTTTTACCGAGTTTGGTTTTAACCATGTTGTTATATGGGGGTGTGAACCAGATAATTTTTCTACCCCTATTTTTGCGTCTGTTGTTGGGAGGTGTAGGTTTGGTGAATTTAATTTGGGTGTTTTTGTATCCACTTTGCTTTAACGCTTTATTGTAAAAGTCCTTGTGTTTGTTAAAAATTTCTTCATTAGAGGTGTTATCACTAATTCTTTTTTCGATTGATCTGGGGATGTGTTTAATAATGGTTTTTGGGTGGTTAGAGAGTGGGTGGACATAGATCGGGTTGGCATTGTCTTTAGTATACGGTTCATAAGTTTCTTTATCTAAGTTAAATGTTACGTCTAGAAAATTAACTATTTTAATGTTAGATGTTATTTCTACTTTGAGATCTAATCTTTTCATTTCTCTAAGGATAATTTTTTTTACTCTTTCACATTTTTGTCCATTTGAGTTCTTTACTATTAGTAATCCGTCATCCCTATATAGGCCTATATCTTCAATGCTAATGTTTTTTGTGAGATTATATAGTATGTAAAGACCAACCAGATCAGTGACTTCTGCTGAGTCCAGGGAACCCATAGAAACATCAAAAGATCCAAATTGATTACTTTTAGTCCATTGTTCATGTTTACAGATTAGTACTGTATTTCTGCATTTTCGAATTATATTGATTTCATCTACAGAAATATCAGATAGAAGTGTGGCAAAATCGATAACGTTTTCAAAGAGTTCTTTAGAAATAGATGGGTAGTAGTTAATAATATCAAACTGGATGAATAAGCAATCAGTTTTATTTACTATTTTAAGGAACCAGTTTATTGTATCTGCAGTGTTTATCCATTGATTAAGTTTATAGAATGTTTTTATCTGCTCATTTATTCTTTCTAAAAATTTTTTACTAATTTTCCCTATTTCCTGTCTTGTGGGGTTAATAAGTTTAGTGGTTGGTTTAGTTTGGAAGTCAGATTTGTGATCTTTGAGAAGAATATATGCTTCTTTTTCTTTTAGTTTACTTACTCTATCGCTGATCTTAAGTTTATCTGTGATAATTTTACTATCGGTATTAATGTTGTGGACTAAATTAATATTAGATTTTTTGTAGTTTTTTGTGATGTTATTGTCAAGTAATTTGTAGTATTCTTGTGTGGTTAGTTTGTAGAAGTTTTGAGTTTTATCAGCTTTAGTTAGTATATATTTTGACCTATTAATTTCCTTAACTATTTTGTCTATTTTCTTTTGAAATGGGTTTTTTTTGTGGTGAAATGTGATGTCCCTAACAATATTCATTAAATCCATTTCGAACCCGTCAAGCTGTTCAACGTGGGGTGCAGTTCCTTGATTTTTAAATCCATAATAATCCCTCGATTCGTTGCATGTAGATCTCTCCAGGAAAAAGCTAGCTTTCCACTTCATCCTCCTCAAAAGTTCTTCAATCTTCATAATAAGTATAAGAAGATAGTTCCGTTTGTTGGTAGTCGGAATGTTTTTTAAGGAGGTATTAAAATTGGTTTTTTCCATGTATGCGAATTAATAATCCACGGTTTGGAAAGTGCTCAACAGTAATGGAGCCAAGATAATAATGGTAATAATCCAGGTGAAAAATATCCACAGGGTGGTAATCCAGAGAATTTTAACCGGGTTTATAAAAAGTGCTCAATATCAAAATAGAGCTTTATATATGATAGTTTTATTTACACAGACATGTACAAAATCTGCGACACTGGCATGTCGATGTTATCGATCAACAATTACTATAAACTGAGATCTCATCAGGCAGAGTTAGAATCCGATCTTAACCTCAGATCATATTTGGAGAGAATGAAGTAGAGGGGTAGAGACAGAGAAGAAGAAGGAAAGAAATTTAACATTTCAAAAATTAAAGCCGTTAAAAAATTAAAAATTAAAATTAAAAATTAAAAATTAAAAATTAAAAAATCTAAAAATCTAAGGTCTAGAATCTGAAACAGACAGGGCAAATAAATAAATAAATAAATAAATAAAAAAATAAGAATATATGGTGGAAAGAGGAACAAATAATGATGAGGGGAGAGACACATAGAGGAAAAAAGAAAAAGAAGAAGAAGAAGGAGAGAGAGAGAGGGCGTCTGTTGATTTAGGTTGGGAGGGAAGGAGGGGGGTAGTAGACATGCAGGAATTAGGTGTCAAAAAACCGTCGAGTTTATAAATGTCTTTTTCCAAGTGAACTGTAGTATGCGTGCGTGCAAACTGGGCTGATTGTTATATTGGTTGGGGCGGTGATAAAATGTGTCGCGGTTCCGGGTCTTTATATTGTCTTTATAATTTGTCTGGAGTTAATTTGAATAAATAAGTATATTCGTTAAATGTAACAGGAATAGTAGTAGTAGTAGTAGTAATAATAATAATAATAATAATAATAATAATAATAATAATAATAATAATAATAATAATAGTAGATACCATTAATAATTGAAGTGAAATAATGAAAATAATAATAAATGAAGTATAATAAAAATACTAAAAAATACCAAAAAATATTAAAAAATATAACTAAAAGAATGACTGGAAAATGCTGGCGTTATTAATTATTAATAATAATAGTAATAATAATAATAATAATAATAATAATAATAATAATAATAATAATAATAATAATAATAATAATAATAATAAAAATAATAATAATAATAATAATAATAAAAATAATAATAGTGGCCAATAATATTTTAGAGTTTATAAAAATAATAGTTTAGGAAAGAAATAGAATAATTAAGGAATATTAGGAATCCTAGGGGGTAGTGATTATCATAATAATATTAAATAATGATAATGATAAGATAATGTTTGCCGATATTATGATATGGGTTAATGGTTGCAATAATGCTGATCATATAAAAATAGTGGTTTAACAGACAACAGTAATCAGAGTGGTAATCCCAGAAATCTTAACAATAGTAGTGATGATAGTGAATTTTTAATTTTTTAACGGCTTTAATTTTTGAAATGTTAAATTTCTTTCCTTCTTCTTCTCTGTCTCTACCCCTCCACTTCATTCTCTCCAAATATGATCTGAGGTTAAGATCGGATTCTAACTCTGCCTGATGAGATCTCAGTTTATAGTAACTGTTGATCGATAACATCGACATGCCAGTGTCGCAGATTTTGTACATGTCTGTGTAAATAAAACTATCATATATAAAGCTCTATTTTGATATTGAGCACTTTTTATAAACCCGGTTAAAATTCTCTGGATTACCACCCTGTGGATATTTTTCACCTGGATTATTACCATTATTATCTTGGCTCCATTACTGTTGAGCACTTTCCAAACCGTGGATTATTAATTCGCATACATGGAAAAAACCAATTTTAATACCTCCTTAAAAAACATTCCGACTACCAACAAACGGAACTATCTTCTTATACTTATTATGAAGATTGAAGAACTTTTGAGGAGGATGAAGTGGAAAGCTAGCTTTTTCCTGGAGAGATCTACATGCAACGAATCGAGGGATTATTATGGATTTAAAAATCAAGGAACTGCACCCCACGTTGAACAGCTTGACGGGTTCGAAATGGATTTAATGAATATTGTTAGGGACATCACATTTCACCACAAAAAAAACCCATTTCAAAAGAAAATAGACAAAATAGTTAAGGAAATTAATAGGTCAAAATATATACTAACTAAAGCTGATAAAACTCAAAACTTCTACAAACTAACCACACAAGAATACTACAAATTACTTGACAATAACATCACAAAAAACTACAAAAAATCTAATATTAATTTAGTCCACAACATTAATACCGATAGTAAAATTATCACAGATAAACTTAAGATCAGCGATAGAGTAAGTAAACTAAAAGAAAAAGAAGCATATATTCTTCTCAAAGATCACAAATCTGACTTCCAAACTAAACCAACCACTAGACTTATTAACCCCACAAGACAGGAAATAGGGAAAATTAGTAAAAAAATTTTAGAAAGAATAAATGAGCAGATAAAAACATTCTATAAACTTAATCAATGGATAAACACTGCAGATACAATAAACTGGTTCCTTAAAATAGTAAATAAAACTGATTGCTCATTCATCCAGTTTGATATTATTAACTACTACCCATCTATTTCTAAAGAACTCTTTGAAAACGTTATCGATTTTGCCACACTTCTATCTGATATTTCTGTAGATGAAATCAATATAATTCGAAAATGCAGAAATACAGTACTAATCTGTAAACATGAACAATGGACTAAAAGTAATCAATTTGGATCTTTTGATGTTTCTATGGGTTCCCTGGACTCAGCAGAAGTCACTGATCTGGTTGGTCTTTACATACTATATAATCTCACAAAAAACATTAGCATTGAAGATATAGGCCTATATAGGGATGACGGATTACTAATAGTAAAGAACTCAAATGGACAAAAATGTGAAAGAGTAAAAAAAATTATCCTTAGAGAAATGAAAAGATTAGATCTCAAAGTAGAAATAACATCTAACATTAAAATAGTTAATTTTCTAGACGTAACATTTAACTTAGATAAAGAAACTTATGAACCGTATACTAAAGACAATGCCAACCCGATCTATGTCCACCCACTCTCTAACCACCCAAAAACCATTATTAAACACATCCCCAGATCAATCGAAAAAAGAATTAGTGATAACTCCTCTAATGAAGAAATTTTTAACAAACACAAGGACTTTTACAATAAAGCGTTAAAGCAAAGTGGATACAAAAACACCCAAATTAAATTCACCAAACCTACACCTCCCAACAACAGACGCAAAAATAGGGGTAGAAAAATTATCTGGTTCACACCCCCATATAACAACATGGTTAAAACCAAACTCGGTAAAAGATTCTTAGACTTAATCAATCTACACTTCCCTCCCAACAATATACTGCACAAAATCTTTAATAAAAACACCCTGAAATTAAGCTATAGCTGTGGTGAAAATTTAGAAAAAATAATAAAAAAACATAACAACAAAATTCTAAATGAAAAAACTACCGCAACTAAAACAGCAAATACCAAGGCCTGTAACTGCACAAACAAAAAAGAATGCCCATTACAACATAATTGCCAAATAACCCAATCAGTATATCAAGCAACCATCTCTACTAAAGAAAACCCAACCCTGAAAAAATTCTACATAGGTATGGCTGGTAATACCTTCAAAGAAAGATATACTGGACATAAGTGTTCTTTTAATAACCCTACATATCAAAAAAGAACCTCACTTTCTATATATTACTGGGAACTATACAACAATAACCTATCACCAACAGTAACTTGGAACACAATTAGAAGAACTAGCACCTGTGGTTCCCTAAACTCACCTTGCTACCTTTGCCTAACAGAAAAACTTGAAATAATTAAATTCAGCGATAGGGGCAAACTTCTAAACAAAAAACAAGAAACATCAATTAACTGTAGGCATAACAGATTACACCTTCTTAGTAATCCACTCATAACCCCTTAGGCTGCTATTATATATATAAAAAAAAAAAAAAAAAAAAAAACACCTCCCCACCAACTGAAAATTTTGCCAACACAACTATCATCTTATACCTTTTATTAATTATTATTATTTTTATCTCTATTAGTAGTAGTTTTTTTGTTTGTAGTATTATTTGTAGTAGTACTGTAAGCGGTAGTATTGGTTGGTATTATTATTGTTGTTATTATTATTATTATTATTATCATTATTATTATTATTATTATTATCATACCCACAACGATTAACACTAATGGTCATCTTCTGTATTTTTCTTTACTCTTAAATACTCCCCTTTTATGCTTATCCATTCTTTGATTAATATTTCTATATTTCTTAGATTATTTTTTAGATTATATATTTTTTAGATTATCATTATCAATTATTTATTACTACTATTATTAATATCTTAAACTTAACTATTTGTCATTGAATCATTTTCTTCATTCTTTTCATTTTTTCACTTTTTTCACTTTTTCATTTTTTCATTTTTTCATTTTTTCATTTTTTCATTTTTTCATTTCTGTACTTTTTATCAAGATAATTATTGTTATCAGTGGTGACACCATGTCCGACGTTACTATCATAGTTATTGTTATTTGCAGCAATGAAATTAACGGTAGCACTATTATTAATAATATTGCCATGTTTTACCGTTACCTTACTTTTGCCTCCACTGCCATTTTTATTATCTTTATTATCATTATTATTATTATTATTATTATTATTATTATTATTATTATTATTATTATTATTATTATTGTTGTTGTTATTGCCACCATTATGACTACTTCTATAATTTTTCACTATCATCATTACTATTGTTAAGATTACTGGGATTACCACTCTGATTACTGTTGTCCGTTAAACCACTATTTTTATATGATCAGCATTATTGCAACCATTAACCCATACCATAATATCGGCAAACATTATCTTATCATTATCTAATATTATTATGATAATCACTACCCCCTAGGATTCCTAATATTCCTTAATTATTCTATTTCTTTCCTAAACTATTATTTTTATTATTATTATCATTACCATTATTATTATCATTATTATTATTATTATTATTATTATTATTACTATTATTATTAATAATTAATAACGCCAGCATTTTCCAGTTATTCTTTTAGTTATATATTTTTAATATTTTTTAATATTTTTTAGTATTTTTTAGTATTTTTATTATACTTCATTTATTATTATTTTCATTATTTCACCTCGATTATTAGGGGTATCTATTATTATTATTATTATTATTATTATTATTATTATTATTATTATTACTACTACTACTGTTATTGCCACCATTATGACTACTTCTATAATTTTTCACTATCATCACTACTATTGTTAAGATTTCTGGGATTACCACTCTGATTACTGTTGTCTGTTAAACCACTATTTTTATATGATCAGCATTATTGCAACCATTAACCCATATCATAATATCGGCAAACATTATCTTATCATTATCATTATTTAATATTATTATGATAATCACTACACCCTAGGATTCCTAATATTCCTTAATTATTCTATTTCTTTCCTAAACTATTATTTTTATAAACTCTAAAATATTATTGACCACTATTATTATTTTTATTATTATTATTATTACCATTAT
>OY744521.1:193384658-193404658 GCA_963556195.1 Sepiola atlantica | reverse complement strand
GAGACATGTTTTCCCCCGACACTGCCCGACACATCATTTAAAGGAAAATTTTCCCAGCTATTTCAGTGAGAAATGCAAGGTGAGTTGAAAGATTTTCTTAAATATAACAAGCTACTTTTTGGTAATGGCAGTTTGATAGATTTACAATCAAATTCAAATTTTAGAATTGAAAAATAAAAACTTTCTCGGTGAAATTGAAAATGTAAAAAAGAACTTCGGTTAGCAATACATTTGGGAAATGGTTAGGGTTAGGGTTAGGGTTAGGGTTAGCCGAATGTACGATCTTATTTGTTTGTCTTAATGGAAATTTAGAATGGCAAACAATTGGACTAACAAAAATGCTGAGTCAATAGATTATGTTGTAAAGAATTCTGTAAATTTGCAAATATGGCAAACTCAGAAATTGATGGATGAATCGCGAGAAAATGTTGAAATCCATTATTTAAATGTTAGAAAGTCTATATGGGCAGGGTGATTATACTCTAAGCAATTTGAACAAATAAATCAATCATTATGGAAAAATTTCGAAAATTAAAAAGAAACAATATATTTTTTAAAATATCTCTTTAATTTACATGAACAATTATATTTAAAACGCGAAGAAATTTCCACAAACAAAAATTTGATCAATGTTGGGAAGAAAGTTGAACAAAGAGAAAGGTCCAAATCATCAAAATCCCAAAGCTTTCTTAAATAATTTTCTATTGATTTTATTTGTAAAAACATCCATAAAACCATATAAAAAATGATGTATTATAATATAAAACATTGACGCTCTGATATATTAGCTCCATTAAACTAAACTTTATTTTGTAGTGAGAAGATTTCATAATCATGATGAATATACATTTATGAAGCACGAAATGTGAGAAAAAAAAGTTGAAAGTCTAGAAATAAAGGATTTTGTTAAAACTCTGCATAAAATGTTTAAATGAACGAATTTGTTGCCGACAGCGGTGAGCATGAAGTAATATCAACAGGTTGCATTTTTTAGAATAACACTATGCATTTGTTCGCCTGTGGATGTGTGGATTTTAGCTAGCGATCGACTTCTCAGTTGAGTTCTAACATATTTTATTTTGGTTTCGTTTTTATGGAAATAGCGGCCAATTTTCCCTTAAACATTAAATACTTGACTGTATCATTGATTAGAAATATGGTAATTCAGATATATATCTCTAGTCATAGCGATTTGATGTTCGTGTGGTTGAAAGCTAAATACAGTTTATTATTTCAAATGAACATTTTGATAATACTAGACGTACCTCTGTCACAACGACTACTGATATTTATTATACTTTTATTTCATTCGAAAGTTCATAAACTGTGAAATATATTTAAGATATTTAATTTACTTTTATATTGACATTATTATTATTATTATTATTATTATTATTATTATTATTATTATTATTATTATTATTATTATTATTATTATTATTATTGTTATTATTATATAGAAGTAGTATTTTTATTTTTAAATTCATGTATAGAAGTAATAAATATTTATTATGTTTCCTTCTAACTTGTATATATATATATATATATATATATGTGTGTGTGTGTGTGTGTGTGTGTGTGTGTGTGTGTGTGTGTGTGTATACATAATGGGTACAGATACACATATGTAAATTAGTTGACAACTTTGAGAAAAATAAGTCATTTAAAATATTAGAGAATTATTGAATCGACATATAGTTAGAAATACAGAGATATGGAGAGAGGGGTGGATGACTTTTCTCAATCAGTTAAAAATTACAGCTAATTAGAACTATTATAAGTTTTTATTTCAAACATAACTCTATTCCCAAACCGATATTAATTCAGCATTTTATTTAATTAAAATTTTATAGGAAACAAGCCTTAGAGAAGCAAACATTGAGTAGATCACATTTAGTACGATAATAGATTCCGAGTTTTGCTCACATACACAGACTTTTGTTGAAGTGGGCATAGTGGTGTTATGGGCTCCTCAAGTGCTTTACTTTATTTTTTAATTTCATCTGCCATCACTTCCAGTTTCCTCTGACCGGTTCTACAACGTCTTCTCTGGATGTATTTGACCAACTAATTACTCGGACATCGGTGACCGACCAAGTGATGTGCGTGCTACCATGAATATATCTGCTACGTTTGGTGATTTAATTACAGTAGAGTGTTGATTAATAGCTGGACGTGAGGTTCAATTTATTGCAGCCTCCCACGTGGTCAATAAAAACGTTCTTACGTCTAGATACAAATGGAAAGGAAACGACCCACGTACGATGTTGTCTTATTCCGGTAATCAAGAACACATTCCTTTTGCATTCATGAGTGGTTTTACATGGATTTTCAATAACGCTCCTTGTCTAATGCGTAGATTTTCTCATTTGAATAATTGATGATAACACACTCACACACAGACACACACACGCATATATATATATATATATATATATATATATATATATATATATATATATATATATATATATATATATATATTCATACTACTCACTGTGTATATACTTGCAATTAATTAACCCATCATTATGAATTTTGGAACACATGTGTTAAGCATAAGGGGTGTAATGTGGGTTCTATCTAGTTTATTTCGGTTTTATTCAAATGGAGTAGGTGGCAACTCTTCGTGAAATTTTAACTACTGTCGGGGTTCTTGAAATGTTAACCATGGGAATTACATATTAATAAATATTTCCCAAATTGCATTTTCTTTAGGGGTATTTTTGGGTGCATTTAATTTGATAAATAGTCATTATACACCAATTGATCAATATTCCCTGAATTTCAATTTCTTAAAGCGCAAGGGGCTTTAAATTTAGGTATTTTCTAGAATCAATATCATGCAATTGATTTTCAAAATTGGAATAAGGATTTTAGACATAAGGTTCAGCATTATTATGTCTTGACGGGTACATAAAAGTGGTGCAACTGTTATTCTGGGGGGGATTTATTTTACACGTCCTGTGACGGATATTCTTATAATATATATATATATATATATTTTTATAAATAAATATTAAATATTTAAATACCTAGAGACATCGATGTTTCATGCTAACGCAATCTTCAGTCTAGGAACTAATTCTCAACGGTCGGTGGGCGCGAACCCCGAACACAAATCGGATATCTTACCCGTTAGTAAATAGAGAAGAACTTTAACTGTAAATAGCGGAATTCGGCGACTACTTACCAAGCAGCTAAGAGTGATCTACGAAACGTCAGACCATGCATATAGCTATTTGTACTGCTTGTTATTAAAGCTCCTCGAAAAGTATATATATATATACTAGATGTACTCATGACACGTTAGGAAACAACCATTACCACTATTCATTTTACTTTTATTTTATTCAAAAATTCATAAAATGTGATATATCCGTTGAGACATTCTACTTGCATAACTAAAAATAATAAGCTCGTATTCTTATATAGAATATTAGTATTCTTTATTATTTTTATATCAAAGTAAAGATATTTGAGTTCGTGATGCGTACAAGAGACAGTATGATAAATCAGTAAGAAATTCAAAAGAGAAAGAAGGGTGCTAATTCCGTAACGAATGCGCGTAAGAGGGAAACTGGTTACATTATGTTCGCCTTGTGTACAAGCGATGCGGAGAATTAAATATTTCTTGAATACTTAAATTCACCCCAAACTAAGCACAATGCCACTGAGACGTAGGAGCTACTGTTATTTAAGGGAATCCTATGTGTAGAGTTTTGCAGCGAGATGCTTGTTCACATTACATTTAAATGTCTGTATGTTAGTACGGTCAGAGAAAAAGGAAACAGGAAGAAAATTCCATAGGCTAGCAGTACGAGGAAATACATTTTTAGAGTAGAATGCTTTCCAGCATTTGGGGACCTCGACTGGGGTGTGATCTTGCTGACTGGCGGGTTGCACAGGATTATCCACGTAGAAGGGGTATTAGTGCAGCACATTCGTTAGCGCACATTCCAGTGAAGTACTTGTAAAACAAGCACAGTGATGCAACATTGCGGTGATGGGACAGGGGCTGGAGCATGCTTAATAGTGAGGGGCCTATTAGGTTAGAGACTCTTTTTCAGATCTTGTTAAAGAGAGAGAGATAGAGACTAGCGTTTGGTACACCATCCCATATGTGGAAACAATACTCTATTCATGGGTGGCTTTGTAGATATATAGGATACTGTCAGGTGCGAGAAGTTTTCTAGCTCGTAGAGGAAGCCCACCTTCTTTGCAGCAGCCGTATCAATGTCTTCTATGTATTAATGCGATTCGAAATAGGATTTACTAAAACTCCGTCTTATTTGATTGCGTTGCCTTTTTGATTTCAATAAATATTCAATAAATAATAAAAAGCAAAAAATAGGAATCCAATGTGAAATTATCGAAGTTACGTTGATGCGCAAAAAATAAAACGGTAACACAAATTATTTTCATAATTTTAGCGATATACTAGACTTGCTAACGTCTAGATGGCTCGTCTAGTAGACGAATTCTGACATGTCAAGAAAAGACTACACAAAGGATCACTTTTCGTATTTCACTCTCCGGTTTGATGAATGACGTAATAATTTTGTGACGTCATCCACTGTGCACAGTAACCCTCACCTCTCTTCTAATGAATATGTCCACAAAAAATGACGTTATCTAATCTGTACGCGAACAGAGACTGTGCTCCAATCTCTGGTTCGTCATTGTAAGACATCATAGTAAGAACGTCTTCTACTACAAGGTAAAAATACCTTTTTTTTTCTTCCGTGTTCTAGGGACACGGAAGAAAAAAAAAGGTATTTTTACCTTGTAGTCAAGCGAAATTTCCATGGGCAGTACTTTTTCACAAGATCTTCCCATCTGTGGAATACATTACTGCGGGACTGCTTTACTACAGTTTACAACATGGTCGTCTTTAACTCCAATGTCAACAAATACTTGTCGTAAACCGCGCCATAAGTAATCAAACTTAGTTCAGACCACTGATTGTTCCTTCGGCTGACAATGATTCCATCTCATTAACCCTCATCCTCGAGTGTTTTTTTGGCCTGAATAAGTGGTGACCTAACCGTAAAGAAAAAGACGGAAGTAATCCAACGTCATAATCACTGCTAGTATAAATCATAAACGTCGTATAATCTGGTCAATCCCTGCGTTTGGTGTGTGTGTGTGGGGGGGGACGATACAATCGCTTCTTTATCGGTTCTGTTTTGTTCAAGTAATAATATATCCAAGTTAGGTATTATAGAAACGTGCTGTTCTCGATTTTCAGTCTCAGTGTCGGTACGGTCACCGATTCCCTACAGAACAACGTAAGTATCTGCGAGTTCTTTTGTCACCAAAGGATAAAGATCTTAATCGCAAATAAGTGATAGAACAATTAAAGCAAACGTGGTCCCAACACTGCTACTTGAATATCATAAACCTTTATTAATTGCAGTGTTTGCTAGATGTTTTTCATACGAAAGAGTCACCACTTATGATGAGCAATACTAAGAGGACTGGAAAAATGAGTGGAATTAGCAGAATGTTATTACTTAAGGGGACAGCACGATAAGTATTTGTTTAGATGAAACTTGAAGATGCCCATGTTGTAGTCAGAACGTAAACTGTCCCATGCTATTGTGTTCTACAAAAGTGAAGTTCTTTGAAAGAAACTATGTTCATAGAAGTTACATTTGGTTTTAAGTAAACAGGTGAATAAAAACAGTTGTTTGCTGTGATGGTAACTAGATATGTTCTTGATGTAAATGTTTTACATGAAATGTGCCAGAGATTGGAGTTCAGTCGAGCATTTAACATTAAAATAGCGACAGAATAGAGAAAGACTAGCACCGTCGCTTCGGTGAGAAAATGAATGTAAGGAAGTGAAAAGAAAACTTGTCAGTAAATTGCGTAATTGATTTTGTACTCAATGTTAGAAAGTGTGCGTTACGCGGCATTTCCCCAGATGTGTCAGTAGAGCTTTGGGGAAAATTGAAGATAAGTGAATTTATTTGTATTTGTGAACAAGGTATTTTTTACAAGTTTGAAGGATCTTTTAGTCTTTCATTGAGACAAAGAAAACGTTTTTTTCGGGTATCAGTATTACTTGTTTCATATAAATAAACATTGGTAATTTTGAGGAAACATTTTAGATATTTGCAAAAATGAAAATGACACCTTTGTTCATTTTAAGGGTATATTAACTCCCCTCGAGGACAAACTAAGATATTTCCGAAAAAATATGGCTCGGTTCGTTTTCAGTGCTCATGGTCATATAATTCCATGCAAAATGTCATGAGAATGTAATGAACCAATTTTGAGAATATCAGAAAACTAACGGAATAACAAAATAACAGAATGACAAACGATGAGATGAGGAAGTTCTCTAGCTCCATAAGTCGTGTCTGACAACAAGACAAGATCCTCTTCGTAATCCATATACATTATTGTTTCTTTTTCGGGGTGACGTCAACTTTTTGCTTTTTCAAGAGCGAATCTCAGATCTCCGTTTAGAACAACAACTGTCCGCAAAGCGTAAACTAGGCACAGGATTAAAAGAAAAGGCGTATCTACCGCAACAACGTTAAAGAGCTCAGTATCTCCATCAGTATTTATTAACTCCTCTCCAGGAGTTAGGCACAAGGCCAGTTTTATCTTACTCCCACAAGTAAGATGTGACCCGAGGTCGGGTCGGGAAAGTTAGGTTTGAAAAGTCAGCGCCCGAGAGGTAAGCACTCTGGCTATTAAAAATTACCTGGGCAGCCCCGTCGGCATTCCACGGTAGGGGCGCCTCAGGCAGTAAGCAATAAACTTACTCCTCCCCAAAGAGGGGAGGCAAAGCCTGGGAGGGTGGACCTCTTAGAACTGCACAGGAACGACCCATAGATCGGCGTAAATCAAGCCCCGAAGGACAAGACAATACCAGTCTATGGGATGCAGTATCCATTGGAACAGATACTACACTTTGATCTTAGCCAAAAGGCCAAGAACGTTCGATGAGAACTGTTATCCAGAATCATGATACTGACCCTTTCAGGATCACATACGCCAATATTATGTCTTCGAGTTTGTCAAATGAAAAGAAATCAAAGTCTGTGGATAAATCGGCAAATGCAAGCACAGGTTTGAGTTTCGAAAGTTTAAAATGAAAGTTCCTCTCGATAATTTTTATTAATAACATAAATTTACAACATAACATTTAAGGTAAATACAACAAACAGTGAAAATAAACGGGGTGTGTTTGCCTGAAAATGTGTGAAACATAGTGAAATGAAGATTTATTTCAAACTTAAAAGAGGGATTTTAATAATGCAATAACCGTCATAATTTTCCCGTAAACATAATTATTTATTTATACTTATCTTCATCTATTATTACACCGGTACGAATTAAACAATTTGGGACTTTGTTATATTAAGACCCGCGCTAACTTTCACCATGACCGTAACACTAAGCCTAATCCTAAAACCTAACTCTAGCCCTAACACTACCGGTATGTCTAACCTCCACTTTGACCCTGAACATAACGCTAACCCTAACGATGGGGTCAAAAATAGCTCGGGTCCTAATGTAACTAAGCACCAAAGATTCATATCACAATACGTATCGTTTGTTATAACCATGAAGGAGAACGGCCCTGTAACAGAATGCGTGCGTTTAGCACCATCCATTAGGGAAAACGAGATTATTCGAACACTCCCTTCGTGATAACGAACACCAATGCCGGTCGAGGTCAAAAATCGCAATGTCGCTATTGTAAACATCCGGGACAGCAAAGGCAAGACGTGTCGGATTATGCAAATAATTCATTTTGCACGATTTTAGGCAGCAGATCGTGTTTTTTGAATGAGTCATTTTTAAGTTCATTAAACATTTACCATTTGGGATAATTATTCTACTGGATTTGATGCTTTTTTTGTGAGAGAGAAAGTGCTTTTTCGGCTTTATGTGTGTGTAAGTTCCGAGTTAAATGTTATTTCTTCAATTTGTCTTTGCTGCCAGTTAGAAGATGTTGCTTTTCTTCAAGTCGAGATTTATCCTTTAAATATTCTGACGAAAGTTTAAAAGACGTTTATTTAAAGTTTAAGGCGCTCTTTATTTTTTGTGCGCCATGTTTGCGGTACTGTGGAAGTCACAGTGCAAGCGATGCTTTAAAAATGTAAACCTAACTGTTAGATAGCGAAGAGGGTTTTTGGGTGAAAGGGTTTTGGTTACACCCTGACTCAAAAGCGAAAGTCGATAAAACCACGTGACTTCCGGTCGAGATGGGTTCTGTCTCTTTTGGACTGACTACTTAAGCAAGCGGAGGCAAATATGGGGCAGTCGCGTTCAATGTAGCTAGTTGTAACGAAACAATCTATCTATTTGTCTATCTATCTGCCTGTATTTCTCTCTCTCTCTCTATCTCTCTCTCTCTCTATCTCTCTCTCTCTCTCTCTCTCACGTGTACAAGCGGACAGTCGTTCTGATATTTTATATGATTGTATCTCTTTGTAAATACGCCTTTCTTATGAACTAACAACTGCGTCAAAGTGTGTTATCTACAAACGATCAATGACCTGGGTTTAGGGCGACGACGACACTGGTGTATAAAGGATTTATACACCCATCGGTAAATGAAAATATAACATTATTGCGTTTCTTTTCGAGATTCAAACATGAAACCTACAAGAGGTTCTTTAGATATAAACAATTGTTTTGATGTCTCCACCGGACGACACAAATTCGCTGGCTTCAGATCAGGTAAATGCACTGCTCTGAGAATCCGTCTACTCTTACCTACTTATTTGTTTGAAAATATGTAATTTTATCATTCTTGGCTATTCAGTACAAAATGGTTCAGCTATCCCGCTGAGAAAAAAAAAGTACTTTTCATCTTCGGTTGATGCCACATATAATGATTGTGAAAGAGTTTAGAGGACTGAAAGACTGAGCAATAAGAGTAACATCCAGACCACTACTGGAAGCGCCAGGGGGATTTTTCCAACTCAAATGCAAAAGAATAACAACGCCCATTATCATCGAAAACTTAATCTTAAGCAGATGTTTCGAGAATACAAACTGATTTTCAACGGTGATCAAAGGAAACGGGTATACTGGAGATCTGGTGGATTTCTTGTTACTCAAACTATAGGAAACACCATTTGTCTTGTGACAGTGAGCGACTACTGCTAATGACTCGTGTGAACACTTCTCATGAGTAAGATATCATAATAATAAATTGGTAAAATACATTATGATCTACGTAGACAGAAATATAAATACAAACAGGCCAGACATGATTGGAGAGAAACAAATTAAAATCACTAATCATCGATATGTCTGACTCGATCTGATGTAACAATCTGTGTGGAAGAATTGAGCAGTTCGAATGCAAAACGCGATAAGCTGCGTTTTTCACCTCATGAATTCCCATCACCATTTAAACACTGACACCAAATGCCTTAAACATTTCTATGACAGGTTTACGTTAGTTTCATAAAACAATAGCTTCCATTGTAAATAGTAAATAGTGTAAATTTTGTAGGCCTAAGTGCGCTAATCCTTGGGCTCTGGCTTTCACCTTAATATCTGACCTTGTGTCTAACCTCCTGGAGAAGTAAATAAAAATAAGTATGTAGAAGCTGTAATTTCCTATATTAAAGAGTAATCACCTCTGTGTTTTTAGATATAATGTGAATGAACACTTATAGTAGACAAAGGTCAAAAGAATAATAATAATAATAATAATAATAATAATAATAATAATAATCATAATAATCATAATCATAATCATAATCATAATCATCATCATCATCTCGGTTTGTACCACGGAAAATCGCCATGAAGGATCAAGGAAGATGGAAACATCAAACCCGGAGAGCACCAATCAGACCTCTATTGAAAAGAAGACGAAAGTGCTGAAACTTATTGCCATTCAAATTCCGAGGAAATACCAACGGTCGTTACCAGCGGAAAATCAATGGCGAATGGCTGTTGCGATAACGCGACTTTTGCAAAAAAACGCAAAGTGGTTTGGAACGGTTACCGTAAGAGGCGGGGGAGTGCCGGAAATCTGGGAAGACTTGTTTTCACTCGAACTCCATGGAACACTACTTGTTATTGCAAGTGAGCAATTACTGATAATAACTCGTGTAAGAACTCCAAGTGAGTTACTAATAATCTAACCCCTCAGAAAAATGCAGTGATATCATCATCAGTTGATACCGCGAAAAGTGACCGCTGTCGACGTTTGGTGGTGCCGTGTTCTCTCCCCTCTACGTTATTTACATCGTCTCAGCCTCGCTGCGATGAGTACCCGTGGTATCAACGGATGTTTGCTAGTGGATAGGTCAAGTTATGATATTTGTCTTATACGTCGTAAAATGTTACTTAGATAGTCTCAATTAACTTGGGTTCATCCTGAGCTATTTTACGTTATTTAGTATTATTTTTACTTTATGTTAAGTTAACTGTGGTTTGTTAGTTTTATTGCTTTATGTAGGTGAGCTTCCGCACTGTATGGTGTTTATTAATATGATAGTTATTTGATTCAATGTCATGGTTTAAATAGTGTCAATCTTTTCTACTGATTTCAATTTCCTATAGTCATTTTTAGAACTATCCGCTTATTTCTGTTAGGTAGCTTTCATGTTCCATACTCTTTTCAACTCTCTTACAAGTTCAAGGTATTTACATAGATCTTTTATTTCCTTCAGCTTCACCCTTGCTTGTGATTACGTCACAAATCGTGACACTTTGACCACTCTCTATAAGAAATAACTCCTTTTAATTAAATAACATTTTTAAATCAAAAGTTGATCGAGCATAACTAAAGATGCTAAACTATTTTTTTCAGTGGCGATGAGCTCAAACGCTTTTTCTTTTGTACTAAACGGCAATCAAATTTTAAGAGTCTGACTATAATCTTACGCTACATCTGGTGGTCAGGCCCCCATTTGGGAGCTTTTTGGGAGAGGGACTAAGCTATCAATTGTCATTATTTCCAGGTTAACTTTAAACCGGAATTGTAAATATTGCATCGTTCTATTTATTGGATGAATTAAATCTATCGTTTACGGACAATTCCAACATATAAAGTTACCTTGTAAGATTTGAAAAGTTGATCCTAAATACCATATAAGCTGACATATCAAATGTTGATTCTAATTAGCCAATCTTCGTTGGCTATCGTTGTACCGTGTTATTGGCAATATAATGCAGTTTATTGTAAAAAACAATGATGTATTTCCGCCCGGAAAACATGCATCAAACAAAATGTTTATTCATCACCAGAAAATAAAAATCAATAACTCATATTTTAATTGAAAAATAAACAAATTTATTAATTTATGCATAAGTTTAAAAATGTGCAAAATAGAGAACAGAATTTCTGTGTGTATATGAGTGTGTTTGTGTGATATTTGTGTATTTCCTATAGAAAAAAGGTTAAAGAATCTACATAAAATGAAAAGTGTATTCTTATGTAAAATTTATTGGGGAAGACAATAGAAGTGTCCCTGAATCTCTAAGTGCACACTAAGGAGACTGTGAGTGGAATAACTTCCTTAAAACTTCAAATATACCATACTTATGAAATTAAATTATATGTATAACATTTTGAGGAAGAAGACAATTTAAATTGTTCCGAATCTCTATAGGGATCTATGGGGGTCGAACCTTATTAAAAGCTTCAAATATATCCTATTTTTATGAAATTTATATATGCATGAATTTATATAATTATCCGGTGAACCCAATGTAAGTGATCTCGAATCTCTACAGTACCCTCGATGTGCCGAATATCTGCTTGACTCTTCCTCTAGGTGACGGATCTTAATGAAATGTAAACCCTGTGTATAAGACACTAATTCAGTGTTTTTCCACAGTATTTCAACTTCTTTTCACTATATTAGGAGGCGAAACGTGAAGAGGGTGTCAGTCAGTAAAAACAAAAAAATAATATGGTGTTATGAGCATAGAGAAAACGCGCATTAGTGATTCTCATTCAATCCCGAGTAACGTTGGGTCTTCCAGCTAGTAATAGACTTAGCTGCATACCGAGCAACAGCTGGTTGGTACAGCTATGTATTTATATAATATACACCGACACAAAACTGATCTCGATAAATCATCCGTATACAAAAAAAGAACGTGCGGTTTTGGCATAAAGCGACCTAACAAAGTTGGCATCCGATAATTCAACAAACGAAATTTAGAATCCCAAATCTACCGTTTCACATTTTCATTGCGATGTTATAATTTTATTTAAATTCTACCGATAATCTTCTTATGAACTTTCGTTGAGAGCAGATCTTCTAAAAAGAATTGTTATTAAAAACTAGCTGTATCTACCCGACGTAACCCGGGAATAAAAGAAAAAATACTGACATTATGTTTCGGAAATTTTCAGATGGGGATTGATAATTTTATTATTTGGATTATTCAGTCAATTATGACTGGGTAAAAATCCAAGGCACAAGGGTCCATGGCTGTTTTATTAGTACTATTTCACTTCCTAAATAATCGAAGGTTCGATCATTGCCCAGGTTAACCATGCTGATGACAGTTAGTAGCCAGAAGCACTTATCCTTAGGTTCCTTTTATGTACGTTAAGATTAATTAAAAAATATATATTTATAAAATAAAAATAATGACATGTCCTATTAAAAAAGGCGACTAGGAAGTAGAAAAATACTAAGAAAGCAGCTATGTTTTTATCGCCAGTAAAAACAATCCAAAAATTACGTAATATTATGGAAATGAGAAATCGTAGATATTTCTGCAAAGTGTTTGTGGTCTGGTGGTAAAACGCCAGAAAGCAGACAGTAATATCAAAGGTTCGCTTCGTGCCCAGCTTTGCCAGGTTCGTGACGGTTGATAGTCAGAAACATGTACACATGTATTCCTTTTATCTACAATCTTTTTACTGCTTAGGAAGTGGAAAAATACAAAAAAAAGCTATGTTACTATCGCCAGTAAAATATAACTAAAACTTTCTTTCTCTTTATAAACATAGATTTTTTAAATAATTAATTCATTTATTCATAAGCCAATATTGTTGTATACAGATTTTTCTAATTAATTGATAATGTTTTATTTTTGTGCACGTCAAAAAAATTATTTGTAAATTAATTATAAATATCTGTGTACAACAATATTTGTTTATAAATTGATTAATTAAATAAATAATTATATGTATATATATATATATATATATATATATATATATATATATATATATAGTCTCGGAAGTTCCTCAACCATTAAAACTATATTTTAAAAAAAAAAAAAAAAACTTATAGTCCCAAGTCTTCCAGTGGAAAATCACTCATGTAAGTCAATTTATTTTTTACAGTTATTATATTAGTTTGTTTCTAATACTATTTTAAGGGATCATCAGTTGTTTACCATGAAAATATATATATATATATTTGATGACTCGTCCGATTAAGGGCGAATTAAAAACGGAAAAATGCGCTCATTTGTATATTCTTAAACAAAT
This sequence comes from Sepiola atlantica, assembly GCA_963556195.1. NCBI lineage: Eukaryota > Metazoa > Mollusca > Cephalopoda > Sepiida > Sepiolidae > Sepiola > Sepiola atlantica. The sequence continues at coordinate 193,391,211 of OY744521.1, read as the reverse complement.
AAAAACAAAACGCTCAGAGTGGCGAAAAATAAAAACACACCGTAAAAGAACACCGGTCGCTATCGCCAAAACCAAAATAATCTACGTGTATATATATATATATATATATATATATATATATATATATATATATATATATACAATAATATTTTTATAAATAAATATTAAATATTTAAATACCTAGAGACATCGATGTTTCATGCTAACGCAATCTTCAGTCTAGGAACTAATTCCCAACAGTCGGTGGGCGCGAACCCCGAGAACAAATCACCATTGATTCGTAGTCGGAGATCTTACCCGCACGCCATTGTCAACTAGTTAGTAAATAGAGAAGAACTTTAACTGTAAATAGCGGAATTCGGCGACTACTTACCAAGCAGATAAGAGTGATCTACGAAACGTCGGACCATGCATATAGCTATTTGTACTGCTTGTTATTAAAGCTCCTCGAAAAGTGCCCAGCCTCCGTAGGAGGGGGCTTATAAACAATAATATTTTTATAAATAAATATTAAATATTTAAATACCTAGAGACATCGATGTTTCATGCTAACGCAATCTTCAGTCTAGGAACTAATTCCCAACGGTCGGTGAGCACGAACCCCGAGCACAAATCACCATTGATTCGTAGTCGGAGATCTTACCCGCAGGCCATTATATATTAATTTATCAAGTTCAAATGTGTTATTAAAGTGAACATAAACGTTTTTCAAGAGTGCTCAATACCGAGTAGAACATTTATAAAATTACATTAAAATAGTATATCCTTACGTTAACCAACCAACGTTTCACTGCGTATTACCGCATTTTTTCAAAGGCAGAGCTAAAATAAATTCAAAGACAAAAGTGAGAAATTCGTAGTCTCGCTTTTGAAAATCACACACCGAAGCCAGAATTAAAGAGGGAAAGGGAGGAGCAAAGAAGCTTATTGGGGATTAAATGTATCTAGCTTTTTTAAATAGAAATGCATATATTATCTCTCATACTGCTTAATGACCGGATGATTTTACATACCCCCACCCACCCACATGCTTGTCCGGTTTATCAGGCGTTGAACCGGTGATCAAGTGCAAACTTGATAGGCGATATGACCTAAAGTTAACCAAAGTGGAATATGATCAGCTACTTAATCCTAACAAGCTTATTTATTCGCCCTGCCCCTCTTAAAGTCTGGCTTCGGTTTGAGATTTTTCAAAGCGAGACTACAAATTTCTCACTTTTGATTTTGAATTTAATCTAGCTCTGCCTTTGACAAGATGCGGCAATACGCATTGAAACGTTGGTTGATTGACGTAAGGCTATAATATTGTTTATGTTATTATATATATATATATATATATATATATATATGAATAACTCAGGAAAGATAACTCAGTATGAGTGTGCACGATAACATCCCTTCAATCTTTTTTGGTTAATAAGGGAGATGGATCCACTGTAATAGTTATCTTAACCGGAATAAATATTTTCAGAACGAATTTGAAGACGAATAAAATATATTTGTGCCAATAAGATAGTGAAATGAAAAAAATAAATTAGCTAGTCTGAATCAAGTATCTGGCTATTTTGGTCTGGCTTTGAAAATCCGATGAAGAAAATTTTACATGTTAGATACATTCACTTTATTTCGCTTTTTTATTTAGTCTGTAAGTATGAACATCCATACAGAGAATGAATTTTAATGTAAAGTTGAAAAAGTCAAAAATATTTGAAAAGAATCAAAAGAAACAGGTTAAAAAGAACGATCTGACAAATATTAATGAAAGAAATTAGGCAGACACGGTGCTTTGTGTTAATGGTTATATTTTATCAAATGACGTGGACGTTTTTAATCTTACCATGACGATGGCAGAAAAGGAGATTTTTGTCGAAGAGCTATGTCCCTAATGGATAAATTAGTTTGGCAAACATATAGATAGGCCAGTCATGCCACGTGTATGCACACGTCCTTGACCTACTTTTGTGAGCCGTGCATCGATATACGTCGGATTATAGTTAGAGATAGGGATATACTTTTAAAAATGCATAATAAACGTCACTGTGGAACTCATCGCGGAATGGTGGACAGCTATCTTTATGAATTTATGTAGAGGCACAAATATAAGTGAAACGATCTCTTTATGCAAATGCTGATTGACATGAATAGGTTCCATCCTCTTAAGTAAGTAATAAAACGGTTTTACTACCACCGCATTTTGCCTGTTTTGTTCGTGGCTGATGTATTTTTGGAGCGGTGGTGCTCTTCTAAAAAAAAAGCTGAAAAATGGCCAAATAGATGATAAACACTGTGACATAACTAATGGCACACTATACATTACTAATGGCGCAAAAGCGAACGTGTGGAGAGTGTTTAATCGTTGTTTACCTTAGTCTCTCAGCAGATGGCGTGCCGATCGATCGCAGCATAATTCCGTAACCAACACAAACCTTGTTTTAGCGTCTATTTCGATGCTTCTGTTAACGCGTCGAATTCTTTATGGACGTCTGCATTATGGCCGCACAATTTACAAAGCTATTTTTGTGATCGCAAATTGTTACATCGTCAGCTAATATATCTCACTTCATTTTGTGCTCTTAAATTTTTTACTCATATTCCTAGGCGTAACCATAAGCGTATCGGAATATTCCTTTAAAAGAAGCTATATAATTAGACGTGAAGGCGTTTTATGTTCATACGTACGTTATCACCTTTCACACGGCATTTACAAAATTATATCGGCCGATCAGCAAAGATGGTGATTGATGATTAATCTGCTGCAGCTAAAGTAAAAAAAAAAATCCGACTTTACCCATTTTCAAATGAATAGTTAAAATATCGAATTCTGTCGTCTCATCGACTAAAAAGGACAATTTGAAATAAATACATTTCAAAAAGTTAAATTCGTTTTATTGATTTGAAGAATATTTTCTGAACATTATTTTTACGATAAAAAGAGAAATAAATAAAGCAAATAATTAAATTGCTACAATATTAAATAAATAAATAAATAAATAAATAAATAAAACCAGAGATATAAGTTTTATTTATATAAAGAATATTAGACTGACAATGGCAATGGTTTTTACAACAGTAGAAAGAGTTATGTCTTTTTAATTATTAATCCTGATAGACATTTATTATTTTTAAAAATACATATTATTATTAAAAGTAAATTATACAGATTGACGTAGAAAGCACCGTTGAATTTCCACGCAGGTCTATATAATAATACGCTAAGATAAATTTGTTTTCGTGCGTAGGTTATAACATTCACGACATTTTTAAAAGATGAGATCGTCCGAACAAAGTAATTTTTATATTTCATCTGATATAGCGTTCTGTTGGGCGGTAACTTGAACCAAAATAGACTTTCCTTGCCTACGACTGGTACAATAATATCGTTGAATCTGCGTTCGCGCTGGACGTCCATAGAATGGAAATATGCCAAAAACTCCTACAAAGACTTTAGAGATATACCACCATAACTAGATATATTATGAAACTAAATTAACCAGAGTGCCTAGTAACGTATTTTTTCAGTTTAAACAAAGGTGGTGAAATAATATCGCGAGGTCTATGTTCGAACCGGACGTCAATAGAATTAAAATAGGCCACAAACTCTTAGAAGGCCTTAGAGGTAGACCCACCATAACCAGATATATTCTGAAACTACATTAACCAAAATACCTAGATAGGTATTTTTTAGTTAGAACAAAGGCTGTACAATATTATCTTGAGGTATTATAGAATTGAAATCTTTAAAAAAAAACGGCAGTAATATACAATATATGTCTTAACCACAAAACATGATGTTTGTTTCTTTAAGGTTTTAGTCAGAGCAATGAGGATTCAGTAGCGTCGATTGTTTCTTTTACGTTTTGGTCAGATCACTGAGGATCCAGCGGGAGTATTGTTGTGGATTATGTTTCATGGGGTGTGATAGTACGCGCTACATAGTGTCAACGATATATATATAGAGAGAGAGGGAATATAAAGAGTTAGAGAGATAAGGAAAAGTCTTAAGAGGAAGATGCTACACATAATTTTAACTCTTCGTCTTTGTTATCCATCATTTTCCTAGACAACGCCGAGTAACCATGCTAGTAAAATATAAAAGAATAGTTAAGTAAATATAAGAACCTGCCTTGTTTCTGATGGTGATTAAAAACAAATGGAAGGGGAAAGGTTAAACATAACAGCACTTGTCGCTGAAAGAGAGGCAAATTGATGAACATTTTTCAGACTAATTGAGTTTTATATTTGATTTCAAGTTTACTTAATAACATGATATTAATTCGCTATATTGGTTTTGAATAGATTTTTAGAAAGTGTTGAAGAAACTACAGAACTGCTGGATTTTCTTTTCAAATATCGAAAACTTGTCAGCCTTTATTTTTTGTCTGAGAGATGGGGGAAAATTTACGCGGCGATAAATGGTCCGTCTGTAGACAAATTATAATTTAATTCCTTTCGTGTTTGGTTATTAAAACGATGATTTAAATAATAATAATAGCAGGATGACCCGACATTTTAGTACTTTTTTTAGTACTTTTCTTTGAAGAAGAAGAAGAAGAAGAAGAAGAAGAAGAAGAAGAAGAAGAAGAAGAAGAAGAAGAAGAAGAAGAAGAAGAAGAAGAAGAAGAAGAAGAAGAAGAAGAAGAAGAAGAAGAATAATAATAATAATAATAATAATAATAATAATAATAATAATAATAATAATAATAATAATAATAATAATAATAATAATAATAATAATAATAATAATAATAATAATAATAATAATAATAATAATAATAATAATAATAATAATAATAATAATAATAATAATAATAATAATAATAATAACAGCAGCAGCAGTAAGATTGAGTACAAAAATAAATTGTCTGTAAATTAAAAGAAAAATTGGCTTATCATTTCTGTGTACCTTTTAACTATGTTTATAACACCATATTACTTTCTTTGTTTTACCGTCTTCCTCCCCTCGTTTCGCCCCCCTAATATTGTCGGATCAAACGAAGAACGAACGAAGCGATATTCCCCTAAGCGAGTTGCACTGATTTCCTCTTAAGGAGGAAGTTTCTATGAAATATCAAATTCACAATCAGTCCCCAGTCGCATGTATATTCTGGTCATAGGAAATGACGACGTTAGGTTTTTGCAGTTCTTGCAAGGCGGTGTCGACATCCTCCTACATACAGCGCTAGGTATTCTCAAATGGTCACCCATCTGGTACTGATCAGGCTCAACGTTGCTTAACTCCGGTGATCTAATGAGACCCAGTGTGTCAACGTGATTACGCCGCATATATTATAGTCGGGAGAAAGTGAAATGTTGGAAAAACTCTCTCAATTAGTATATTATACACATGGTTTAAATTTCATTAAAATCCGATATACGTATTTGAAGTTTTAAAGAGGTTCTGTTCACATTAATCGGGCTTGACGCGCTTCACTACTTCTAGAGCTGCTCCCGTTCCTGCTCCAACGCCCAAAAGTGAAGCTGGCTCCTCTCATGCTCCATATTTTCAAAAAGGAGCCGCTCCACCTCAAACTCCTATAAAAAAGAAGCGGCTCTTTTTCAGCGCTCCATAATGAAAATGTACCTTCTTTCATAAACGTTTTATTCTGCCAATAAGTGGTCGAAGGATAGGGGTGGGCGTCAATATGGGCGGGATGTCACTTTAAGTGTGAGACCGTAAGATAATATTTGACAAAATATCGCCGATATTTTGAGATGTGCTAAGGGTTATAGAAGAACATGTCGGGCGAAGCATAGGATAATACGTAAATTTTTGTTTCCTGAGGTATAAAATAGAAATAGAAAACTCCCTGAAGTATTTTAAAACAATTTTATTTCCATTACATTAACAACTTATTTTTTCAAGGGATACAAATTTGACCCGATATTTTTTTCTATTTATTTTGTAAGCGAATTTAGGTTTGTTTTAAGTAAATAAAGTTTTACTTTTAAACATTATTAATGATTTTTTTTTTAAAGAAAACATTTCTCTAAGAGAGGAGAGACAGACAGGGCAACATTAATCTTAGTGTTGTTATTTAATATTTGTTTGTTTTACGAACGTAACTATATTGTATAATGTATATAATTATTTACCACTTTCAAACAAATCGATTTATCCATTTTTTTTCAATAGTACAATTTAGGGCGAAAATAAAATAGTTTATTTCTTAAAGATTGAATAAAAAATATTTTTGATAAGTTGGCCAAAAATATCAATAAATTGTTAATAAACAAGTCAGAGATCTATTTAATCCTAAAATTTAATACAAAATATTTGGCCTAGACCTTGGGAGTTGAAAAAATATCGGGTCAAGAATATTTAAAAATGTGAAGTTAATATTGTAATGAATGCAGAATATTATTTTTACATAACTAGAAAAATGAATGTTATTTTTGTTATTTACATGAAGGAAGACTTTGAAGAATACTATTTGAAAAGTTTATATTTAAAGAAGTTAAGATTTATAATATAAAACTTTAATCTTAATGCACTCTCAGTATTAAAAATTGGTTACACGTTATTTCCTACGCTATTTAGTCCGGAAGTGTTTGA